>CP092087.1:17635363-17695363 GCA_029203775.1 Neoneuromus ignobilis
ATTATGAAATGTTAATGTGTTTATCAAAAAAGTAATTGTGTCTGCAATTTATTATTTAATTTTTTTATATCTTAATACTATGCTACAAATGATTTGTTTTATTTTATTGAAAATATCACATACTTTAGATTATTATTTTCGATTTTTCACAGTTATTTCAATTAATTATGAATTCTCTTTCATAACATACATATTTTTGTAATTTTATTATTTTTTACTGAAGATAAATTGTATTTATTTTGATATATTACTTTTACTGTGTTATTCTGAATTATAAACAATTTGAATTATATTATAATATTCTAATAATACACAACATTTAATGCCTTAATTATAAATAACATTAGACAAAAAAAAGTGTTTTTTAGCTAACTGTTATAAAAAACTAAACAAAAAGAAATATTTTTTAAGAGTAAAAATTTACAAACTGTAACTATTTATATACATACATACACACATGTATATATATATATATATATATATATATATATATATATATATATATTAAAAATATTTAGGTTGCAGCGAAAGACAACAAATTATGGTTAAAAAATGAAAGAAAAAACAACTTGGAAATAAAAGCGATGTAACAGACACACCTTGACCTAAAAGCATGATGTTTTTTAAAAAAAGTTGCTGTTTACTTTTTCATAGCCAAGTTCATATAAATTGGTTACGCGTCTCCATATGCATCGGACCACTTAGGGAGAAAATATGAAACAAAATTCCTGGACAGATGTCTGTATATAATTATCTGTTTTGTAATTAATGCTTGCTCTATAATTAAGATATAACATTAAGATTCGTTAGATGAGCAACATACCGCGAGTTGGCCATCCGTATACATACAAATACGTGTACGCGTGCATTTATATTTGTATGTGTGTGTGTGTGTTTGTGTATGGCATCCAATACAGCCGCCACATAATTCACGAGATAATGAGTTTTCCAGGATCATGCTGGCTGGCATATCCCATGGATATTTTTTCTATGCGTTTGGTGCTCTCTTTATATATTTACGAGCCGTAAATGTGGAAATAAATTAGGATAATTTATGAATTATTACCATTTTTATATTGTTTTAATATTTATAGTCATGTTTTACTTTAATAACGAGACTAAACGTACGCATGAAAGTGAAAACAGTTACACCGCATTATTTATTTATTTATCTGTAAATTAAAAAATGAACGTGGTTTTACTCGGTTATTAAATGAGTGATTTTTTTTATTTTTAAACTAAAGATGAAATATTATTTTTGTATCATTAATTTATATTTCGTTTTTCAATTATCAAAAGAATAATTTTAAGAATAAAACTTTATACGAAGTATCAAGTGACATTTTTTATTTAATTAAAAAAAATTTTGAATTTATAAGAAAAAATATTATAAAGAAAAGTATTTTTATTTTAAATTCTTATTAAGTTCTTATTGCATTGATGTTGTAAAATTTTCACTATTGAAATACGTTTTCCAAGCATATAGCAGTCCATTACTAAAATTTCCCAAGTTTCTAATAAGCAAATGTTAAATAATGACAGTTCAATTTTTGACATTTCATCAAATAATAGCCAAATTACTTCCTTACCTCAAATTTGGACACCAATTATATATATATATATATATATATATATATATATATATATATATATATATGTATAAAATTATAAGTAATAAAAATGAATAAATTTAATCAAATAGTTAAATTAAAAGTATTTTTAAAAGCCGATAATTTTTTATTCGCATTCTTGACTACACATATTTTACATATATAATTTATACATTGCTGATACTTATCTCTAAGAAATTAGTTTCTGTTTTGTTCAAAAATACCTAACTAATTTTTATAATCTAACAATAAAACATCAGTTCTGAGAAATAATCAAGGAACAACAATCTTATCGAACTTTAATTAAATTGGTACGGACGTACCTAACATACTATTTTTTTAAAAGCAAAAAAAATTATCAACGTTTAACGATAATTGCACACTGTTGATAATAATGATGAGTATATTAAACATAATATTTTGTATTTTCGTCCAAAAACCTGCTTTCATGTAATCTCTTATAATGAACTGGCTGCACGTAGGCATAACGACTTGACTCGTAATTTGTTTTTTGGGATGTACAAATGACCGAGGGCCTCGGCGCACCTCGAGACTGGACCACTGACGTACCGACACGCTATTGTGGCTGCGGTAATGACAACGCAACGCCGGTCAGCCACCGTGGTGGTGCTCAGACAAAACGTCACAAATTATCGCGACGCCCACGCTAAATGTAAGGTGTATTTTCGTGTGGGAACCAACTACGGATAAATGAGAGACGTAAACCATTACCTATTGGTAGGATTATCTGTGAATACTCTTTTTTTTATTACCGAAGTCGCAAGTTTTCGATTTCTCGACTGAATAACAGAACTTATATGTCTATATATTGCTCATATGTTGTTTATAAATTTAACGTAGGATTACTATATGACGAGTTTAATGACGTATTTTCATAAATAATTTAATGTTGTGTTGTTTTTACCGTAATATTTATTCATTAAAATAAGATATTCATAGTTGAATACTTAATATAATCATCAATCTTTCGACTACTAATCTAAGAATTACAATTTCAAACGATGATGTTTTATTTAAGAAATAATTATATACTAAATTAATTTTATTTCAGATAGAAATCTTTTTAAGATTATAAACTATAAATAATAATTATATTAAATAATATTTTATTCACTATGAACTTAATAATAAAAACATTAAAAAGCGTATAAATAATTTTTTGTATTATATAAACCGCACACTAAATATTTTTAAAAACAATCATAAAATTCTTTATATAAAGTGTTTTAATTTAAAATATTAATTCTAATGAAAATAAATTCGAATTAAAAAAATATTTACTATGAAATATCATTCAATTACAATATTGTTATTTATTATTCTATATTGAATAAAAAATACCTTATTGAATTTATTGCAATTGCATTTAATTTCGGATTTAATGAAAGAGAAAAACGTACTTACTTTTATCAAGTTAAAAAGAGTATAAGAATATTTGCTAAAGTTTTTACTGAAAATGTCCTTAGAAATAAATTCGTATATTAGAAATATTATAAATTTATACTAACAAAAATAATCACAATAATCAATAAAAATAATTAATTAGTAGTAATATAATGATATATTAATTTAAATTACAATATGAATAATTTTATATTTTTGAAAAAAATTCGCAATTATTTTAGAGGTTTTTTTTTAATGGAATCTATTGTTTCTTTTTAAATATATAACCTATTTCTTAAGTACTATATTACAATATGTTCTTTTTGCAATTGTGATGATGTTTTATTCAAGAAAGTTTTTTCATGATCATTAAAATGTAAAGTTTTTATGTTTTGCTACAAAAGTACATAAAAAAATATGAATTGAATTCTTTTAATTAAAATAAATTATAACTAGTATAAATAGAAAACCTTAAAATACAAACTATTTTCCATTTTTATCAACTCACTTATTTTGTTACATTTTACTAAACTGTTAATATTAAACATGGAGATTTTTTGCGATAATAATTTAAAATTTTTGATATTCTTTGTTAGTAATATAAAACTGTTAATATTCATCTTTTTTAATAATAAATACTTACTTTCTATTTTACACATTTTTCGAAATTTTATACAATCTAATTTGCTTAGAAAATAGTTATTTTGTTTTATAAAATTTTGACAATTTTTCGATATTCATAAATACTAAATGTCATTTTTTTTTGACAATCCATTTAATCATTACACACACACATACACATTAATATATATATATATATATATATATATATATATATATATATATATTTACAATTAATCAATTTTCAATATTGCTGTTAAATAATAAAGTTGAAATATTTTTTTATTTCAAATTAAGATAAATAATGTTTACATAAAAATGTAGAATTCAATATATACGTATAGATCTAATAATTATCTTAATAGAAAATAATTATATGTAGATATTTTTTTAAAAAACAATATATTTACTGAGTGTTGCTTTAAAATAAAATATCTGAGACGAATTAGTAAAAAAATATATCTTATCGAATTGATAATCACAGCACAGATATAAATATAATAGTGACGGTACCTTTTCCCTTTATTATATATCATTTAACTACTCTCCACTCCTTATCTATTATCACATTAAAAGAATATTTGAATACCAAATGCATATAAAAAATGTGTTATTATTACTGTAATACGTTCGGCTTAAGATAATTGACGTCTTTGATTTTTGTCATTCTTTTATTACTGTAGAGAATTATAAATTACTTTAAAATGAGTTTTTTTCTTTCATTGTACTACAGAAAAAGTGTAAAAATGAGAAATGAATATCTGAATGAGAAATGAATTGAATAAAAACTGTCTGCTGTTTTATTAAAATGAATCTTGTTCGTTAATTTTATTTTACTAAGGACGTATACTACATTTATTGCAAACTGTATCGTTAAAACTATGGTTGGTTTTAATTATTTTTTTATTCGTCTGTAAAATCTTGTATTTCTTGATGCAAACAAATGCATTTTTATGATTAATGCGATTTGAAAACTTGTAATAAATTGAAAATAATTTATTCCATACATTTTTATTAACATTATTTTTATATTACACAATTTTCATTAAAACAAATATTTCATCATCTTTTCATCCACTATTAAATGAAGGTCTTTTACAAAAAATTCCAGTTCCATCAATTTAACACTTTTCTCTTTCATTTCACAATAGAACTTTTCCATACGTCTCTATCTCATCTATCCATTTATCATTTCCGGATTTTTTTTATATTTCTGGATTCACAATCAATAATTTATCTATTGAATTTTTTTACTACATAGCTGGCCCATTTCCATTTTAATTTTTTTTTTTGTTATAATGTCTATAATTTTTGATTACTTTTGAAAAACTTATTTTTATCTCTAAATGTTATTTTTAACATTAAACCTTCCATGATTCTGAATATTGTCTGGAATTGCTGAATTATTATTGAATTTAGGATCCATATTTCATTACAACAAGTGAAAACAGGTTAAATATATCGATCAACATTTTTTTTCCTTAAACATAAATATATAATTAACGTCATAATATAAACAATTCTTTCAAATTGACTTCATCTTAATTTTGTTACTTTACACACACATGTTTCTTTTGTATTAACAGATTTCTCTTAATTTAATTTTTCAAATCATCAAATTCATTAAACATTACTTTTATCTTCCTCTCTCTTAATTGTTGATCATAACACTTTTTTATCCGATAAACATATATATATATATATATATATATATATATATATATATATATATATATATATAGATAATCAAATCAGCTTATATCAGCTCATTGCTGAGCTAAAGCTTCAATAAATGTTACCATTCACTGGTATTTGGTCATACTCATCACGTTGATCAGGCAGATTAGTGAGGATTTTTTATTTAGAGTTTATTCCCTTAGACAGGTTTTCTTTACTAAAGATAAAAAGCTTCGTTTGCCTTATATAGGGTGTCTCAAATGAGATTTATGGATAGTAAAGGTTAGTAAGAAAATAAATGTGTGTATAAACTCTTCAATCTCTTTTGGGACACCATATATATTAAAGAAACTGCAATTTTACAATAAAATCACTTATATGTTTATATCAATTTTAATATCTAATTATAAATACATATATATTATTTTTTTAAAAAAATATTCTATAATAAAAATAATTTCTCGTATACTTTCTTTTTTTAAAAAATTAGATATAATGAAATTGTTAATCAAATAAATATTTATTTCTAACGTATTTCTAATCTAATTTAAAAAAAATTATTACATTATTGCCATCGTTCTAAACTCTTTATTTAAAATACTGATTCGTTTGATTAAAATTAATTCAGATTTGTTCGTTTAATTTTCAAAACCAATTTTTCAAAAAATCTAAATCCATTCATGGATTTTTAGTTTTGAAAAATCAACAAATCTTAAAATTCAGCTCGGGACTGTGAATTTGATAGAAAAACATATTACTGTAAAACTTTTTAAAACCTTCAAAGAATGTGCTAACACATTATCATAATGAAACAGTTTTATGGATGCAGTTTTTTATGTCGTTTTTCGCAGTTGTCGTATGTGCAGTTTTCACGAGATATTTTAGTAATATCTTTTTTGAACTGTAAATTAATGTGAAGAGTTTTTCATGTACTTGCATATACATATATCTGAATATTTTAATATGCAATTAAAAATTACAAAATATATATATATATATATACATACGTATGTATATGTGTTTTTGTATAATGATAACTAAAAGGAAAAGAGTTGTTTAACGATAATATTTTGTGCTTAATTTTAAAGAACGAGACTAATGAAAAAAATATATACATAGGTGTGAATTGTTTTTTTCCATAAATTCACTTCTGAGAAACAAATCATTGAAATTAAAAAAAATCATGACACATGAAATTATGAACAATCAAATAAAAAGACAAATTACAATACTATTATGCTGACATAAGCGCATGCATATTGCAATTATGATGTTAATTATTATGATTTATCATCAATCAACATCACGACATGATACAAAAAGTTGATGTACGAGTCGTAGTATAACGGTGATATCAAAATTATTGCAATAGAATAAGATTAAGATAGATTTGAATTGACACTAGTCATTATTTATTTATTTATAATTGTACATCCATATAGAAAAATTACATTCTTTAGTTACTGTCATTCGATTAAGATTTTATCATTAATTAAATTAATATTTCATTGAACTAATACAGATATCAGAGTAGTAAATAATATTGAACCTATTATTATTTAAATAAGTATCTTATATTACATATGTATAAATTGTTGATCATAGAAACTTGATCATATACAATTCCTTTTTCATGTTTTCTATTAAATTAATCCCGTTTGTATTATAATATACATGTGTGTATTATCTTACAAAATAAATAATGTGTTGTAGATTATACAACAAGAATTCAATATTAATTACAATAATAAATATATTTTAAGTAAGTTATAAGGATCATAGATTATTACCTGTCATAAAATTCTATACCTAGGTGTTTATTTTTTATCAGTTGATTATAATAGACATTGGTTGTATTGTTCAAATGCAACAAAACTATATCTAGATACAATGTTGTAAAAAATGTTTAATAAATTAGATTATGATTTAAATGAAAATATCGTAAAGTATTATATACTAATTTTACTATTAAAGAATATTAATACAAACGATTATTTAATGCTCACTAAAATGAAATTTAACTTTCAAAAGTTAGATAGTTCATCATTACTTTTTAATTTGTTTATAATTTATTTTATGTACAAATTTTATTCAAAAAAGTAAAAACCATATCATATTTACTATTACTTTCTGTAAATATATTTACATTATATATATATATATATATATAAAGTGAAGCCATGTTCTTTAGAATTCATTTATCATGTTTAAAATAAGTTTAACAGTTTTGCAGTAGTCCACTAAATATTTCACAAAAAGTCGACATAATTGAATATAAACGAAAATGTAATAATGGCGGGCTCGTGGCACGTATTTTTAACTTATTCATCTTTTTCATAATATAGTAAATACAGTCGAATGTATCTTTTAAGCTACTATAGAACATCAACAAGTCAAGATAATTCTCAACAGTCATTAATCAAAATCAATCACATTATGTCTGTACGTGACTCTAACTTGATTTGAGTTGTACCGTTCATTTTCATATTGTCCTCTTTTTTTCCTACTCACTATTGATCTACTATAATAGACTTATATAGTGTTATTATGTATAATGAGTATCATATATATATATATATATATAATTTTGGTAAAAATAAAAATTAAATTTATAAAATAATTTTTGAGTTTATGTTAAATTACAATTTCTTTAAAAAACATTTTTTTTAAATATGTTATTTGATAATATTGTGTTATTATTTTAATGTCTTTAAAACATAAAACTATAAAATCATAGTTAATCTTATTCTTTATTAAATTGAAATATAATAATGAAATTTAAGAACAATTTTTTTTGATAAATGTTGATACAAAATTATTTTAAACGATTTCTCATACTTTTTCTAACATAAACTGCATTTTAAATTTCTATCTCTACTTTTTTCCTTTGAAGTTATAATATTATATCACAAAATCATTGAAATAATAGGGCCTAAAAAACATTAAATTAATACAAATAAAATTTACAGTATTATTCATACATTTTATTAAAATTGTTATTAGCAACAAATTGTAATTTAACTATTTTTCGTCCTAGTATAGTTTGTAAAATAGTAAAATCTTGGTTATAATTTCAATATAATTTACCATTCAAAATAGGTTTTATTTAAAAAAAAATCCAAAAAAATGTATATCTTCATTTTTTTAATCTTATAATTTTTATCTGAAACCACAAACAGTACCTACTTATAGGGGCTTCTTAATGTGTATAAAATATATTAGCGATCTTTATATATTCTTTTACTATTATATCAATAATGACTTAAAAATGGACATTAAATACAGATATCATTGTGGATATAAAAATAATATGGAATAAAAGTTCATTTAATTAATATCAAATAATAAGTTGCCTTTTTTAATACTTTAAAAAGACGTTTTAAGAGTGTGTGTGTATATATATATATATATATATATATATATATATATATATATATATATATATAGAGAGAGAGAGAGAGAGAGAGAGAGAGAGGGAGTTGTCCAAATATGACACCTAGATTTGTGTTTTATTAAAAAGAAACATGTGTATAGTTTTTTTTAAATAAAAAAATCTAAGTCACATTTGGATGACCCTATATATATATATATATATATATATATATATATATATATATATATATATATATATATATATATATATAGAATACAGTTACTAAAATTTAAAAATAAAATTTAAAATTAACTGTTTGAAATAAAGCGATGTGAATTATAAATCGCCCTTCACTCCAATCTAAATATTTCATGACTAATTTATCAGTAAATCCAGTAAAATACCATTTCATTTGACACAGTTCTTTCCTTTCAGCACTACGTAACGTTGCGTATAACCAACGATCCGAGTCTTTATTACCTAACGTATTCAACGTCGCTACACATGCAATAATCGAAGCGAATGCGACCTGCGGCACTAGTCGTTTCGGTCCCAGTGGCAGTGAAGAATTCTGTCGCTTAGCTGCAGATTTAGGTCTACGCGCGGGTGGACGTCGAGCTGGCATTGGCAGTGCAGCGTGCGGAATATGCAGCGCAAATAGTCCTGATCCAGCTAAACGTCATCCGATACAGAATGCAATCGATGGAACACAGAAATGGTGGCAGAGTCCGACGTTACATCAAGGACCACAGTTCGAGACGGTTACTATTACGCTTGATTTGAGACAGGTTAGTAGTTTTGATTTTTACACTACAGTGAAATAAGGTCGTATGTAGGTTATATGAAATAGTATGTTATGCTTGATTTTTCAAAATTGTTCAATTGGAAAATAAATATAAGATATCAGATATTATATATATATATATATATATATATATATATATATATATATATATATATATATATGATTTTTGTATGATTTAATAAACATTTCAATTACATTTCTATAAAATCTAAAAATTAAAATATTGACTTTAAATAAAAAATATCACTCCACTGAGCCATAAATGGCATCGAATGAGCATAATTCAGAGTTTTTTTCTAAATATGAGATTTTAATCATTGATTTGCTATATTTCATAGCCGATCTTTGATTTCAAATGAAAAAAATCGATTTTCAAAAATGTTGATTTTTCATGAAATTTTCCATACTATAGGTCGTGGTTTTTTTGAGGCAAAAAATTGAAAATTTTAAAAATCACTATAATTCGATATTTTTTATTGCAAATCGATTAAGTAAGTAAAAAATAATCGTTTTCTGACAAAAATAATATTTTTTATTAGGAAATACGATTACTGCATCCGAAAAATCGATTTTTGATCATTTTCGGCTTTTCTTCAAAATCTAAAAGAATCGAAAAAATATTTATCTACATTATATTATCAGATTTTAAAATAAATATTAATCGTATAAACTCTAAGAAGTATTTTTAATTAGTAATAATAGAAACTGATTTTATATTAGTGCTCTAAAATAAAAATTATTAATTTTTATTCGATTAAAATATAAATAGCATAGAATGAGCATAATTCAGTGTTTTTTCTAAATAAAATACGTCCAACGTTCAAAAATGAAATTTTAATCATCGATTAGTAATATATTATAGCCGAGCTTTGATTTTAAATGAAAAAAATCGATTTTCGAAAATGTTGATTTTTCATGAAATTTTCCATACTATAGGTCGTGGTTTTTTCGAGGCAAAAAATTGAAAATTTTAAAAATCACTATAATTCGATATTTTTTATTGAAAATCGATTAAGTAAGTAAAAAATAATCGTTTTTCAACAAAAATTATATTCATTATTAAGAAATACGATTTCTGCAGCCAAAAAATCAATTTTTGATAATTTTCGGTTTTCCTTCAAACTCTAAAAAAATCGAAAAAATATTTATCTACATTACATTATCAAATTTTGAATTAAATATTAATCGCATAGATCCTAAAGAGTATTTTTAGTTAGTAATAATAGAAAGTTGATTCTATATCGGTGCTCTAAAATGAAAATTATTCATTTTCATTCGATTGAAATATAAGTAGTAAGGAATGAACATAATTCAAGGTTTTTTTCTAAATATAATTCGTCATACATTCAAAAATAAGATTTTAATCATCGATTCGTAATATAATATAGCCTAGCTTTGATTTTAAATGAAAAAAATCGATTTTCAAAAATGTTGATTTTTCATGAAATTTTCCATACTATAGGTCGTGGTTTTTTTGAGGAAAAAAATTGAAAATTTTAAAAATCGCTACAATCAATATTTTTTGTTAAAAATCGATAAATTGAATAAAAAATAATCGTGTTCCAACAAAAAATACATTCATTATTAAGAAATACAATTTCTGTATCCAAATTTCGATTTTTGATAATTTTCGATTTTTGTTCGAAATAGAAAAAATCGAAAAAAGTATCTATCTACATTACTTCATCAAATTTCAATTAAAAATTGATCATGTAGACTCGATAAATTATTTTTAGTTACCAATAATAGAAATTTAATTTTATACTAGTAAAAAAAGAAAAAAAATATGATCTCAATATTCAATTTTGTTATAAAAAATAAATATAAGCTAAATTTATTTTTCTTTAAAAAAATAATAACAATCGTTATGAACCTAGTAACTAGTATTTATAATAATTATTTTATTTAATATTTTGTTACAATTTTTATATTTTTATTTGTTATTTTCTAAATAAATCTATATTTTTTTATTAATTTAGTGTATAAAATATTGAACTACAAATCTCTAAAAATTAAATTATCTCTCTTAAAATGCCTGCTTTTGTATTATAGGGTCATCCAAATGTGACGCCTAAATTTGTGTTTTATTAACACATATTCGTCCGCTTGACGAAAATTCGTCATCTTCCAGAGAATCACCCACAGCCAAATGACGAAAATTCGTCATTTGTATATTACAGAGAATAATTGATTTTTGTTCTCTTAATTCTGAGTATATTAAATTATAATTTTAACCAAACAGAGATAATGCCATGAGAGAACTGATTTTAGCTTCAGTTGCATCGCATAACGGTGCAAATGTAATCAAAAACAAAGTAAAACTGTATAAGTCGGTATTGGGTATAAAAGAAATGCCGGCATTTGGTGAATGGCGGTGCAAAAAGTTACCCGACGAATATGTGTTAAAAATAAACTATACACATGTTTCTTTTTAATAAAACACAAATCTAGGCGTTTCATCTGGATGACTCTATATATTGTCCATAAACAAAAAAATATGCGTTAGAATTGGATATTATATTTCTTGTGGGTTATTTATATATTTGTATTTTTCATAAAAAAATAGCTCTTACATGAATTATTTTAGATATGTTTATCATAACAGTTAACTCTGTTGATTTGATAGGAAACTTGTTTTACATTTTCTCTTCAGTTGCGCTAACTTAATATGTATCGTATTCGTGTAACTCATCATGTAATATACAACATATAAAAAATATTCATCGCTCGGCAATATTTATTACACAACCCTAATGTCTTACACATGTCATGCAACAAAATAAATTACCCAAAACTAACAAAATAAGCCGACTGTGATCTGCTTTTGTCAGTCAGCTCTCCGTTTATGTCTACTGGCGAGAGCCGACGAGATACAGTTGACATACAGTAAATTTTAATTCCATCACGCGCTCATCTTACATGTCACACATTCATCTGGAACAGATGTAATATATGTGTACATCCTGAACTCACAACCCTTAAAATTAAATCGTGTTCGTTTAAAACAAGACATCTGGTTTTTGGATGAAATACAGTTATACATACATGTAGAAAAAGGTTGATGAAACAATGCTGCTTAATGTTTTTTTCCTGTAAAAAAATACTTCACGAACAGGTGTGGATGGTTCAGAAAAAGATTATTGTACAATGATTAACTTTTTGTTATTTAAATGTATTTTGAAATCGTATGCGTAGCTTTGATACAAATGTTCGTTTAAACTGAAAAATATGTACAGAATTTTTGAAATAAAATATAATAAATATATCTAAGAGGCGTCTTAAACTTGTCAGTTTCGAGAAAAATAAATTATTTTTAATTTTATATTTATTTTATTTTTTTATTGAAGTACTCGTATAGTTTAGTTTCTAAACATTTATAACATTTTACAGAAATCAGATAATATTATATAAGGTCATCCAAATGTGACGCTTAGATTTGTGTTTTATTAAAAAGAAACATTTGTATAGGGTGGTGTATAAAGAAACATGTGTATAGTTTTGTTTATTCTTAATAAAACACAAATATAGGTGTCATATTTGGATGACCTTATACATAGTTGAAGTGCATGTTTTTATTTTATTTATATTTATTACTGTTAAATTTATTAACTATTTTTTATATTTATGTTCACAAAAAATATATCGATATCGATAAAAAATATAACTGAATACAAAGTTTTTTTTGTGAAAAAAATGTTAAGTAAATGTTTTAAAATCTTTATTCACAAGATAATAAGATTTTATAATAAATTTCTGTATATTATTAATATTTTTTTACTGTTATTTAACATATATATTTTTTCCAATATTTATTTTGAAATCAAATTAAACGATTGATTGATTTAAAATATGATTTTTAATTTCCAGTATTTTATATAATTAAAGTGAATAATAAAATATCTTCTAAAGTTTTTAAAAATATGTTATTTATTTCAGTTATAAATAATTATTATTTTCTTTATTTTTGCCAAAATCTGATTAAAAAAACGAGGCATATAAAATAAGGTCCATGCAGTTTTATTTTATTTTTTATTTCGTCAATACTATATTTTTAAAGTATAATTTTAAATATTTTTGTTATTTTATAAATAAATAAAAGGTTCGCAGTATTCAATCTCATAAATTATATTAAATTCAAACGTAATTATTTGTTTATTAGTCAAAATATGTTATTGAAAACGATTTGTGGGTAACAGCATTGTTTTAATGCAGATTTCAGTATATATATATATATATATATATATATATATATATATATATATATATATATATATATATATATATATATATATATATATATATATCAGTCCACTGTTGGTTGAAAGCCTCATTGAATGTTACTATTATATTTACTATTCATACATACCACGCTGACCAGGTGGGTTGGTGAGGATTTTTTTTTATTTCTGGTTTTATTTCCTAAGGCAAGTTACATGTGTATATATATATATATATATATATATATATATATATATATATATATATATATATATATATATATATATATACACATACATACAATTATCTGTGTGTGTGCATAACATATTAGTGTTCTTTTTGATGCACACTCTGTTTTATAAAACCACCTTGTAGTATTTACTTTGTTCACATTTTCATACATTTTTGATGAAGAGATTTTACAAAGTGTTTGTTATCATCTACTTCTTTTTTACTATCACAGAGCCTTTTGAGTTATTGAACTATTTTTAAAAAAATGAAGTGTTTATAAGCGTATTATATAAAATAAAATATTCAGTTTTCTAAAAATTTAATAGTACTTCTTATTTTCATTTTACCATCTAATATAGTATCGTCATTTATAAACTTTGCCTTATTTTCTCGCTGTTTTTACTTCATAATATATTTACAAATGTTAAAATCTGTACACATACGTTGTTTATGCTTCATTTTATAAAATCTTATTTTTGAGTTGGACGACTATATTAATAATTAACTCAGTTTCATTACTTCACATATACATTTTTTATATTATGTCAACATAAACATTTAACTGTTGTATAATATTTTAAAATTTTTAAAATAAATTATTATTGCACTGAATACAAATAGTTTAAAAATGCAAAAATATACAAGTTTAAATTAATAATTTTCATAATTAATCAAATAAATTTCCAAAATTAATCAAATATTATTTTTACTTAAAATATTTCAGTGTCAAAAAGTAAATTGATACCCACAAATAAGTTAACAATACAAATATTACAAATTATTTCAAATTCAACTACTTGATTAACGTCAACATTACGCAATATTTGATTTGTATCAAATGATGAATAATTTTTGTGTGTACTCATTATTCAATTATAATTAAAATTCTTTGATAATTACTGAAGTATTAAAAAATTAATTATTTTTTTCGGAATTCTTAAGAAATTATGACGAAAAATTCATTTCAAATATTAATTTATTTCTTTACTTGTATATTTATTTTTTTTGTATGTAACACATTTTTCGTTTCAATTAATTTGAAAGGAAAAATATTTTTAATTTATATCAATTTAAATATTTTTCAGTTTTTCTTATTAACATTTTATGATTTTATATCATTTACTTAATAATAATTAAATTCTGTATTATAATTTCATTAATTTTATTTTTAACTTGTTTCAATCCCTAATTATAAAAGAGACATGTAGTATTACTATTATCTTTTAATAAAACATGTATTATTTAATTTATTCTTTTTGAATACATTAAAAATTTGATTATATACAATTAACTATATTATTGAAAATTGTAAAAATATTATTTTAATTCATCAATATGTGTACAATGATTTTTTTATATTTTTTATTATAATGTCCATTTTGAAACTTCATGATATCGTCATAGAAGTTTATTTTGTATAATATTTTTGTTGATTAATAATTATATTGAGTAATAAAAAAAGAAAATAGTTGCAAAAGTGATAATCGTAGCTTGGGTTAAAAAACAATTAAGAAAAAATTAAATGTTCAAATTTAAATAAAATTTATTTCAATTTTTATTTTGATGGAGTAATAATATTGCACCAAAATAATAATTTTTCAGTAATTTTTTAATACATTTTTTTTAAAAAAAATCGATTATTTAAAGCAGTAACAAAAAATGTTCACGTAATGAAATCTCATTTCAGTACTCAATTTATAAATGTCTTAATACACATTAATTATTAAAAAATAATACACACACACAATCACGTGTACATATATATATATATATATATATATATATATATATATATATATATATATATATATATATATATATATAAAGTGATGTGTGTATGTAAATGTATTCATGAGTTATATGAGTATTATAAAATCTAAGAGATAATAAATTAGAATAAAATTAGCACATTTATAAATAACATAAATTAATATAGAACAAATTCAAAAATTAAACAATATGTCAACACAAAACAAGACAATTATTTTTAAAACCGATTTGTACAATTCCGAAATGAAAAAATGAAAATAACATGCACCTAAGGAACATTAATGAATCAGTAATAGGATCGTTGCCAACTTGCTATGTAGCGTTGACAATGTATGTACATAACAAGCGACAGATGGTTTCCTTCTCACAAATCTCTCCACTAGCCTCAAATTGATGTCTCAATATTGTACGAGTACTTACGTACCTCGCCGTTGATCACGCATCCGAGGGTCTCTTGGCTAATTGTAATAAGAGCTAGTAGCTAAATATAGTAGCCCCTCCCGTTCTGATCAAATGAAACTCTCAATCCAGTTGACAAGTTAATAATAGACTTGTTTGTCAATTTGCTTGAGGGTTTTTATGCCACTTGAAAATTTATTATTTTGCTTACTCGTATGGCGTATGGCATATAAATCGTGTATATACATATATGAATTATTATTCGTTATAACTAGTTCTTCTCATAACAAATAGGTTTAATTATGAATGCGTTCTTTTACTTTTTGCACACGTCTTATGAATGATAAATGTTATTAAATACTTTCAATTGAACTTATTTGAATCATTCTATACAATATTCACTCTCGAAATTCTTTTCGGACATGAATTTATATTGTAATTTATTATTTATACAACATAATTACACCAAAATAATTGTAATATTTTCATAAAAAAATAAATAAAATATATTACTGTAAATATAAATAATTATATTCAAAATACTGACCAGTATAAAACACACATACACACAAATTATATAATATTATTACAATAAGATAAAATCCACTATATTGAATTATTATGACCCAATAAACTAATGTTATACCGATTTTATATCCAATGAATCCTTTTAATAGCAGATCATTTATTTTAATATTATCTTTGCTATACCTTTTAAACTCATACTATATTTTAGTTTCAATTTGAATTGTTATTAATAAATTTTATTAGAAAATTCTATATTTAATAATTCATATATTAAAAGTAAAATTAAATATGTATGTTATAAAATTTAAATATTTAATTGTTTGTTTAAATAAATATGCTTGTAGTTTAAATATAACTTTTTTTAAAATAAATTTCAGGTAAACGATAAATATTTTCGGAATCTGAAAAAATAAATTTAAAATCCGAAACTTCAAATTATCAAAATTTTTATATCGGTGTATATCTCAGAAATTATAGAAAAGATTATCAAATTTTCAACAAATTATATGTATTGAAAAGTGAATAAGGTTTAAAAAATTATTATATTTTTTTAAACAATTTGGACGAAAATTTTAGTAAAACGAAAATTTTTTGAAGTAGACGCCATTTTTCTCAAAAATGAAAATTTTTATTATTCCTTCGTTCCAATATCCGCATTAATCTATCCTTTAAAAAATTGACCATATTTTTGATTTCGGATATCCAAACCGCCGATATGGAGATCACCGCCAACGCCTTTTTTGAGGTCGTTCGGGACATGTCTGTGCACTTCAATATTTTTTTATGATCGACATGTTATTTTATTCTTGAAAGTAGGATCTATTCAAATAACCATAATTTGTAATTGCAAAATAAATACTGTTTCTAAAAAAAATTCCTAAAAAAACGTTGTTTTTGCGCCTCGCAACTGCGTATAACCCCTTAAATATAACTTTTTATTTGAAATAAATTTCAGGAAACATAATCTAAAAAATGAATTTAAAATAATTATTTTTGTATATATGTATACAAAAATTATAGAAAGATTATAAGTGAACAAATTAATGGAAAGTGAATATATTTAGATGTTTTTTAAAACGTGATAGAACTTTAAATTGATTCTCTATAGAAAGTTTTATCCAACTAAAAAAAATACCTTTATATATATATATGTGTGTGTGTATGTATATATAATATGAAGGTATGATAAAGGTATTTTTAGGTTAGATAGAACTTTCGACAAGGATTCAATTTAAAGATTTATCACGCTTAAAAAAAAACTATATATATATATATATATATATATATATATATATATATATATATATATATATATAATCAGCATATTCTTTCAATCCACTACTAGTTCAAGGCTTCGATCAAAATTTTCCACTTCATAATTTTAAGAGGTATTGACTCACCACACTGATCCCATTTTTTATTTTTTAACCAGTGATGCAGTATTTTTAATTCATTGTTAATATTTAACAAATTGGAAGTAACATTTAAGAAAATGAAATCGAAAATTATTTTTAAAGTTATAAAAATATTTTCTTTGTTTCTGGTGATAATGAAAGAATAATTTTCGTTGGTACATTTTGAAAAAAATAAAAATAAATGTGAATATTACAATGTGAAAATGACTTTTCTTTAAATTGCAAAAGAAAAACTTCTTGCGTTGTTTCGTTTTCATCGCTGTTTACTTCACAAATTAACACACTCTTAAAACTTAAAACACATTTATAGATATTTTTTCAACATTTTTACATAATCTTACTTGCTTTTTGAACTTATGAAACTGCTAAAAAAAGTTTTCACACAAAGCATATTAAACAGAATTATGCGTTTTAAGTTAATTGTTGAATACTGTAAACTTTACGTTTGTGCGTGATCAAAATATTTTTTCTGAAAACCCAGTACAAACGAAAAAGTAGAACAATAATAACTCGGGGTCACGTGAATGCATACTGTACAGTTATTTGAAGTGACAACTTAAGGTTTTTACTCGAACAGCATTTTAGTGAATAAAGTTTCAAGAACCGAGTGAAAAAAGTTAAGCCAGTGTTGACTCTGCCCGTTGTGGTTGATTATTATCCAAAAAAATCTTTTGTTAGACACGTTTTTGTGCGTTGACGTGCTCTTTTTTTCATTTGAATAGGATAGTCGTCTATTCATTTTAGTCCACCACACTGTTCTTTTTAATTCTTCATGGTTATTTGTCAGGACATAAACATAATCAGTCATAATTTTTGAATTGCTTTCAAAGGATTTGTGAGATAAAAATGTATTCTTTATTATGTGTGACGAATGTGTTTTGTAAGCTGAATAAATAAATTTTATTTTTTTTTCATGTTAAATTATTAAATTTATTTTTTGTAACAATCTTTCATATTTAAATATTTTTTTAAAATTCAGAATGTTCAACATACTTTTTTAAATTAACTAATATTTCAGTTATTTATTCATCACAAATATTTTCTAGTCACTCATTGTCTATAATTTATGAAAAATAATTAAATTTTGTACAAATTTCATAAATTACTATTTAAAAGTGTATAGTCCTCAATAAAACTTGAGGTAATAGCTTTTACTAAGTTTTTATGTAAATTTATATATATATATATATATATATATATATATATATATATATATATATATACATACACGTGTATATAGTCTAATAAAATGTACTTCAAACGAAACTTAAAAATGCCGTAATTTTAATTTCTTTTTAATTGTTAAGAAAGCAATTTAAAAAACATATTACCAAAATCCTTACTCATAAAACAAATATCCTATGGCACTCGCCCAACTAAGACAAGTATTTACTAGTGTTCTTGTCACATCTAAGCTATGAGATTTATTTTCAACGGTAGTATTATTTTAGTGTTAAATGTAAGTGTTTGTTTATAAAACCTTCTACGTAAATAATATGGTTAGTGTAAGAATTAAGATCAACTTCCTAAAGAAATAAATAAATTAGTTTTGTTAAAAATAGTTACTTTTACTCGTTATTTGAATGAAAGTGTTGAAACGTATATATGTTGTATTACTCTACAATAAATATTTGAGTTGGTCCCTTTGAAAGTAAAACAATTAGATGGAAACTTATCGTTCGTGCGTGAAATCTGTTTCTAATAAATTGATGTCAAATAATAGGCAGGGATTTTCAGAGAAAAGAACAAATAAACATTGTAAACATAATTAAATAATAAACATAGGACGATTGATTTATATTTATGTTTAATGAAGTTTGACATTTTTAATGTTTAGGTTATGAGAGTATCAAAATAATTTTTAAGTATCTTGTATTTTTACGTAAATTTTATTAATACTTATGTCATTACAATATTCATTTAAATCATGTCTTTCACCACATATCATATTGTAAATTTTTTTACATATTTTGAGAATTTTTTTAAAAAAATATTACTTTTATATTTACTATTTTTTTCTTATTCACTTTTACATTAACTTATGAATATATAGGTGTTTTTTAAGCTTGATAGAACTTTAAATTGAATCCCTATTTTTAGATTAGATAAAACTTTCGATAGGGATTCAATTTAAAGTTCTATCAAGCTTAAAAAAACACGATATATTATCAAAAAATATTAGTTAATCTATTAATAATCTTTAATAATCATTAATCTATTAATAATCTTTCTTTTTATTGAAAGACTTTCATTTATTTCATTTTTCCATTAATCCTATTAAATTTATAATACATATCCAAAATAAATGGAACAGCTACAAATGTATTTTAAATAACTCACCAACTTTTATAATTTATTTTTTTTAAATTTACAGTTTACTTTTACTGTATGTTTAATATATATGCAAAAATATATTTCGTTTAATACAGACGATAGTAATTGGTAATGTATTTAGTTATTTTAATCATTTAATATAAATAATAAAAAAAGTACAAACTGATTTTTTACATTTAAAGCATAATACTTAAAAGCTATGTTATTCTAGTTTTTTGTTTTCATTAGAAATAAACACAGACATTTATTACTAATTCTTTTTGTATCAAATGAAGTCACAAAGGCGATATTAGAACAATAGACCAAGAATCATTGACTTTAATCCTCTGATGTAACAAAGTACGTTTATATTATAGTATCTCTATATAAACTACTGGTTTCCAATGCTGTTTATTGAAAACCAGTAGCTTCGACTGAGAAGATTAACCATATTAAGCATGACATATCTTCTTTATGACAAATCCTAAACTAGTGCTGTTATCATCTGGGCATTTCCTGAAAACAAATATATGTTATGTTCTTTGTAATTTATTTATAACGACATTATGGTCGGTTTTAATTATTTTTTTATATATTCAGATATAAATTAATTAAATAAATGTTTTGAAAATATTTTACAACGAATAATAAATACATTTTGTTATTAGAAAAAATAATTTTATTTTAATATTTTTTAAAAATTGATAGTAAATTATAATTGATTAATAATATATATAAAAATACGTTAAATATAATTTTTTTTGGAATATAATAAAAAATATTTTTTTCTTTTTATTTATTTTTCATTTTTTTGTATATTTGTTTTTATCTTCATTTGATTAAATAGAATTATTTTTTTTAATTATTTTAATTGAAATAAATTTATATTACATAAAAAGTAAATATTTCTAGTAAAATTATAATAATAAATATTTTTATAAAACAGTAATTGTATTTTATATATACAATTATTATTTTTTATTTAATTTTTACAAAAAAATCATTCTTTATGTAAGAATTTATAATTGCATCTTGCATTATAACAATATAAATGTTTGTTACAAATATTATTCAATAATCAATATATGTATACAATGGCCCAAATAAGACTGAAGGATTTAAATATACATTTACTTGCTTGCTATTATTTACTATTCTTTAGTCTCATTTGGACCACTCTATATATTCATTAATTCCAATTATATATATATATATATATATATATATATATATATATATATATATATATATATATATATATATATGTAAGTTGATGATAAATAAATAAAGAATATTAAAATTTTATCAAAAAATCGTCAGGTATAACAATAGAGAAATGTGCTTTTAATATATATTTTTTTAAAAAATAATGTTTTAACAATTTTTTTAAACATATTTTCATCGTTGCAAGTACGAAATTATATTTACTCTATTATTTTTTAATTTTATATATTCTGAAGTTCATTTCCTGCATTAATAATTTTAAAATCTTAACAATACTAAATAAAAAGATGTACACATGTACAAGATCATTTGTTGAACAATGAAAATGCTTTCGTTTCTAAATAAACAGATCTCTATAGATCGATTTCACAACATGTGTAAGATTATTATGAATGTCTTGAAAACTTCATTATATCGTAAGCGGTAATGACATTTAGATTTATTGTTACGATTTCTAAATTAGAAAACAAAGTATTCAGTAAGAGTGACATGAAAGTCAATCACTCATCATATTCAAGACTTAATCGAATACCGATAAGATTGACATTTTCTAATATGCAAAAATCTGCATTTATGTTGATCGATCATTTGCCACACAAAACCATGATGACAGGCGTTTATAACTCATAAATGATATACAGATTACTTACAGCTATCGTTGAAAAGGCAAGGTTCATTGACCCGTTGTGTCTTGCTTTACATAAAAAAACACACCACAAGTCTCTCGTTGTTCGAGCTGCAGAGTAAATACGAAAATTCGTACAGGTCAACCAACCCCCATATACTCTAGATTTAATCTCTAGTATTTTCCCTTTCTTCAAATGAAAAAAGAATATTAAAAAGCAACATTTTGACAATAGAAATAAAGTCGAAGGAGCTGTTTCCATATATTTTAACTTCAAAAGTACAGTAAAACTGCTTAAAATCAGCATTATGAATTGTGCAGTGATCTTTATGGAAATTATATTGAAAATAAACATATTTTTTTCAGGATGGTTTGACTTTTATTGTCATGGGAATTCTTTGACTTATTAGAATTTATATATATATATATATATATATATATATATATATATATATATAATTATTATTATAATTAATCTTTATTTTATTATTATATAGTCAAAATTATTAATGACAATGACTAATTTTATTCAATAATATGAGTATTATATGTGTATATTTTTTTAAAAAAAATAACTAATAAGATAATAGAAACGATTTTGTAAACGTGTAATATTTTATTGTTATTAAAATAATAATAAGTAACAATAAAATAAATACAAAAAAAACGTTTAAATTGAATTTGGGAATATTATATGTGTCTATTATAAATATTACGTTTTTATTTTATAATTTATGTACTATTAAAATGTATTAAAAAATTGTAAAAAAATATTAATAGTAATTTAATTTAATAAAAATAAATCATTTTTTTATTCTTTTACGTATTTTATACATTTTGTATAAAATACATAAAAAATATATTTTCTAAATTTCATTGAAAGAAATCTGTTTTATTTATTGAACGTTTTACTTTTTTGCTTTAAATCACATTTGAACAGACACTCATTTTTATATTTTGATTGATTACAACCAAGATGATTTCTTCATAAATACCAATAACAACGTAACTCCAAATACAAGAATATATGTAATTTTACAAATGGATTTTTTATTAAATTATTTCTGTTCATCGTGAATCTTCAATTGAACAAGTCGTAATTAAAAACAAATAATGAATTAATTATTTTTATATAAAATTTGAATCGAGTTAATATTTATTTCACATTCTATATATTCTTATGTATTATAATTATTTATAATATATTACCTATTACCTACATATTTAATATATTATCTATTTTCAAATTTATTGTTTTTTATAAAATAGTTCACAAATTTATTTGTAATATTTTTTAAAAAATATATTTTTTTATATAAACGATTTAAATTCTTACATTTCATTCTTAATTCAAATGTACATAAAAATACTCATTAAAAAACTTCAAAAAAACATAGTTTATTAAATAATTATTTAATAATAAAATTAATACATTTATATATATATATATATATATATAAATATATAAATGTTCATAATGACATAAAGAGATATGAAGAGAAATGAATGGATCAAAAAAAATGAAAGCTACGGATTTTATGGCGAAAATGAAAAATTCGAAATGGAAATAGGCCAGTTATATAGCAAGAAAAAATATCCACTGATGGACAAGAGAAGTTATTAATTGGAAATCTAAATATATTAGGTTGGCAAATATCTCCCTTCCGCCTTCTGGTCTTTTGAATTTCGCAGCTATGTACAAAAAAAAAGCGGAAGGGAGATACTTGCCAACCTAATATAAGAAGATCCAGGGAAAGCTTCATGGATAGATGAAACAGCGATATAAGGAAATTCGTTGGAATGGAGAAGAAAAAGGCATTTGATCGATCGAAGTAGAAAATTTTGGAAGACCTTTATTCAGCAGTGAATATAAAAGGCTGATGACGATTTAATGTGTGTGTGTGTGCGTATTTTAATCGAGTTAATCAATAAATACTTGTATTATTTATGAATTAATGATATTGAATTTTTAAAACAATTCAGCTTAAATAAAAATGTAGGCATAAGATAACCAAATTATATACAACAACTAATCTTTATTAAAGCTAATCAATAACTACAAAGTACTTAAATGTCTAATAAAATATACATGAATAATAATAAGGAAAACAAAATTTATTATTCAATATTAAATTAAGAAAGTACAAATTATAGACAATGTATTGTATAGGAATTTAAGTATCTAATGTAAAAAAATATACTCGTACAAAGCGTAACGTAATGTTATTAGTATAATAAGATTATTATCAGATGCCCATGTTAGGCTTGTATAGATATATATGCTCATAAAAGAACAATATAAACCAAAAACAATATAATTCGCATTGCCACCTACATAATTCCAACCCACATTTATGATCAAAACCTATCATCGACTACACTCAAAATAATATACGACTTAATTAGGTGCACTGATCAACACGTCAAAAACTTGTCAGTTAACAAACCGTTCTAATAATAGTATGTCTTATATTTTATGAACACGTCAAACTTCCGTGTTTTTCGTCCACGCTTCGAAAATTTTACGAGGCAGGGCGTAACTCAATAGACTACTAGTTCATATGGTAAGTGAAGACAAGTGGGTTGCTAAAAACAGGACTAATAATGTATTTGTTGGAAAGTTGTATTAATCACTTGAAAGGATCATCGTCTGTCAAAAGAATATTTCATTGAGTCATATAAATCTATGTAAATCACTCGACAGAAATATTTTTTTCGGAATCATGTAGATTTTTTATTTCTTTTCGAGAATGTGTGTATTATAATGATTCTTAGAATTAATTTTTTTAAAAAAAGATTTTATTACACTTCCTTAATTATATCTACATATTATTTTTATTAAATACATTCAATAAAAAATTCAATATATTTACTGTAATACTATTTTTAATTTAATCAATTTTTACATTGAACAGCCAATTACAGTACATAGAATAATATTCATTATAGATAATTATTGTCTATAAAATATTATTATTTTAAACGAAAATATTCAGTTAAAGTAATAAACAATTTTAACAAATATATTGCACCTAAATTAAAATTTTATTAATCATATACGAAAAAATATGTTCACTTTTAAGTTATTTACTTAATTCACATGCTATTAACTTATAATTAATAATATTTTAACATAGAGACTTTAAATAAAACATAATGATTGTTTGGTGTATTATTTTTTTAGTAATGTTTAAATTATTGTTTATATCATCAACTAGTAATTATTAAATATTACTGACTAATATTTAATTCCTTTAATTTCTTTAATAATTTATACAATTTTATTAAAAATAAAACAAAGAAAATAGCACATTAATTTAAGTACTTAATTACTAAAATTATTTTTTGAAAAATGTTTGAAGTAAATAATATATTTCATTGATATGTTAAATGTAAATAATTAAAAAATTTATATTATCTATTATTTTTCTGATTTATAAATTGCTGTATGTGTACTGAAAAAATATTAAAGAACAAAAACCAATTTATCATGTATTAGATCATAGAAAGTATACATATAAGATTTTTTTTAAAAAATAGGGAAATATTTACTAATAATAAAAATACGTGTACTATTTTTTTTCTATAATCACAATATAATTTGGAACTATCGCTAGTTCGATTATTAGTCACTATTCTACTAGTACAATATTTTTTAAAATGTTCAGTAATTACTTAATTTTCATTTATTTAATGTTACTGCTTATTTTGATAATAATTTCATTTTCACTATATTATTTTATAATTAAATTCATATATATATATATATATAAATAAATAATACAATCCCATGCATACATACGTAGATAATATAATCATAAATTATTTATAGTTATTCGATTAAACATACTTACTAGTTAGGATTGAAAACGCAAATTATCAAGTAATTTGAATTATATATATATACATATATATATATATATATATATATATATATATATATATATATATATATATATATATATATATATATATATATATATATATATATATATATATATATATAATATGTATGTATATATGTATGCATGTTTGTGTGTGTGTGTCTACAGGTTTATAAGCAAATATTATTTTGAATTTCAAATTTTAAGGGATCACGTCTTAACGTTGATATACGAAGAACGATGTTAATAATTAATAATGAGAGTTATTTTTAATTTTTACTGCAGATATATATATATATATATATATATATATATATATATATATATATAAAATGATAAATATTTACAACCAATTTTAACTTTAATATCATCCCGGTGAAATTACAGAACACCTGTTTTCATTCAGAATAATCATATTTAAATTTCAATCCTAAAAAACATGATTCGAGCAATACGAATGCTCTTGTTTAAACTTAATTAAGACAAAGAAAAACATTGTAGAAATATAATGAAATTAAGTTTAGAACCAAAAAAATTAAATTTTACAGAATTAATAATATATTTCAAAAATTCATTCTATTTTGTTTGTGTCTTGTTCATATAATATGAAATTAAATTCTCTTAACTGTATTAATAGATTTATTACAAATATTTCATCTGCATATTTACATTAATGTGATTATTATCAAGATATTTAATCTCTTTAAAAAGGTAATTCGATTCTAGATTAATTAAAATTCCATTGACATTAAAAGCAATATTAAAATTACTTTAGAGTGTTTAATAGTTCAAAGAAACAATATGTTTATTATGTACATACACACACACACACATATTAAATATATATATATATATATATATATATGTTCATCCAAATGTGACGCCTAGATTTGTATTTTATTAAAAAGAAACTATACACATGTTTCTCTATAAATCATCCTCATGTTTCTTTTTAATAAAACACAAATCTAGGCGTCACATTTGGATGATACTATATATAATATATGTGTGTATATTAAATTATAATTTAATTGATGTCAAGCCCCTAATGAAATGATTAAAATTGTAATCAATGTAACTTTCAATAAATGTACAAACATTACAAAATATATTTTACTAATATAGAAAGAACATATCGTAAACATGTTAGAGCACACGTCAATAGTTATTTTTAATTAATCAAATTTTGCACAGGTGTTAGGTTTCACCTGTTTCAGTAGTTTATCTCGCATGGCAAATCATGAAAACATGATATTGACGAAGATGTTGTCGAACACTATATTTGAAGTGATTATATTTATTAACAAAGAGTAACAGATGGTACAATGGACAGTTTAATTAATAAGATAATGTTGGCATTGCAAACTATATTATTGTTAAAAAATTAAGTGATACAATAAATATATATATATATATATATATATATATATATATATATATATATATAAGAATAAACTATTTTATTTTTACAACAGACATTATGATTGAATTACTTTTATAAAAAAACTTGAAATTATTTTATTGTATTTGTCAAGTATTAATTTTGTTATATTATTTGTAATAATTTAATAACAATTTTAAAATATAATCCTAATATTTACTCATATTTCAACATGACTTCATTAAATACAACATTTATATTATTTTTATATTGCAATTAACAATATTATAATGTATGAAAAAAATATTTCTTTTTCATTCTGTTATATTGCAATCAATTTTTACAATTCGATTTAAAACGAATTGATACAATGAACGTTTTTTAAATTTGAAAATACCTAAGTAGATTCAATCTATTTAATAATAGTTTAATGGTAATTTTTCATAACAACAATAATTTATCAATACCATATTTTTTTAGTGCAATTGTAATTGTAGACTATTTTACTATAGATTTTACTATAGATTCTACTTAGTTCTAACTTTAATAATTACATGCATGTTTAAAAAAGCAATAAATTAAAATTGTTAACGAGACATTTTTAATGCATGTATATGGTTGCTATTTATAATTGCTATTGTAATCATTGGAAAAAATAAGTATAGTAACTTTAAACATAGATAAGGTTTTTATACTAAAAGTACACAAACTTGATTAAAAGCAATCTTTAAATATATTTATTTATTTTTACCATATATTTTAATTTTATATATATATATATATATATATATATATATATATATATATATTTATTACATACAGTTTACTTAATTTACATTTACTTTATTTCCATTAATAATACAATGTCTAGTTATAAGCAAGCACATTGTTCTTAATAATGAAAAGTAATTAAGGTAGAGTAAGGTTTTATCCTACAGTCTGTCACTAATCTGACATATTGTTCATTAAAAGTACGTAAACTAATGACGAAATAATAGTCAATTAAAGCACTTTGGATCATTTTGTATAATTAGTAAGCGCAGTATTGATGGATTCCAATTTGTTTAGTAATTTTTAGTCAAATTATCGTAAATGATTATATATTTAAATAATTAAAATCATGTATATGTGTGTATATATATATATATATATATATATATATATATACATGTATGTATGTATGTATGTTTGTATGTGTGTGTGTGTGTATGTATGTACATAAATAAATGTTTGTATAAATAGAGGATATAGGACGTTAAAGTTTTAAAATAAGATTGAACAGATGGTTCTTTCGTCGAAAATTATTCGTGTCAAAAATAAATTCAGTACACACTTGATTCATACAAATTCAAATTTAGTTCGTTCTATTTTCTCTCATTACAAATATTCAACAGGCAATTAGACTTTCACAAAAATACTGTTAAATACTGCTGTTTGCTTCTTTGTAATAAAATTATTTGCTTATATAAAGAGGCTTTTGAAATATTTGCTTATATAAAGAGGCTGTTGGATAATGATTGAAATAAAAATTGGAATTTTATTTCCAATTCTCGAATGAAAAATAATAAAAAAAAGCTTTAGTTAATATTTTGAAATAATTTTATTCACTTATGGTATTTTAAAACATTTTATCTCTAAATATTTTAGAATATATGAATATATATATATATATATATATATATATATATATATATATATATATATATATATATATATATATATATATATATATATATATACGAGGGTCATTCGATAAGTATGGTAAAAAAGTCAGAAAACCTAATTTAAAAATTAAATTAAATTAATTAATCAAATTAAACGATAAATAAATGTACCATACTTATCAAACAACCCTCGCATATTATATATATATATATATATATATATATATATATATATATATATATATATATATATATATACATATATATATATATACATATATATATATATACAATATATATATATATATATATATATATATATATATATATATATATATATATATATATATATATATATATATATATATATATATATATATATATATATATATATATATATATATATATATATATATATATATATATATATATATATATATATATATATATATATATATATATATATCTATATATATATATATATATATTTATTTTTTTTTGTACATAGCATATGCGAAATTCAAAAGACCATATATATATAAGGCGGAAGGGATATATATATATATATATATATATATATATATATATATATATATATATATATATATATATATATATATATATATATATATAATATACATACACACACATAATTGTGAAGGATGAATTAAAAAAAAGTTATTTGAATTTATTTTTAATGTCAATTTTCGTTAAGGTTAAAAGTAATTAAAACATTCAATTAATTTTATATATAATTGTTTGATGTCAAATAGAGACCGATCGCATCATTAATTTGAATTTGAACGCCTCCATACACTGTACACCTACTATCATCGGCTTTATTTACAAGATTCGTCTTTAACAAATCTCCACAGATATATATATATACATATGTATGTGTGTGTGCACAAATGTATTTATATGTAAACAAAATGTACTTAATAGTAATTAAATAAATAAAATTAAAATCCTACGTTGTATGCTTAGTAAAATTTATTTTAATTATCAAATTTACATCCTGAAATTTATTTTACTTCAGTAAAACATACATATTTATTAGTTTGAGCATTAGTTTTTGTAAATAAAAAAACGTTTATATATTTATAAGATATTTGTGGATGATTTGCATGCTAACCAAATCTGCGAAGATTAAAATCGTGGTAGTGGGTCAGTGTACCTATTCAGCTACACAGGAACTCCACCCCCGCATACGGCCAGGTAGTCGTACCTGACGACCAACTAATCTGTCGCTAAGCCAGTTAAAAGAATCAATACCTGAGGGCATTTAAGTATTCTTACACACATAACACTATATATATATATATATATATCACGTATACAGAGATATAGACGATAATCGTGTACCATATAAGACAGTCTGACGTGGGAATGAGACGAATAATTGCTCCACGTCCGTCAACAGTCCACACAAAGTGATAAATGAACGCAAAGATTACATTTTATGTAATTCTATGTGCGCCGTGTTACATATGTCATATATCTTAATGTCACTTTTACTTATTATAGGTAACTACTATTGGATTGAAACAGGAAAAAATGTGTGAATATAAAGTAAGATGAAGTCGGTTTAAGCGCGAACGGTAATAAATATTGCAGACACATTATCATTTTGAACTACGTATATCTGAAGCTAGTTCAGTTTGTTGTTTTAAACGATATTGTTAATATGTTTAACAGAATAATGTACATATATATCAATGTCCTCCCTTGTATTATAGTAGGCGCTACACCTACATACAACGGTGTGGTTTCAGTATCAACAGATTTACAAATTTTGCTCTAAAAGATTATTCTCACCTGTGATAAAATATTTTTTTTTATAGACTTGAATTATCATTTACATACTTGTATGTTGTATATATATATATATATATATATATATATATATATATATATATATATATATATATACATAAATCAACAAGTATAAACAGTTAAAAAAACTAATTCTAAGCGTTCAAGAAATTAATACCCAGTACCTCCAATTTTTTAATATATAATCCTCTCATTTTACTTTTAAAAACTTTTTTTACTTATTTTAAAAAATCCCCTTTATATTGATTTAACAATATAACAAAAATATTACAACAAAATAAAATATAACAAAATGATATTAATAATAATAAAAAAAACAGACTAGTCAGTTTATGGAAAAAAGTTAAAAAAAATATTTGTATTAAAATGTTCACTTATCGATTAAATAAATTTATATTAATTAAATTGCTAAAAAAATATATTTAAATATTATATAATTTGAGATAGAGAAAGGAAATAGAATGAACTTCAAATTACAATAAATTACATTGAACTAAAAAATAATATAATTTTATTACAAGATTATTTTCTATTTCGATTAACTGTGTAACATAATACAAAGAATGAAGTTATACGAGTACTACAAAGAAATAGTAATATTGTTAAAAAATGTATTTCAATTTTAAGACTATAATAGAAATCAAAAGAATACATATTGTTTTCAGATACAAAAATAGGAAATGGTAAATAAAATTATTAAATAATTAACATAGAAATTTGTTTACTGAATAAAAACATATAAAAATTCCTTTCAAATGTATTAAAAAAAATATTTCGTATAAAAATAATATATAATTTTTTATTATTGTAGTTAAGTGAATAAATTTAATTTAATGGACGAATCTTTTTTTTCAGATAACATAATTTACTCCTACATATAAAATGCTTGTTTTAAATACAGTATACAATTTTAAGATACATTATTGCAGCTCATTTCAATTTCTAATACGTTTGTTAATTATACGTTGTTACGAATATTTATCAAAGACATTAAAAGGCTTTGATAATTATTTTATATGCTCTGATTCCAGTTATTTAGTTCATATTAAAACGTACATAAATTATTTAGAAATAAAAATCAGAAATCATATTACTATTTTCTTCAGACTTATTTGAAAAACTCAGTTTAAAAAGTTAGATATAAAACAATTTGATTTTAATAATTTGATAAATAATTAAATACGTACAAGAATAATGTTAATATTATAAATCAATTTTAAATCCATTTATATATATATATATATATATATATATATATATATATATATATACCTATGGTCAAAATAATAGGTACCCCAAGTTTTTTTTCTTAATTGTAAATTAAAACATAGAAAATATTGATATATGATTAACTTATTTTTATTTTAAATCACATTGCCAAAAACAATTTTTTCCACATAGTATAAAAATTCAAGTGAATATAAAAATTGAGAAAAAAAATAATAAGTCCTTGAACCAAACAATAGGTGCGTTAATAGAAACTTATAAAAACTTACAGGACACTTAAAAAAAATTGTATTACAAAATTTGTTACCGTTCTGAATTAATAACTTGTTGACTAACGTTTATTTTTTAATACTGCATCGCATATTTTTGGCATTGAATCAATATTTTTTTCTACATTTCTCTACAAGAATTGCATTCTATGCAGCTTGTACTTTTTCCCATAAGTGATTTTTATTTTTGATATTTTTCGCTCCAATTACTTTTTTTGTATCGTTCTAAAAATTCTTAATCAGGTCAATTTTCTAATTTATTACAAAGTTGGAGACCTTCTCAAATTATATTTGCAATGAGAAGGACTGGTTTTTCTTCCGTATCACTATTGCTTACTGGATCTTCGACGATATCTAAAGTTATACCAATAATATCATCATTTAAGACATTATCCACAATCAATTCGTCGACATCATTCTGGTTAAAAGTATCAAAACCTTCTCCACCAATTTCATATGCCAAAATAATGATTTCATCTGATAATGTCGTTGTTTGAATGATTGCACTGTTTGCAATACATCCGAATTTGCATGAAATATGCACCACATAATTTTAAAACCGCATAAAAAAAATCCGCAAAAAGGGACCCGACTTTATATATATATATATATATATATATATATATATATATATATATATATATATATATATATATACGAGGGTCGTTTGATAAGTGACTGAATTAAATATTACTTGTAGTTTTTATAATAAGATGTAATACATTAATTAATAAAATTAATAACTACTATTATAGATTTGATATATTATCATAATCTTGAAATTTATTAACTCAATAAAAAATCCACAGACGTTTTTCTTAATAAATTTCTAAGCAAAAAAATAATACGAATATATTTTTTCTTATGATTCAAAATGTTAAATATTTCAATATGTCTTACCTAAAAGTACTCATGCGAATTTAAATAGCATGAATTATATTTACTCACTTAAACAACTGACTTTTCTGAACTATAAAATATAAAATATTTTTTTAAAAGAAAAAAGATCAATTAATAGATATTTTTCACAATTTAGGTAGAGATGATTTATTTTTGAGTATTATTGTAAATAATATGTAAAATGTATAATACAAGTCAATAAAAAATAAAATAAATTGAATAAATATATAATTACTATTTTACTTGTAAAAAAATCAATTGTAAATTGTATCCTCTTTAATTTGAAATTAATTCACGAACGAGATTGTGCTATTATGGTAAATTTATTTTTTGTTTAATTTAATTAAATTTTTCAATTTAGTTTTTCTTACTTTTTTACCATGCTTATCAAACTACCCTCGTGTATATATATATATATATAACAAAACAAAACACGTGTACAAAGTAAATCTAAATTATATGTAGAACCTTTTCAGATCAACCTTTTATGTCTATATATAAAAATGTAAGCTTAAAAACGATTATAATAAACGATTTAATTATCCCAAAAAAAATCTTAGTACAACTTCTTTACTGAAATCATCATAGCATTGAAAGATGAAACGCGAATAAAAAGCTTCCATTGCACAACTTTCTGTGGCATTCACGTGTGCAGTGGCAACCGGAGAGTGTTCAATGGACATGAACGAAACCGAAATTCACATGAACGGTTTCATATTTCATATGGCGTGCGGGTGAATGCGCCATCATAATACAAAAACAACGTCAGCCTTTCAACGACCACAATTCACGGCCAAAAGATATTACATCATAGAAGTTGTGTTACGTTCAAAAATAAGAACGTGTTCATTTTTCACTCGGTGCATATTGTAAACAACGTACAACTTATTTCGTTATTACTATTACTGAACGACAGAGTCGAGAATTAATCATTCATTAAAATAAACTTGTACGTGTGCAACTTGACCATTTTGAACAAACATACTTTTTCAAATTGTTTTCGCTTTATTTACTTACTTGCATCTGTTTATGCTCAAATATAGGAATGTAGAACAACAGCATAATTTACTTTAATAGAGTCAATTAATTAGCACAATCTCGTTCGTGAATTAATTTAAAAGCAATTTCAAATTAAAGAGTATACAATTTACAATTGATTTTTTACAAGAAAAATAGTAATTGTATATTTATTCAATTTTTTTTAAATTTTTTATTGAATTGTATTATACATTTTACATATTATTTACAATAATACTCAAAAATAAATCATCTCTACCTAAATTGTAAAAAATATCTATTAATTGATCTTTTTTCTTTTAAAAAAAATATTTTATATTTTATAGTTCAGAAAAGTCAGTTGTTTAAGTGAGTAAATATAATTCATGGTATTTAAATTCGCATAAGTACTTTTAGGTAAGACATATTGAAATATTTAACATTTTGAATCATAAGAAAAAATATATTCATATTATTTTTTTGGTTAGAAATCTGTGGATTTTTTATTGAGTCAATAAATTTCAAGATTACGACAATATATCAAATATATAATAGTAATTATTAATTTTACATATTAATGTATTACATATTATTAAAAAAACTACAAGTAATATTTAATTCAGTTCTATTTAAAATATAAGTTGTACACAGAAACTTTTTTTACAAAAAAATGTTTTTATTTACTTTGAATTCTTTTTTCAATGTATAACTATAGAAATACTCCAGTAACTTTCAATCTATTGAAATGCATAAAAGCTACAAGAGCCTTTTCAAAAATATATCTGATTTACTTTTTAAAATATTAAAATTTATTTGTGTAAATTGAATACCATTTTTTTTTATTTTTTAAAGAATGCTTTAAGTATTAAAACATATACTTCTATCTCTCTCTTTATATATATATATATATATATATATATAAAGAGAGAGAGAGAGAGAATATTTCAAAAACAAGTATAAAATGTATTCAGTCGATTCTAGATATAAAATAATAATAAATAAAATAATTCTCTAAAGAATTTTTAAGTTTCTTTGTTTTTGTGTAATTTTTTTTTATAATGTGGATTTCTAGTGAATGAACATTATTTAAATTTTTTAACTAAAAAAAGTAATTATTTTTTAACTAAATGCATCTAAAATAAATTACATTTTTTTTATCATTTTTACTTAAATAAATTATAATGTCATCTTTCCAAATATGCTATAAAACATTTTAGCTAACAATATTTTTCATATCTATTTTAATCATCATCTATTTTTGATCTCAGCCAGTTTATAAATATAATATTCGTATTGTATTAAAATTATGTAACTCAGTCAAAAAAACATGATTGAAAAATTTGTATTAATAATTATTTATATCAGTATTTTTTATCAAATTATTAATCATAAATTTGAATCCTATTTTAATTATTAAATATTTATTCTTTAACATACCTATATTAATATTTTATAAATTAACACTTTTTATTAGAATTTATATATATATATATATATATATATATATATATATATAAACATAAAAAGACGGTCATTAGGTTACTAGTCTGATATTGGTCTGAATATTATATCACATTTCACAATAAACTTAAATTGATTTAATACTTAGAAACCATTAATATTCAGAGTTTAAAAGTACATATGCTCAGTCATTAACATATAACTTTTATTAATAAAAAAAACTTAAATATAAAATAAGCATGTTAAAAATATTTACATTACACTCAAATGATCAAAATAAAATCAATTATGATATTTCAAACATCTGCTTTTTAAAACCAGTCAAATCTTTTAATCTTTTATTAATATTTTTAAGGAAATTGTTTCTATTTATAGTAATATATCACATAAAATTCCATTAAAATAAAGAAAATAATATTTTTAAGCTATTTTTATTCAAAATTAAATTTCATTTTTATTACATTATTTAATTTTAATGTTCATAACAATGTTTATTCATTTATTTTTGATTATTAAGTGAATAAAGAATTTATTCCTAATAAAAATATATTCGTATAATTAATGTGATACATGTTTCTTGGTAAATGACATCTTTCATTCTCTGTTCTTTGTTATTCATTCATTATATTTGTATTTAAAAAATATTTGTGTATTCATGTGTAAACCGCTGTTCATTTTTAATCACGTATTCATATAGATTGGATTCCGTGATCTAACTCATTAGTGTTGATGAATATTTGGACATGATGTTAGTATTCGTGATTTTGAAATATTTTAATGTATGAATATATATCATTAAAATGTTCTTTTTAGGTATAGAAAATGTTACACTCATTATATAGGTTTTGAAATACAAATAGAATAGTGTAAGTTATTCTAGTTCGTTAATCTTCATTTAAATAAATCAAAAGTAAATATAGTAGTAAATGTAATTTATTTAACAATGGTTCGTTAAAAAATGTTACAAAATCAATTTAAATATTAAATATATAGGTAATTTTTGTATAATGTTTAGATAGATTTCCGATAAATGATATGTCATAAAAGTAAGATTATGCAAAATTTATTTCATATATAAAAAGTAGGTTATATGTATTTTTTTAATTTAAAAAGAAATTATTTATTTAAATGTAAATACAAAAATAGTTTATTAAAAAAATTAGTTAAATAGCAAAATGTATAAAAACAATATATATATATATATAATCATCAACCTCTTTTTATCCACTGCTGTATGAAAATCTCTCTCAAAATTTTCCACTTTGATCGATCTAATACCTTTCTCTTCCAGTGCATTCCGACGATTTTTTATATCTCTATCTTATCTATCCATGGGTCTCCTGTGTTTCTTATATATTTAGATTCCCAATCAATAACTTTCCTTGTTCATCGATGCTGTATCCCCTCTTTTTGCTATATAATCGGCCGATTTCCATTTCAAACTCCTCATTTTTAACATCCGAATGAAAAATTAGAATGAAAAAAATCCTCATTTATAATTTTTTATTAAATAAATAATTTAGTTCAATTAATAACATTTTATTAATATTTTTAAAGATAGTTTTTGTTATAGCATTTGAATCAGATGTAACTATTATATCATTTTTTTTCTTTCAATATTACTCTTTAATTAATTCATGAATATTTTCTTCAACTATGTTATCAAATTTCTATTTAATGAGTTATTTGTATTTATACGATCGATCTTTTCATTCCTTAAGGTATAATATTTACTTGTTATATTTTATAGCAATATGCGTAGAATATATATATATATATATATATAGAGAGAGAGAGAGAGAGAGAGAGAGAGAGATCATGTTATACACATTAAAAATATATTGTTATACACATTCTGTATTTTTCATTAAAACCAAATTATATACATATGTACATACAAATGTGTTCTTATTGCGATATAATATAGTTATTTGTATAGTTTAAATATTAAAATTTATATAAAAAAAATTATTTATTTGATAATTTTAAATTTAATGAAATATGTAAATTTTTAAAAAGTTAAAAATTTAATAACTCCTTAAAATGAAGGTAAAAAATATAATTATGAATTCTTTTTTTAAATGAATACTTTCTAATTTTTAAAATTTTTCTTTGTTAAAATGTTTCCATTATTGAAAATTTATTGTATTTTTTTATTAAAAAATATTTAAATAATATAAAGTGTATATATATACATATATATATATACATATATATAAATATATATATATATATATATATATATATAGAGAGAGAGAGAGAGAGAGAGAGGGAGGGAGGGAGAGGGAGAGAGATGTAAGTAATGAGAAATAAACGCATAAAAAACAATATTTTGTTCATTTTTACTGATATAATGTTTATGACTGTTCGTCTTTTTCCTATAACAATTTTAATACTTATGATTTGATGAGACTCTGATGTATACTTAAGTAGATATTTTTATATGAGAAGATTACCACCATAATCTAAATTGAAAGTTTAATTTGTAATTAAAAAACAACTCTGAAAATATGTATCTTCACTGTTCACAATACATCAGTATGATTGACACAATCGTTTATAGGCCACTTAGAAGTCAAATGTTAAAAATAACAATAAAATAAGTGAGTTGTAATGGAAACTCGAGTCGTAAATCTTCTTCTTGTACAAATTCTCCTCTCATTCGATAACAACAGCACTTAGCATTAATACAATTTAATATGAGTGTAATTCTTAGCTACGCTTCAAGTATACCACTTAATGGTCGTTAAGTACAAATGAAATTTTTATTTTAACTGTATCTTGAAATTCCCACGCCACCAGTCTACTACACGTGTGATAAACTTAAGTTTTAAGAAACGGTACAAAAAAAGCTCATAAAAATTCTCGACCCGTATTTATTACATTGTAAGAACATAGATACGTATTGTTAATCGAATTCGTTGGTTGTGTTGTTTTTCGAAGAAAAGGGGCTATAATTGAATTATATTTATGTACATATGGCGCAATAAAATAGTAAACTAATTAATAAATCTTTCTGATAGAATTTATTAATTTAATATTTTTGTCAAAGAATAACAAATTACGCAGAAATTATTTTTTATTTGTTACATACACACACTTGTGTATGTAATAAAGGAATTCGACATAAAAAAAAATGTAGAAACAAAGGTCACAATTACAGAATGAAAAATACAATTACAAAAAATATTAAAAAAAATAACATTTATTTAATCCTTCATACACGCTCTAATATATTGTATTTGAATTTGTTTTCAGTTTTGTAAACACTATGAAACTATTATATTTTTCAATGAAAATGTTTAAAATAAAATATATGAAAGGAGATCAGAAAAAATCCGTATTCTATATAAAAATTCATATCATTAAATTAACTTTTCAAATGTAATATATCACTTTGTTGTCTTAGAACTGTGGCTGATTCACTTTACACAAATTAATTTTAACCCCAACACCACAATAATTTAAAGTGTTCAATAATTACTTATTGTTCACTTATTATATATAATTATATAATCTATAATTATATCTACTGATGCATTTCGATGGCGACGCCATCATCGTCAGAGCCTTGTTGGGGTTAAAATTCATTTGTGTAAAGTAATATCACATTTAATATTATAAGTAAGCTTAATGTTTATTTTATTATTAATACTGTTTTTAGAATTAATTTAACTATTCATAAAATTCTAAACAAAATACAAAATAAAATTCATAACAAATTAAATATTAAAAATCGTAATGTTATTAATATTTAAAAAAAATACATTAACTGATTAACTGTCCTTTCAGTGAAATTACTTATTCATCAAAAGCATAAAGCTTGTCGATATCTGAAATATTTTATATAGAAAGTTTCACCAAATTACGTAATCATCAATAAGTAATGATTCGTTTTGAATCAATGTTTCGAAACCTTCACAATGTTACTATTCGTTTGAAAAATGTCAAATGTAGATGTTGAAATAAATTAGATGTTGCATTTACGTTTTTATTCTTATCGGTAATGCGATGCCAAGCGTGTAGAACATCTTGTTGTTTAGCATATATTTTAAATTATCTTTGTATGTACGTATTTTTTTATTCAAATAAATTGGTAGTTATTTATTTATTTAAATATTTTCGTTGGATAAATTTGTGTTATTGATTATCATAAAAAAACAGTAATGCTTGAATATGTTCAGTAGTGTATGAAATGTAATCATTTATTTAAACCGACATTTGTGAAAGGAAATGATTCTCATTCAATCATTTTCAGTTAAGAATTTAAATGAATTTATTTATTAATAAAAAGTTTTATAGAAATATTCGAGATAAAATCCAGCGTATATATTACAGAATATTCCAGAAAAGTTACAGTTTATCAAAAATATAACGTAACTACAATATTATATAGGTGAACCAAATGAAATTGAAAGATAATAAAAAATAGTAAATGACAGTAAGCAAGTAAATATTTGTCTAAACCCTTCAATCTCATTAGAATCATTCTATATAAATAGAAATGAAATTGAAATGGAATAATTGTTTTAATATTTAATGAAATAAAAATTGTGCTTCAAACACTTCGACACACATACATACTTACACAGATATATATATAAAGGAGATAAAGAAAAAATATATTTTTAATTAATATCCTTTTGTTATAATTGATGCAAGAATTTTGAATTTTATTAAAAACATTTTTTCATAAATAAATAAATAAAACAATTTATTATCAAATATATCTATGACAATAATCGACTCACACAAAAGTCATTGATTTATAATGTTATAAATATATTTAATAAAAAAATATTGGTTTTAAAGTTGATTTTCAACTGTGAATTTTATAATTTTTTATCTTTGTGTCATTATTGAAATACGAAATTCCATATATTTTGATATTTATAATTAAACAAGAATTGAAAAATTTGAATTTATAAAATATTTCAACTTATTCTTACGACATTACATTCGTGATCGAATTTACAAAAAAATGATTTATGGTAAATAAAAAAGTGACGTTAAGCAATATTTATGTTCACAAATTGTTAAGCAATAAATTTCTATATGCAAATCTGTAATTATAAAATATGCCATAAAGCAATTTGCTTGTATATATAGAATTTATATTAATAATAGTATTATATGCATTCATTCATAAAAAAATGTTTTACATTTTCAATTATTAGTTTAGACATAAGTCATAATTCATCAACTTATTCACGTTCTTATATACAATCAAAATGACATATAAGAATTATATTTGATTTTTATAAAATTTAAAAAAATATTTTATCTAAAATAAATTAGTATACAATTTTTCATTAATTTACAATCTTTTTCATATCTTAAAAACCTTTTTGATAATTTCATATGATTAATGAACTTCTGGTGGAATTTTTCACATAATATTTTAAACATTTATTTTACGATGTTGTCGTCATCAAATATACATTAAAATCATTTAAAACTCTATTTATATATATATATATATATATATATATATATATATATATATATATGTACATATGTAATTTTATGAATATGTGAATGTATGTATTAATGTCAATTTATTTGATGTAAAATATATACATAAATTAATTAATATACATTTCTTTTTAGAAAAAATTGAAGTGAATATTTAAAAAAAAATAGAAATAATTTTTATTAAATCTTCTTTTGATATATAATATTAATACCCACCTCCATATATTTTATATAATTCTTCAATCTCTAAAAAGAAACATAATTTTTATAATACGATTTTCAAGTTGACGTCTTAAGCCGGTAATTTTAATATCCGCATTACAAATCAAAATCAATTAAATTAGATACGGAGAATTATAGAATAACGTCCTATTATATATATATATATATATATATATATATATATATATATATATATGTATGTATGTGTGTGTAAGTATATATTGAAATTGTTAATTTAACATAATTAACTATTTATGTGGAAATAATTCACACAAAAGGTGTAATGCCGTTTAAAAATAAAATATAGACAAGGAAAAATAAATTTGATATGTAAACTTTTATTAAAAATATTTTAAATCGATTGAAACAATTTCGAATTCCACACTAAATTAGTTTAACTTATTTTTTCAAATGGATTTTCTTAATAATCTATGTTTAAGAATCAATGTATTATGTGACCAGTTAGAAGCAATAAAATATTTTTTAAACACAAATCATTGATTTTTTTTGTAATAATATGTTGATATTAAACATTCTTTTAATACTTATGATTTTCAAATAAAATAAACATATTTTTTATATTTAACTTGTTTGAAATATTTGAATCACTTATACTATAATATTTTATAATGACCAGTTTCAGATTTAATAACATATAACTAGTCGTAATAAGATAATCTAATAGAAATAACGCAATAATCTTAAAAAAAGAAACAAATATAACTACATTTAATACAAAAAATTAAAACATATTAATATTATGGTACATATGAATCAGACAAAATGTAATAGTTTATTTTTTTACTAACATTTAAAATATTATTTATTTAATTTTTTTACAGGAAACACAGCGTTGTTAAAATATGTAATTATGATTTTTAAATTTCTCACTCATATTTTGTGCTTGTATACTAATTATTTTTTTTATTGATATTACATTATTTATAAAAAATAATTTTAGGTAAAACAAAAATATAAACAATTAATAAGCACATGAACATTTATTTTTTTAAAAACTGAGCAGTTTTTCTTTAATATTCGACGTTCACATGATCTGACGTGAGATATTTTTATATCCCAGCATTTTATTAAATCTAACTAACATAATTAATAAAATCGTGGGCCACAAAAATACCCCACGTCAGATGACCTAGGTTAAGGCAGTTATCATATTTGTTTTACAAATTAGGAAATAACAGTTTTAAGTAACTTATAAACCAAAAAAATGTTGTCGGTATAAAACAAAGAAACATATTTTCAAAAATATTTAACAATATTTTTTAATTAATTTTTTAAAATATATTTTTTTAATACTGTTATTTGCGTAATTTTTATTTTTGTATAGTTCTAAATTAATTAATATTTATTATTTTAAAACTTACAATCTATAATTTTTGTTTTTAGTTTGTTATTTTTTTCCAGGTAAGATTTAAAAAATTATTAAATACTACTCAATGTTTCATTATAAATGTATTTTTTAGTAATTGTAAATTTATAATATTTCTTTTCTATACAATTTTTAGTAATAATTTATCTCTCGGATAATAGATATATTTTCACTCAATTCGTCTTTCAAGTAATTATAAAGAATTCATATATTTAGAATCAGTATTAAAAATAAACATTTACACAAAACTAGATGGTTAAGCAATGAAAAATTTTCATTAAAATATGTACTTTATTAAACTCTCTTGATTGTAATATAGAAACTTACAGATAATATATCCAAAATGTGAATTAAATGAAAATTGATTAATTTTTAAGGAACATTTATTAATTTCTTAAACACTTTTCTTGACTATTAATATATTGTAATTTGATAATTTTTTTACTATCATCGAATTAAAATATAAATTCCTATCCAAAACACCACAATCAAATATATTTCTCTGAACTACTATTTCTCGAATTATGTGTAATACCCCTTGCAGTGTCATCATTTCTTCTCAAATCAACTGACGATTTGTTCATTATAATTACATACCTCCCTACTGTCCATTTGGCGGCGCGACACGGCACGACATAGAATGACACGTCTTCTTGAGTGGTCTGCACATTTAATTATATGGACATGTTTACAAACGAGAGAAGCCGCAAGTTATTTGTAGCTTTGATGTGGTCTGAAGACATTTGTCGATGCAGATTCCTTTACATCTTGACATTGATATAACGTAGAATGCAATAATATTATGGTTGATGTGACTTTCGACTCGTTTAATTTAACGATTTCATATTAAATGAGTGCGCCGTAGGTGCTGATGTACGACACAATTTGTCACGTTTATAGTTAGAAAGTTTTTTTTAACGAAAATTCATTGAAATTTGTTGACATTTTTTTCTATCCAAAATATATTTATCGAATTCTTTGATTATGTAGTTATTTTTTTTTATTTCATGTATGTTACGTGACCTTCGTTAATAATGCTATTAATTACATTAGGTATTTTTTTTATTTTTTATTTAATAATCAATCATTGCTAACTTTTTAACATATATATATTGTACAAATTTAAAAATAAATTTTTAAAATAAAAATCGAAAAATATTTAACTATTTCATAATAATATTAACAAATCACTCAATTTAACATCACAGGATTTTATAAACCAAAAAAAAATTGAACCAGATAAATAAAAATAATAATCACAATTTTTTACTACATCTTAATTGTATTCTTTAATAATATTATAATTGAGAATTTTAAAAAATCAGCTATACTATTTTTTTATTAAAGAAATAACCATTTCAATCAAATAATAAATTTAAAGATTATTCTTTGAATCATATAAATGTTCAAATGATTAAAAAAAATTCAAATGATTTAATAATCTCTCTTCACTTTTTATCAATTAAATTGTTTTAATTGAAAACTAGTTTCATCCATCATTTCTATTACGAGTAAAATTGAAAACACATCGTAAATAAATCAAATAAATGTCACTTGTAATTGTATTTATAAAATCTATATCCTTGTAAATTCGTTTATATCATGACAAGTCAAAATGGAAATCAACGTTTTTATCATGAAATTTTCTAAAAATTACAAAATATGACTATATATACAATATATATATATATATATATATATATATATATATATATATATATATATATATATTAATATATATATATTAAAAATATTTTAAAAAATTAAATAAAATGATATTAAAATAAAAAGGAAAAATCTAAATATTTATAATAATTCAATAAATAAAATATTACAGTATTTAATTTTCAATAATCATTGATTATTTACTTTATTTGATGACCGGTAGTTCGATGATTAACCATTGTAGTCACACAGTAATAACAAGGATATCGAAATGTGATTCAGTGAATACAATGAATCCTGCCAATGCCAATTTCGTCAATTTTATTTATTCTCTTATATCAGTTATCCTTGCCTATTTTCGTATCCATTTTCAAGTTTTCTGATTACGTCTAGAAATTCCTATCATTATCTTTTCCAAACTCTTCGCTGAGTTATCAAAAGTTGTTGTTATATTTTTACATTAATTATTCAATTTTTTGCCCCAAAAGTACAAGCAGATAATAAACATTGGTTATATCCTTTCAGTTTCAGGCTCAATAGTACTTTAATTTTCATTATATTATTCATTCTTCCAAAGCTGCTTTTATTGCCATAATTCTCGATCTAATCTCTGGCCATAAGTTACCATCATAACATATAATTTTTCCTAGGTATTTTGTCATCTACTTATTCCATGTATTGGCTTTCTAACTGTGTATTTTCTTTCTATACAATTCTGTTAAACACGATTTTATTTTTTTCCAATTTATATTTAATCCAACTCTTCTACTTCTGTTTGAAAATTTTTCAAGTATTTTTTTTAGCTTTTCTGGATTTTTACTTATAACTTATAAACAAATTATATATATATATATATATATATATATATATATATATATATATATATATATATATATATAATTTACCTGAAGTATAAAACATTATTATAAAAAAACATAAATTTATTAATAATCTAAAATAGCATTTTAGTCTATTTTAAAATTTATAATAAAACTATGTTCACTTTATAATAAATATGAATTAAATAGCAATTATTATTAGATTTATTGGAAGTTTTACTTTATTATTAATAAAACCTAAAATCATTTCTTTGTTATTCTCTACATACATACATTATGAAAAATAATGTAATCTATGTACTATTTATTTCTTAATTAAAATTCTTAATAAAACAACAGCACGACAATAAACTTTGTCATTATGATCTAAAATATTACACATTCATATAATACAATCTTAAAATTAATTATCGTTATAAACAAATATTACTGGTTCATATGCACAGTTTTACGACTAGGTTTTAGTTATATGGCAAACATAAAACATGAACGAAATCATAATTAAATTTCTTTTATATGATTGTACTAAATTGAAAAATAATTGAAATTATTGCGTCGATAAAATGAATGTCAGTACCTTAAAATGAACATCATTTCTTCTAATTTAATATATTTCGTATCTAGATGAAAGTTTTCAAATACATATATCTAGATTAAACTTTACCGTACAGCCGAGCCAAGTCAGTTGTGTACGAATTTAATGATTTTATTGAACTTTAAATTGTTTGTATGTAAATTAATTTAGATTCATACGTTCTTTCAAACATTTTGTCGATAACAATGAATATCTGAATATAAATTACAATACGTTTAATATCTTTAATGGTTATTCACATTTGAATAAAATAATAAACTGTGAATATTATTAATAAATTCTCAAACTTGTTTTAATGTTTTTTTTTTATTTAATTCATGTAAATGTTATTAATTCGTTATAAATTGTTATTTTTATTTTATTACATCCATTTTAAATAACTCTGTATTAATTAATTTACATTGATTTTTAAATATTCTATAGTTATTTATATAGAGAGTCATCTAAATCTGACGCTTAGATTTGTGTTTTATTAAAAAGAAAATAGTTTATTTTTTTTTTAATAAAAGACAAATCTAGGCATTACATTTGGATGATATGTAAATAGCTTATAAAACCAACACATACATATTAATATATCAATTCTTTTAATAATAAGAATGATAAAAATAATAGACGTGGTTAAGTCTGCAAGACCTGTGGAAAAGGTTCTATTTTTTTAAAAAAAATCATTATTAACACATTTTACCACACTTAATCTCATGAATTAATAATCGAATTGATATTTTCCTTATAAAAAATGCAGTTTTGGGCAAAAAACAAATTTTTGAATTTATAATTCCATCTGGAAGAACATTTTTAAAAATAATAAAGGAACAAGAATCAATTACACTACCTTAAACTACTGAATTAATTGATATTTCATTTCACAGATTTGTTCAAATTTTAACTTTTTGATTCCTATTTAAAATATGTATTTGAGTCAATCGATTGATTTCATTATCAAAATCAATATAATGTAATTTATTAATAATTAAATTATGGGAATTTTGTCAAAAACTTTGAAAGTGTAGAGTATATATCTATTTAGTTTTCCCTACCGAAAACGCCTTACAAATCCTGAATTAGACTTGAAAACTGATATTCGCATGAGTACTGAAATCTGAAGTTTATTTTTGTATAAAATATTCGACTCATAATGTGTCCTAGATAAACACTAATTACTTATTACATCACTTTGCGTATTTGACTAGATGACTAATAGAACGAAAATAAAATCTTTTTAACTACTAAACATACTATTAATATTTTTATTTTAAAATATTATAAAATATACTCTGATTCAAACTCAACGAAACCCGATTAAATTCAGCTATAACTTTTTTGTTTTCTATTTTTTCAGCTGCAGTTCTATTAAAACAATATTTTTATAATCATTACCTAATTAATATCGATAGAAAAAGTTTTTCTTTTTTTTTTGGAAGCATAAAAAAGTACTTCATTTTTCTATAATAGATTCAACAGCTTTTACAAGAAAAACAAAATTTTTAATAGCCTGTTTAGGAAAATTACAAAAATACTTAAATCAATGGAAATTATTATTCAAATTAATTAAATAAATTATTTACTATATAAATATAATGATTTATTTATATTAAAAAAATACAAAAAAAAATTATAATTGAACTCTTATTTTTTCAACATTATAATTTGAAATAAATTAATTTATAACTAAATGTTTTATTGTAGCATTACTTTTCTGATTATTTTATAATACTATATAGACTATTTATTTCGCATACATTTTCAAGTATATATATATATATATATATATATATATATATATATATAATCAGGACCTAAATTAAATCTTTTCACTTTGACCAATTCAATGCTTTTCTCTGCAAATATTTTTTGATAATTTTTCTTATATATATATATATATATATATATATATATATATATATATATATATATATATATATATTTGAAACGTTGCTTTTTACTCTTTGCCAACGTTTACATCATTTAAATAAATTTTTAAAAAATAAACAAGCTTACAAAAAAAACTCTTTATTATAATTACGTTCTAACCTGCAGAAACAGTAATTACTTTTTAATGTTTATCCCTTATAATGGATGTCGCAGACATTTTCAAACAAGTATCCATTTGCATAAACTGGAAAATAAAAGTATAATAAAGATATTGAATATATTATCACTTTCAAATGTTAAGGCTATGCAAATTTATATATTATATATATATATATATATATATATATATATATATATATGTACTTGTTTCAATAAATAATATAATAAATAAATTTCAATGTAAAAAAATAACAAATCAAAATAAAATTAATAACTTTGAAGAAAAATTAATTAATAAGAAAATAATTTATTGGATGTAAGTTGTATTCACATTTTACAAAGAATTTATTAAATATCATAATTTTTAAATTATTTATGTATTGGCAATGGATCAAAAGCTTGCAAATCTAAATTATAAAAATATTTCATAAATACTAATAAAACATGAATTACTGTCATCTTAAAAAATATTTATTTTTTATTTAAACTCATCAATTTTAAAAATAACTACTTTATATACATAAGTTTATATTCAAACATTTAAATAATTTATTTAATATTGTGTTTTACTTGTTATATTATTTTAAACGATTTATCTTCTTAAATAAACAAATTGTTAAAATTTGCTTTGAAATAATTGCAAATATATTTTTATAAGTTATTTTTTTTATAAATATTTCAACTATATTATTTATTTATATTTGTAGTATTGGTTATAGGTCCTTAAAATTTAAAAATTAATAATTTATGAAACATAGGAAAATATCCAGGAATAATATCTATTTTAAGGTATAAATAATAGTTATGAAATTATTAAAAATACAAAATTGAATTTCAATTATAATATCAATGTATTTTGTTAAAGTTATTAATGATGAATTTAAAAAAATCATAAAAAAACGTTTATAGTATTACTTATTAATTAAATTTAATTTGGATAAATAAATTTTCTACTGCATTTATTTTTGAAATGAAGAATGAAAAAGTGAATAAAATACCTAACAGCACTTTATATAATGAATTCAGGACGACTTTCTCATAAAAATTATAAAGTGTATAGTTAACAGGCCATGGCACTCGACCGTATTAGATATTAAAGTCTTTTTCACTTTATCTAGCTATACATAAATATATAAAAGTCTCTGTGTTGGATATCACAACGTACCACATTAAACTGAACCAGTTACAAGTTTTTCTGTCATGCAGGTCGGTAAGCGGTGGTAACAGTGTTACCCCCAGTTCAAAATAACATCTTGTTCTGCCCACATACTAGTTAGTATTCTTGTGTGAAGTCCGATGCGTCTCTTTAACTTTTCGATCACAATGCCAGATAAGTAGTACTGATAACGTTTACGGCTGGAGCATTGACTCAGTTTCTATTACCATGTACGGTGTTTAATACAGAAATAAAAATAAATATAACAACCATTAAGTGCTTACTTACTCGTTACGAGTCGGCCAATCGATCGTTCTCTCAAGACGACCCATTACAAACATTACTATCTTGTTGTTGTTGTTTTTTATTACGTAATTCAATATGCTTATGTTTGAAAGGTAATTTTCCTCAGATTACGTCATTTATCAATGTAATGTATAAAATAAAATTATTGCAAAGTTTTTGATATATACATTTCAAAATCGCAGTTAAATTAAATTACTAGATTTTCATCGTAATTGAACACTTAGAATAAATAGTTGTAAGGTCTCACAACTCGGTCACATTTAATTGCCGATCAATCTGTCATGAATTTAAATTTAATTTTACGACATGTCATATTTCATTAAGGAAACAATTATTCTAAATGTTTTATCTGAATGTCTATCTGAACATTCTATCTGTTCTATTTGATTTTCTAAGAAAATATATTTTTCACAGAAATTACTTTTTATTTAAAGGAAAGCAAAATTTATTTAATTTTCAAAACGAAAATTATTAGAAGATTCAAGTTATTTTTTAATTGATTTTTTTATGAAAAATGAAATTATATAAAATATTTTTATTTTTATTATTTTTACACACATAAAAGTTAATTAGAATATTTTTTGTATTAAAACATTTGTGTTTAAAATTTTTTTTATAATAACATGTTTATTAATTGATCAATTATCTGTAATTATAACAAATAATTTATAGTTTCATGCAATTTTTTATTTTCATAGATTTTTCAATTTCTCAAATAAAAAAATAAAAACGATATAGAGAAAAAAACAATACCATTTTCCAAAAAATTATATAAAACGAAATATTATTTTCACCGTTCTTATTATTTCTATAACAATGATTTAAGATATATTTAATTTAATTTTATTGCCATAAATAATTCTAATTTCAAAGAGTCATTATCTTAAACTAGAATCAATTACATTTGTTTCAATTTGAACTAAATTACCATTTCAGAATTAAATACTAGGTCAAGACCCTTTGTCATTAATACTATTAAATTCTGTTTAAACTGCTCATTATACAAATTCTAGAATAGTTATGTTTCCAAAACATATTTCATTTGATTAATATATATATATATATATATATATATATATATATATATATATATATATTAGTGTGTGTGTGTGTGTGTGTGTGTATGTCTGTTTAAAGAATTACATTCAATTATTTCCTGTTCTCTTTTGGTTAAAAATATACGATCAACTCAGGTTTTTAATTTCCGAAATACGTCATAATACCTAAAACACAATCTAAAATTAGATTACAAATTGTACGGCCATCAATTATCCTCACTAAATTCGACACGAAACGTTCACTGTGTTTACACACACCGATGTCAAACAATCAATATCGAAGAAAAAAATCATAAGAATAAATGACTAAGTGGATTACATATAAAAACACATACGCCCATAAATAATGTGATCTGTTCATTAGAAAATATTCTATGAGTTATACGTGGCCATAACTTACAGAGTAAAGATTTATTCTGAGTACGTGTTTTGAAAGCAACGTAGAACGGAATAAAAGAGACGCTTAACATTCGATGCATCCACTCTTGCGTTCATCTCGAAAATTACGAATATTTTTGTCACGGGTTTTAGCATATCGGAAGTATCTGGTTGCATCTCATTATAAACGATTTCAAGTTGTTTTTTTTCTCTCTGAAACAAGAACTTTAATTAAATGTTCTACTTAATTATATTTTGTGTAGTTATTAATTAAGAACACTGATGTATAAGGAGATATTTATCATCGTTAGAAAATCGTATACTCGAACTTAATTATATTAATTATTCCATTAATATTTTCTTTGTTTACATGTTTTTATACTAATATATATATATATATATATATATATATATATATATATATATATATATATATACACATTGCAAAATAAATATTTTTAATAAAATCGTTGCTTTAAAAACAATAAAGTAATTATTATAATATTAATATACAATAAAATGTATTTAACGTATTACAGTGTATACTAATATTATTCATAAAAAACAAATTAATATAAAAATATATTATTTTGATTTGTTGTTTTGGAACTGTGGCTGATTCACTTTATTGAACGAAGGAATAAGGTTTACAAAAATTATTACTATTTTTTAAACAATTTGGAGCGAAAATTTTAGTAAAAAACGAAAAATTTTTTCAAGTAGACATTTGTCAAAAATGAAAATTTTTATTATTCCTTAATTTAAAGTGTTCAATAATTACTTATTTTTCACTTAAGTAATTATTGAACACTATAAATTATTGTGGTGTTGGGGTTAAAATTCATTTGTGTAAAATATTATTTTGATATATTAAACTATAATAATAAGATTGTTTATTTTTCATTTGAAAAAAATCTTATCATTTAATTTATGTATTATTCAACAAATTAACATTTTTATTCTTTATAATATTTAAATAAAATATTTATTTTTAGAATTGTTGTTATTATATATTAAGGCATACATAGAAAAAAAGATCAAAAGTTTGTTATTTCTTCCAATAAAAAATGTTTTTAATTTATTTTCTTCTTATATATCTGATTATTAATAAAAAATCAAAATTACATATAATATTTTTATATAAATGCAATACAACCAGAAGATATCCAAATATTCATCAAAATGTACATAAGCATCAAAGAATAAACAAAAATCAGCACATTCATAAATTCGTGTACGTTAAACTGTGATTCCTTTTTAAAAAGTAAATAACTACAATACCAAACATTACATTTATAAAACGATTCACATAATTTTGAGTAACATTGAATATATTAACCAAAGCAAGGAAATTATTAATTTGTTTGCGTTCATCATATTTTTATTTTTTTGTAAAAAAAGGAAAAAACGTTTTATATCATTTATGACAGATATCTTTTTAAAGTATTAGTACCATTTTAAATTATTATAATTAATGTTTACAAATTTATCCTATTTTTACATAAATATTTATTTAGTGTGGCTTATTTTGGTTATAATTGTTTCTACACAAATCCTCTTTTAAAAACGTTATATAAAAACAAATATATTTGACTAAGTAAACACATATTTATTTTAATCAAATAAATTACTTAAAAAAAATTTAAGATATAAGAAATGTGAATTTAATTTAGGTATTGTATGTGATTCATTACCTGATATGAAGAAATAATTGCTTACGAACTAAACATTTGTATAATAAAAATCATGTATCAGATACAATTCATTAAACTTCTTGTTAATTAAATAAAACATAAATTCCTTGTAAATTAATTCAATCGTTTTAACCGACTGACTCTTCAGTATTTCTCGTTGTACTAATACAAAAATATGTATACATAAAACTAATGACTAAGTACATTTCAACAAATTTTCAAAGCCGCAGCAACCTCATAAATTTTAAAATACATTCTTCGGAATGAAAAAAAAACTTGCCCCGTAACTCTAAATACATTTTGAGGCCAGCGTTAAACTAACATACGGACATACATCAAAAGTTAGGCAACCTTGTTGACAGCTAGTATCGGTAGACGACGGTAGTCTGTGGCAACGTTGTATTTCGGCGTACCCCAGACTTGAATTATGACAGATCTTGGCCTTAATAAGACAACAATGGGTTAAGTTAAACGATAATACATACAGAATTGTGAATTATAAACGAAAACGACTCTGTGAGCGGCACCAAATTTGGAAACGATGTAGAGAACTCGCGTAGAGACTGTTGCACGAGGCTAAAGCCTTTCTAGCCGATTCCTTTACACAACGAATGTATAAAATATTCGTATATATATATATATATATATTGCTGCATATCGTTCGATTTGAACAGAATTTCAATAAAGATAACAAGACTTGTATTTGAAAAGTGTATTTAAAACCGAAGCTCGTAAGTTGTCAATTATAATAACTAATGTTTCGTTGAATAATAACGAAGGCAGTTCTTGTATAAAATGGGATCATATTTAATTTATGAACATTATAAATTAATTTTATGTAGTTTAGAACAAGCATCTGTAGCATTAGAACGATTTCAGTAAATATTTGATATGATTTTAATAATAATGAACTGTAAATTTTATATTTTAATTTATAAAGGTATTATCAAATATAATATTAAATACATTTCATTTCATATTAGTACTCAAATAAATAAAAAAAGAATTAAATACATAAATATGAAAAAAGGGTAATTTAAATATCATTCTACATACACTGATGCGCATAATTCATGGCACACATGGGTAACAAGCAATTTATTGATAAAATTCAATGAAGTCGTTAAATTAAAAGAAATATATTTAATTGAAAATAAATATAATATTCATTAAATTTATTCATTGTGTAATATTCATTATATTTCAATTAAATATATTTTTTTTAATCTAACGACTTCATTGAATTATATCAATAAATTGATTGTTACCCATGTGTGCCATGACTTATGCGCATCAATGTATATCTTTTAGTAGTTTGAATATTGTTTGTATCAATTTATCTATTAAATGTCTTGTAATTACATTATTTACACTGTTATTTCAGTTCAGTTTAAACAACGCAGTGACTAATTTTTTTTAAAAAAAACATTTATTTTAATTTCGCAATTAAAAAAAATAAAATGTATTTATTAAAATATTTTTAATTTTAAACATACAATAAAAATATACACATACTCAAAAACGGTAATTAAAATTATTTGGAAGTTAATATTTGTTATTTTGCATGACAATTTTTACTACGTTAAAACATGAATTTATATATATATATATATATATATATATATATATATATATATATATATATAAGGTTTTCCAATAAGCGCTTTAGAAGTTTAAATGGAAATAAAACAAAAAGTATTTAATTAATTAGTTATTTTTTAAGCATATTCTATGACATTAATGATGGAACACAATTTCATTCATATGACCAACAAGACTTCGTTTAATATAGTGCTTTCATTTAGTCCAATTTTTAGTCATTCTTTCACATAATTGTGGTTCCAATTTTATGAATTACACGTTCAATGTTTATTTTTAATGGTTCTGTTGTTTGTGGTTCATCAGCATAAACCAAAGATTTCACATAACCCCACTGAATATAATCCAATTAAGTTAAATCACATGATCTTGGTGGCCAATTAATGGGCCCATTTTGAGAAATAATGGATTCATTAAACTTTTTTTTCAATAAGTCTATTAAAATTTCAAACGTTCCATGATAATGTTCCAAACTATACTGAATTGAAATGTCAAAATTAACCTAAAAAAATCAAACATGGCTACTCTCAGTTTTCAAAGTTCTGACATTTTTATTGGAAAACCCTATATATATATATATATATATATATATATATATATATATATATATATATATATACACTTGCTTTATTTTTATCTGCATATTTATCATGGATTATCATAGTAATACAGTACTTTAAATGTAAAGATTAAATAAGTTTATAGACATTCATTTTTTATGAGACATGTGTAAATTTAATAGAAAAATGATGTTACAGTTTTTACAAACAACAAAATTATTATTTATAAAATAACACTTTTATATCAATAAAAATTTAGTTTGGTGTAAGTTATGTGAGATTGGATAATCATAATTCTGAACAACCAATTTGATAATAATATTATATTCAATTTTAAATTAAACCTTTTTTACCAACTTCATATTTGGTAACAATATTTATTTAGACCAACTGTATTATAATACATTTGCATTTAAATTTCAAATTTAAAGTTTGTTTTGTGATTTTTTATTTTGAGCACTAAAAATGATTGTCTAATATGTATATACTTATATCATACATTTACCAAATTTTTATACACGTACAAAATATTTAACAACATTTAAAAAAAACAATTTATAATATTCTTACTTAATATTTATAGATCTGTTACAAGGTAATGTCTAAATATTCTATTTTTAGTAAAAAAATACACACAAGAAATAATAGTTTAAATTTATATGAGATATATGTGTGTATATATGTATATATATATATATATATATATATATATATATATATATATATATATATATATATATGTAACCAAATATATAATATATATATATTAAAAAATCATATTTATTTATCTGCATAAACATATACTTGAATATTCTATTTATTTGGTAAATATTACAAATAGAATAATTCAAATATTTTAAAATATTTTTTTATTACCATTTGCATATTTTTACATAATAAATAGTACATACCATAATTTCAATATTCATGTCAACTAAATTAAATAATTAATCTTGAAAGCAATGTATATTATATAAATACGTAAATATCTTTCGAACGAAACTAGTTCATTAGTTTGAGAAAGAAATTTATGAAAATAAACGGGATTAATAAAATAAACACATAAATGTTTTTGAAATTGCTTGTGTATAAATATATATATATATATATATATATATATATATATATATATATATATATATATATATATATATATATATATATATATATATAAATGTAAATTGATGTTCGTGTTCAAAAACAAGACTGCGTTATCCATTCATTGAAGGCAACACGTCAATCATTCGAACTAAATCAAATATGTTCAAATAATGCGTCTCACGTAACTGAAAAATTCGTGAATCAACAAATAATATTTTCATATTGAAACGAGACATAATGAAATCGTGCGCTCTTAACTCGGTGCTGAAATAAAAATGAAATTTTCATTTGTCAGAACTGTCAAAAGCAATAATGGTGTTCTCAGACTACTGTCTACCAGGTCGGTGCAACGTTTAACAATCTGGTTTATATCAAGACTCATTGTACTCGTGACACTTGAATATGACGATTTAAAGTCCTTTATATATATATATATATATATATATATATATATATATATATATATATATATATATATATATATAAACGAACTAATTGTATATATTTTATAATGAAATAAAACAAATTTACAAAAGTAAGAGTGTGTCCAAATAAACTTGTTCTTTTTCATAACAATATACCATTTATAAAAAGTAACTTAAGTGAGTTACAAAGTCTAACTGCATTCAATAAATTTACGATATGAAGATATAGGGTCATCCAATGTGATGCCTAGTGTTGTGTTTTATTAAAAAGAAGCATGTGTATATGGTGGTGTATAGGGAAACATGTGTATAGTTTCTTTTGTTTCTTTTTAATAAAACACAAATCTAGGCGTCTCATTTAGATGATCATATATATATATATATATATATATATATATATATATATATATATATATATATATATATATATATATATATATATTCATATTGAAAGCAATATTTTCTCTTGCATTTTCAACTCGAACGAATAAATTTGAAATGAATTTGGAAGATTAATTCGTAACATTAATAAACAGAATTCTTTAAAAAAACATTAAAAATATTCCAAATTATTGTATTAAAAATAAAAAATGTAAATTAAATATGAAATAAATATTAATTGATTAAATGATTGTTCAAAAAATATTTTGTTTCGTTTTATGTGTATAAAGGAATTGCCTTTTTAATTTTTATTTTTAAATGTAAACTATAATAATTTTAAATGTACTACTTAATTTTGTCTTGTAGATATAAAAATTTAATTTTATTTTTTTATACTGTTTTTAATATCAGTTGGTTTCATAAATGTGAAATTGAAATATAATATTAAAGTTTTTTTTAATAATATAAGATATATCATTATTTACTTTTAATGGATATTGATTACAGATTAAAACAAAATAAAAAATTGTGAAAAGTAACGATGAAAATTTTTCAATAATTATTAAAACACAAATACAATATATATATATATATATATATATATATATATATATATATATACACATATGTGTGTGTAAAGAACATGATATATTTTTAGTAAGAAATAAATTACATTAATGAGCATATACTATATTTTTTTTAAAAAAAATATTTTTAATTTGTTACGATTTTACATAAATAAAACTGAAACGACCATATTTTCTCAAGAATTTTTAATATTCGACATATAAAAAATTATTCGTGTACGTGTCAGTAGACACTACAAAAATGTGCATCTACAGATACTATTGGACCTTAGCTTCAATCACGTATTCTTGGAGCCAATACACGCTGATCGTGCTATGTGTATGTTTGGTAACCAGTCGAATGTTCGCAAAACAATAACTCGCATTCCGATGCACTTGTTGCATTGAACAATGCATCTTGTTTTCAAGCACAAGTATAATAAATACTAGTCATCCAACCATCCAATATTAGTCACTGATTGTTGTAACAACATAATATTTATTTCAAACAAATTTTGATGTCTAATTCAAATATTTGATTTATTACTTTTTGTCTAAAAATGTTATTGAATTTAATTAATATCAAACATTATGTAATTGTTTTTTTATTATATTTATTTGGAAATATTTATAGTTAAAAAACATTTTCAATTGATCATTTAAATAAAAAAAAATTATATATATGTAAATATACACATGTACAATCATTTGTTGTATTTTTCATATCTCATATGAAACATAGAAGATATTTTGATTGCACAGTATCAATACCAGGAATTACTATATATAATATGTTTCAATGATGTATTATATTAACCTATTAGATCGATGAAGTAAAATATCATAAAATAGCAATTTATAAAAAAACAATCTTAAAAGATTCAACTCAATAAAATATAAAAATCGATAATTAGGAAAATTTATGATAGTTATTTTTATAAGATGACCTATATTAATACATCGAATAAACTCATATTTCATATAATACTCTAATAGTAATGATTTTTTTTACTGTTTTATACAGACACACAAATATATATATATATATATATATATATATATATATATATATATATATATATAATTGTGAAGGGTAGTTGAGGTGATAAGAGATGGATAAGATTAGACACGGACGGAAAATAATGAAAAAATCTTAAGAAAACATTTAAGAAGATTCAGTGTCATTCAATTAAGTTTTCGTTCAATAGTGGGCTGATAAAGCTTTTGTGACCATATATATATATAATATTGTCAAATCTAAATATGAATTATTGTAAATAAAGAAATCGTCTTATTATTCTACAATTTGATAAATGTTGATGTCAAATATCTTATAAAAATTTCTATTTTGCATTTAAACTATTCAACATTTAAAATGAGATTTATATTTCGAATGGATTTTTCACATTTTTTCTTTTATTTCATTCATTAAAATTTAAAAATTATTTATTTATATACACATTTCAATTATTTATTACTATTTAAGGAATATATGTGAAGTAAAAATAATAAAATTGCAAACATATTGTATATGATATTATTTATGAAGTAAAAATAATAAAATTGCAAACATATTGTATATGATATTATTTATAATTACAATAATATAACTCTTATATTTAATCTATTTTTTTTCTAAATATTCTTCAATAAAAAAATTACAATAAGTATAAAAATTTAGTGATAAATATTATAATTTTTTAAAATGATTTTTTCAAAAAATATCTTTGAATTTCTATTTTAATACTTCGTTCTTTTCTTACAGTGACAATTTATCATAGTTAATTAAGATAAAATGAATTAATAGATTCTAAAAAAATATTTACTGTATTTAATTAAATACATGTTCTTAATCTTAAATATTTGAAAATGTTTCCTTATTTTTCTAAATCGAAAATTATTTAAAAGGAAATGTTTTCCTAACAGTAAATATTTTAAAATCCATCCCTGAAATATATATAAATAAATAAGGAGATATTTCTAAGATAAAATATAAATTAAATATTCTCTCTCTCTCTCTCTCTCTCTCTATATATATATATATATATAATTATTTTCAAGACATTCAATACAATTAAATACGACATTTTTATAGACATAATGATATTAATTTCTAAATATTTTTAAAAAATTAATTTAGTGTGTTGTATAATAATTTATATGTAAAAATACTTGATAAGTCATAATTTCGTTACATTTTTATATTTTATTCTACCTATTTTCCATTTTATACAATATGCAATAATAAATTCTAAAATGAAATTAATTTTATTTTTATATTTATAATCATCGACATATACAAACAAACATTCATCTCGTTTTCTTTGAAATTTCATTTAGTTATTTATGAATTTGATCACACATGTTGACTAAAGTTTCAAGAATTAAATTAAGTTATTTTTAAACTCTGCATGAAAGAAAAACTACATTTATGTATCAGTAGTAAAAATAGTTCACTACAATTTTTGTTAAGTTTAAGAAAAAAACAACAATAGCGTCTACAAAAAGTGTACAGTGTATAGTGAACTATGTTAATTACATCTCATGACACAAAGAAACAAATACGTGATCAATATACGACAACAATCCATAGTTATACAATGTTTAGAGAAATCTGATACCAGAAACGTTCCTTACAAAATGACCGTACGGAAATGAAGATAAGACTTGCCATGTCAAATGATTCGACTGGTTGTTTTTTTAACCTGGAATAATTGCTTTCTGTACA
>CP092087.1:17700363-17945363 GCA_029203775.1 Neoneuromus ignobilis
GTTAACATATTTAGATTTTTTTAAAAAAATTACAACTTTCTATACTTTATTGTGTATTAAAAAAATCTGTTCGATTTTTCTTTTAAATATAACTAAAAACAAAAAGTTATTCAGATTAATTAAACTTATCATCTTCAAAACACAAAATATGTTAGATTTGGATGTTTTATATTTTTACACAAATAAATTATCATTTCAAATATCATAAAAAATTTAAAAAAAATTATGACATGCTCTGATGATGATGGCATTGTCACCGAAATGCACATTAACTTATTATTGTTATAAACAAACAAAGTGATCAGTAAGTAATTATTGAACACTTTTTAATATTTTGTGGTGTTGAGGGATAATTAATTTGTGTGAAAGTGAATTCGTCACTATAATTGAAAAATATCCCAAAATCATAATCAATAATAAATTTAAAACAATATACAATAATGTTTATAAGATTTTAATATAAAAAATGGATGCATTTGGCTGGAAACAAAATCAATTATAATTAATAACAAATTTTATATATTTTTAGAAATACTGGTTTTATTCAAAAAATTATATATCTACGATGTTAAATTATAATTGTTTTTCAATTTAATTATTAATTGTTTCAAAAAATTGCTAATAACATTTTGAAATATAATCAAAAAAATCAATTTGATGTTAGTATTCTTCAGAATAATTATTTTTTAAATAATTCATTTAGAAAGAATATTCTATTTATTATCATGAACTTTTTCTGTATTATGTGATATTTATATAAAATTAAATAATAGAAAATAGAAAAAAAATGTAAATGTAATAATATATTTTATAGGTTAATAGAATATTTAATAAAAATTTAAAGTGAAATTTAAATTGCGATATAATAAAATTATTCAACGTTAATATATTCATTAATTCAAATGGTATTCGATAATAACAACGAACGGCTCTGTACGAACAAAGAATAAGTCGAATAAAAAAGAAAAAAAACGCATTAATATTATTCATATGTCATGACGTATCAGACTTGTCACCAAAGACGACGACGATGCAGGACATACATGGGTTTTCAATGCTCGTTCGATTTATTTCCCTTTACCATTCAGTTACATGGTACATCTTATGTACAAACATACGAAATGGTTTAAAGGAACTATGCTAAGCTTCATCGTATTCGCCCTTATCTTGAAACCTGATCAAAATTCTAATCAATATGTAGATGGGTAAGTCGCTACAAGTAGACTTGATTCCGATGCTCGTATAAATACTTTGTATTTGGTTGATATAGGCGCACCGGGAATCTTTAAAATTTATTACACTATTGATAAATGGTGATAAATTGTTTTAAAACAATACGTTTAAACTTTTTTTCCTGCGTGTGGTTTGTTCAGTTGTAAATGATGTGCATGTGAAGTAATTGATTATGTAGTTGGGTTTTATTTTTCAATGTGACTGTATAAAAACGTGTTCTTTTTAAACTTTCTAAATTCAACATAATGGAAAAAATGACAAGTATTTTTGATAAGATTAATATTTTGAATTCAGTAAATTCTTCATTTCTTAAATATAGTTATATTGTGCTTTCTCACAATATTTTATTTACATAATATGTTTAGTATTTATTTGTTAAAACTAGAAATAAGAACACGCACTCATTTATATATATATATATATATATATATATATATATATATGCGTGTGTGTGTGTATGTTTATTTATAGGTAGCTAGAGTTTCTTTTCATTTGTTTGCAATAAGTTTAAAAACCTGAGCGCAAACATACACAACAGATAAATTTACTACAACTCGGATATTTTCCAACAGTCTTGCGTGACCATATAAAGTACTGGCCGTAGATTCCACGTGCCATCACGAGCTGTCGCTTTTAGTTGTCGTGTGAGAGATTCGCATCGGAAAAACATGTGAAATATATCAAGCTACAAAGCATGTGTATTATTGTCTGTACGTAGTTGAAACTTTCAGTTCAGCATCTAAATGTCAGTGTTAGTAAGTACTAATCAAATTTCAATAAATTATGTCCTAATAAGGATATATACATACATTCACAAAAATAAGCTTATATAAATACACATACACACACACATATATATATATATTTTTTCTAAAAAACAGTTAATTTTCTTTTTATTCAAAAATACTTGAAAAAATTATTTTAATCTTTTATTTAAATCGAAAGTCGTTCAAGATTTATTATAAAGGAACTGATTTTTTATTTAATATTTAATAACGTACATATGTATGTGTGTATATATATATATAGAGAGAGAGAGAGAGAAAGAGAGAGAAATACTATATTTGTACCAGTTTAAAGCACAATTTCAGTTCAAAACAAGCCATATTAAAAAAGTATAAAAATGTTAATTACGAAAAATCAGTCACGCATAAAAATCAAATTAAATATGACCCGCCCAAAATGGTACGATCACACGTAAACACAATGATGCTGAAGCTGATTTCACTCCGCCATCAGAAAGCATCGCTCTGTGATTTATTTACCTGATAAAGTAATTACAGATCACGTCCATTCTTATGACGTACAAGATTATTCGAGTGAATTACCGATTTATATACTTCGCCGCAAAATATTTTTATTACAGTTTTTAAATACCGTTTCAAAATTATATCATGAAATTTTGTGTATTATAATTGGAAGATTAAATTGAAAGTAGTGCTTGTATTTTAAATTGATGTTCGTTATAGTACCGTGTTATTAATAAATTATTATCGTATCAATTTTCTGCCAATTTTTTTATTAAGTACAGTATAACATATTTGCGTATACAATTGTGAACAAAATAGCAGTTATACAAAGTTGTTATAAATTTTGAGCTTGTTTTCTTTTTAAATTACCTATGTTATTGAAACTCTACACAATATAACATGTATGTATTTTGTATTCTCTATGTTTTAATTTTTTAAAAAAATAGAATAAAAAAAATCTTACTGAACTGTATTTAATTGATGGTCACGTCTTGAAAATAAATTAACTATTTCTTTATTAGATGTTCAAATATATCTCAAATTATGCCTAGAGAGATTAAGTAAACCACGCAAACTTTCAATCATCACACTACCATCAATCTGTACGTGTTAATTTTTAATCATGTATATGAATAATTTGATTTTTATGCTTGAGTGATTTTTGTAATTACCAATTCCTAGCCAAGCTGCCACCAACCTCCTACACTAATTACACTGTTATTAAGACATCAAACACAATTATGACCGTAGATGTTGAACAGTCTTAGAGACTCCCATACAATAATTCAGTAATTTTGTCTATATTTGTAAGTAGTGTTAATTTTTTTTGTTTTTTTTATAAGTTAATTATTTAATTTTAAAATTAACAACTAATATTTTATATATTTATATAAACGTATAGTCAGACTTGCTTAATTTTTATTATAAATTTTATTATTCTAAATTGCTTAAGATCGTTAGTTTAATAACGTTTGCAAATAAACATTTTTTTAAAAACTGTTTAAATTATTAAATGTAATATATAACATTATTTGCAAATTTATAAAAAAAAAACACAAAATTCAATAATATTAATTTAATATATTTATTATATTATTGCATATAGGTATATATATATATATATATAATTTTACTGTTGAATAATTACTAAAAATTTAATTAAAAACATCTATTCATTAGATTTATTCAAACTTGAAATATTAATCACTAAATATCATTGAATAAAATTTATAAGTGATGTTACGAAATAAACTAAACAAGTTTTTATAAATGTACTTTTATGGTAATAAAAGTAATATATGTGGTTTACAGTTATTAAATATCCATTAAAAATTAGTATTTCCATTTATGGCGAATATTTATTATTTTAGATATATTACAAATTATTCTAAGCAATAAATAGAATGAAGTAGTCATTTAAAATTCTTAATTAATTGTAAACTATTCTGGTACACGTTATAATTACATTTCTAAATTTACCAGAATTAATTAACAAAATCTATAAATGGAAACGAAGAGAATATTGGTTAGTTTCCAATAATTGTGTAATATGTGTAAAATTAATTTTCATTCTTCTCATTTAAGTCATTGTTTTGTTTTCTAATTCTAAATTTTTCTGTTTATTTTATTTATGTAAATTAATATTAAAAATACAATGTTTTATAATCAATGTTATTTTAATTTATATTCTAATATCAAAAATATAAATAATAATAATGATATACAAAATAAAAGGATTGATAGTTTCAATATATTTCACTTCATATAAAAGTATTTTTCAGATTTAAAGTATTTAAACTTATGAATCAATTAATATTTACAGAAAAAAATCGATAAGAGTCACTTATTAATATTCATTATATATAATATATACTGTATAAAATATTAATGGAAAACTAAAAATACCGTTTTATTTGTGTCACCCTATATAAAGATATTATGTTTAATAAGTAATATTTCATATTTTATAAGAACTGTTAAACGATTACCATACTCCATTAGTTCTCATGTACTACAAAAACATATATGCATGTGAACTGTTTTGTAGTAGTGGTTCAAGATAAGATGGCAGACCACACATGGAGATGACCCACGCCCACAAAACGCAGCTTCGATAATATTCTATAAGAGATCATCTTCACGAAACTATTTATTCATTTTTATGCGTTACAACGTGCATTGTTAATTAGGGTACTCGATTTTTAATCGAATTTTTTGAAAGTGTCAGTTAATTATCGAACTATGTTTAGAAATCGATCTTCGTAATTATGTTTTTTTTTTATTATGGTATCATATTTCAAATAAATGATAAATGTTTAATTGCATGAAAAAATATTGTATTATAATTTGAACTTTATATAACTAACCTAATTACTTAATTCGAATTATGTGGAAAGAAGAAAAAAGAAAAAAGTTTACAAACGACTGTCAAACAAACTATTCGTCATTCGAATGAAACAAATTGTAACTAGTTGACCTTCTTGGAAATGTCTGCTTTATATAGTCACCTAAATATTTTTTTTTACTAAACATACCGCAATTCTTTCTAGAACAACACATTTCTCAAGAGAATATTCTCATGGAAAATAATAACAGTTACCAGAATATTCTCTAGAACACAAAAACATTAATTTCTTAAATAAAAATATTTTGTTAATATACTCTTTTCTTTGTTGTATCTACAGAACATAGACACACTCACACACAAATATATAAGCACTCATTGTAAAAATAGTCCGTAAAAAATCTCTCACAAAACACTCGAAACCTATAGCGATCTTTATTTAAGGTTATCCACGTAAAGGTATTGACAAGACAAACACTCAGATCAATGTTCAAGAATGTCTGCGATGTTTTTTTGTGTACTGTTCAGTGTCTGTCTACTTTTTACCACCCCGCTAATGGTTAATGTTGTTAACTGTTTACTAGTGTCGTATTTATCTAAGCATCCCTTACAATTGTATATTTTTATTTGTAAATAAGAGTAATTTTCATGTAGTAAAATAAACAACAACTATTTTCAGATCATTTTTATGTCAAGTAAACGTAATTACCGTAATGAACTATTGACATATTTATTATCAAATTTAAGAAACAAGAATAGAATATATATATATATATATATATATATATATATATATATATATACACATGTGTGTGTGTTTATAACATAAATACATTAACTCATCTTCAAATAAATTTACATTAATATGGTTGTCAAATTACAATTAAATAATTTCATTTTGATATCCATATTTGGTTATAAAAATGTATTGTTTTAAAAAATAACATTGAATTATTTGATTTGTTTAATACATCTTTTTGTGAACAAAAATGATTTTATTTCTAATTAAAAAATACATATTTATTAAAATTGTATTGAATTTAACAAAAACATCGAAACTAGTTATTTCCATATCACCCTCTATGCTCTTTTTAAAAATTGTATTAGTATTGTGAATTGTTACACCGGTATTTTAACAAATTTAAAAATTAAGACAAAAAAATATACGGATTTGGTTTTAAATCATTATTTTAATGTTACTGTTCACTTTAAACGTATTCAATATTAAAAATGATAACAGATTTATTTAAAACAGATTATATTTTAATCTTATATAAAACAAATTCTATTTTCAGAGAATTTTGATTCATCAAAAAATTTATAATATTACAAAACATCAAAAATCGGTATTTCATATGCTCCAAGTTAATATTTTATTATTTATAATGAAATTATAATTTTTGAAAATATATTGTTTGTGTTTATACTTTTTTTTTAATAATTATAAAAATAAGGAAAATATTTCAGTTAAACACTAACTTACTCTGACTTACTTACTTGACTCTAATTAATGAAACTTCTTACTCACTTAACTGATTTTATAGTCAGATATAAGTATTTTCAAAATACTATTTTTTAATTTATATTTATGTCAAGACCACTGCTAAGTGAAACCCTCATTAAATAATACCATTCATTGATATTTGGTCATACTTATCATGCTAAGCAGGCAGTTGGTGAGGTTTTTTTTATTTATAGTTTATTCTAAATAAAAAATCCCTTAGACAGATTGCCTTCATCTTAGCAAAGAACACCAACTCCTGACCGGAATTTGAACACACTTCTCTTGCAGAACAAGCAATGATGTTAATCACTATATAACCTGTCGATTTCATTATACATATATAATAAAAATAATATATTGAAAAAACTTGAATAAAAATCAGCAAATAAGATATAATAAAAATTGAAAAATGCATTAAAACATGTTCAAGAAAAAACGTCGGTTTTCTTATTCAACAACACAAGAAACTCATTGTCGAAAAACCGCTACCATCCGTAATTTTCAATAATAAAAAAGGTTCACCTTGAAATTGTTTCCTTCTTTTCCATCGCTCTGCACGCGACTTAATGCGCAACCATTGAAATTTATGTATGAAATTCACATAAAGCGAACGACGTGTCAAAATATTTATCTTGGGTGAGCGGCGGTCGCCCGCCACAGTGCTTTCACATAAATTTCATACCGTACCCGGCCATTGTACGCCACTGACTCGAATATATGTATTATTTATTGTTAGTTAACAGGCCGTTTGTCATTTTACCAGTCGGGAGGTCGAACCGATAATACACGCGTTTTCGATGTTATGCTTGTTTACGTTGATCGTGTAAAATTGTGACACACTGTATATTGCAGGATTAAGATAAATATGTTGACTTCGGCGTACTAACAGTTTTATACCCTTTTTTATTGCGCTTAAGCTTTCTCGAAACAAATTTCACTTTTTACAGTGTGTTTTGTTTATGGTTGAATAAATAATAAAAGGAAAACGGCATTCATTTTTATAAGTGTGAATTTTTATAGAAAATTTGTTCATAAAATGAACTACTTTATGTTTACTATACGATATTATCTTTCATTACATTTCTTCCATAATATGAATTTCTTCTATATTTTTATTATATGTACAATAAATGCGTATATTATCTATATATATATATATATATATATATATATATATATATATATATATATATATATATATATATATATAGGATAACCCAAATAAAACAAGGATAGGAGAGAATAATAAATGATATCAAGCAAGTAAATATGTCTAAACCCTTTAATTTCATTTGAATCACCCGATATATGTACAAAAAATTGAAAATAAATTATTTCTCATTTATTACAGTACGAAATAACATTTTCCAATAATATAAATAAAATACACTTGAATTAGAAACGTAATACATAAATATTAACCACTAGCACATTTTCATGGTAAATTTATTGCATGTTATACAGTTTTATGTAAATACTTCGTTTCGTATTTTTATTTCAAAACTTTCTCAAAGTGTCATATTAAGGGTACTAGTTTTCACATTCTAAAGTTTGTAAACTTTACGACGAAATCGGTAAAGAAACTTTTAACATAGATATCTTAAGTATTTTACAAGAATGTATTAAAGTGGTTTGAACGACTTTTAGTAAATATCTAATAAATCTGTGTACTTGTTTGTTTTGGAACTGTAGTGAATTCATTTTAACAAAAATGAATTACAACCCCTAATACCACAATATGTTATAAAGTGTTCAATAGTCACCTATTATTCACTTTTTTTGTTTATAACAGTAATCGGCTGATATGCATTACGGTGGCTATGCCATCATCGTCAGAGCTTTTTACTGTTCATATCCGACTATTGTTATAAACAAAAAAAGTTAACAATAAGTGATTATTGAACACTTTATAACATATTGTGGTATTAGGAGTAAAAATTCACTTTTGTTAAAAAAATTGTGTATGTTATTTAATGAAAAACTTATGATAAAAGATCAATTTAATTGCATATATAGATCATCCAAATATGACGCCTAGATTTGTGTTTTATTAAAAAGAAACTATACACATGTCCCCTATATACCACCCTATACATACGTTTCTTTTTAATAAAACACAAATTTAAGTGCCACATTTCGATTACCCTATATTATGAAAAATATTCAAAATTTATTGTTATAATAATAAAAAACATTTTTGAATTTTGAAATGATATTTTTTAATTTATTAACTACAAACATCGTTTATAATTATAAAAAAGATATATATTCGATTTATTTCAATTCATTCCAAAAATAATCATTATATAATAAATATTAATGTGGAATATGTCACATAGTAATTTATTTTCCTTCATATAGATTTATATAAATTTGTCTTAATTAATAAAAAAATAAATGATACACAAAAATCATATTTTCAATTTAACACATAAAAATAAACAAAATCAATTTATTTAATAAAATATATTTTTTAAAAATGGTCAGGATAATTAAATAATTATATAAGAAATAATATTTTTATAAATTTATTATATATATATATATATATATATATATATATATATATATATACACATACATACATATAATTTTAATATTATTTTTATTCAAAAAGATAAAAAATAACGAAAAAATTAAAAATATATTAGAAACTATAATTGATTATATACGCAGATAGTATAAAAATAAATATTTATTTAATTTTTTAATAAGTTAATTAGTGATTTTTAATAATGTTATAAATAGTTCATATAATTACATAATGTTTAAACTATATAACCAGTTTTTTAAAAAAAATACTTTCCCATGAAATAGTTTCTTTTTTTTAATACTCGAATGATGTGTTTAAAAATAGTAGATTAATAATTACATACATACATACACACATACATACACATATATATATATATATATATATATATATATATATATATGTATATATATATACACTTGATCAGTGCCGGCTTGTTTGAAAAGATAAGATCAGCAAAATTAACACCTTTTTATTGAAAAACATCCAATAGCAGATAATAAACATGAACGAGTGAGATTGATGGCGAGTAAGGTTAATTGATCCATTATACGCATTTGTTTCATACCCTCGAGTAACATTTTAACAAAACTTAAGCCATTAATTTTCATTCGTTTTTTCCACTTGAAAGAAAAGAGAAATTCTCATTGTACTTGTCGCGTGCAAACGTGACGACGACATCGTTCGATTATGCCGCGAGGCTGTTTACGCGCGTGCTACATAGTGCACTTCGCTAGTGTATTTGCTAGTCGGCGGTCCTAAGAAGGTATCAAACGTGCCGATTGCATGGTATGCAACGATCACGATTCAGATAAAGTTTATGTACACTGAAAAATACCGCGTGCGCTTTTGTAGCTCTGATTCTTAATCTGTATAAGAATTTCCCGTATTTTACTACGTCGCTGAAAACGCACATATGCATTAGTATATATTTTATGTACATTAACCGCTTCGTTTTTACTACATGTCTTGTTCTCACGCATACATTTTTATAAGAGGTAAACATAAACCGAGTTAATTTAGAGGTCAGTGGAAATCCAGACATGTTTCTACTTTATTTCTTATCTTCAGACTCATTACTCATATTGTTGTTAAATAATTTTTTTATAGTAGACAATGTATGTTTGCATAAATTACTATCCACTAAAATGAAAATTTTATTATAAAAAACATACACAAAAATGGTAAATTTATTTTCATATTACATACATTTTTTATATAAATTGCTCCTTTTTCTCGTTTTTATGAATATATAAACATAGATATATGATTTTATGTTATAGTGAGAGCATGTTGTTTTTCTAAATATGTTCATTCCTGAAAAACAGGATTTTTTTAAAAAAATCGTTTTTTCTTTGCCTAGACGAAAAAATTTTGATTAATATGTCATACTATTTAAAGCTTAAAAATCTTATTATTTCATCTGAAAATTTAACATAAGTATTGAATTGCACTGTAGTTTAAAAGTAAACAATAAGTAATTATTGAATATTTTCATAAAATATTCTTGTGTTAAGAAATTGTTCATTTTCGAAAAATTGATTTATACACAAGAGCAAATGAATTTTAATGTGTGTGTTATTTTCTAGAAAAATATTGTTAATTACCCCGTTATGGATATTAAACAAACACCTAAATTAAATCTTTCAGTCAATTGCTAAAACAGTTATTTTAAATTTAACATTTGTGGTATTAATTTTTATTTGAATAATGTTTTCTATGAAATTATAATTAAATTAAATTTTATTTAAAATAATTGTGTTTTGAAATGTATAACATAAATCAAAATATAATAGGTGAATATAAAATATTGATTGATTATATCTACAAGTATACTATTAAGTAACAATTTTTATTGTAATGTTGAAATTATTGAATATTGGATACAAACATCCTGACAAGTTCAAATTATATCTTATTTAACAATCAGCTTTCAGTTTGAAAAAAATTGAACCGAAGAACTCTAAGATAACAAAAAACGATCTTATAAAATTTTAAAAAATTATAATCAACTATGACATGTTTTAATTTCAAAGGTAGTAATTTCAAACACAATTGAATTAAAAGTAAAAAAATATTATTTTTTAAATTATTTCCTTCCATTTCATTTTTTTCGTTTAACAAACATTTTTCTAGAAATGTAATTATTTCCAAATTATTCAAGCATCATTTATCAGTTAAAAAATACATTTGTTTCTATAAAATGATAATCGGTTTACAAAAGACATGGCTATTAGTGGAAAAATACTAAAAGATGATAATATGTTCATTTCTTTTAAAATTATTAACAATTAAATAGAATCATACTATTTTTCTGTATTTTAAAGATGTAATTTAAACTTAAATTTCCCTCTATTATTTTCTTTAAAAAATTGTTACAAAAACATCAATAACATTACATAAATATTTACTATCTTTTGTATATTTATCATTTTTCATATATCTTTCTACACACTCGTCAGTAAATACCGTATTCCTTCTTATTCATATCAATTGTGAGAAGTTTTAGTCAAGACATAAAAGCCTGAAGCAAGAAAGATACTCGTATACAATAAATATACATAGAAACGCATCGTATATTTTGGTAACTCGTGCAACAAGTGAAAATGACTTCTTATACTATTCAAAACCGCTTCTTAAATATACTAGTTTAAAGTTTCGATTTTAAGTACAGAAAATAAAAGCTTCTACAAGTATTTGAAAAATAAACAATCAGTTTATTGGTTTAGAAACTCAATTAAGGTACTTACAGAGAAATCTAAAATGGTACAAAAGTACTTGTGTAAATTGAAACATTTGTCAGTTATTTCAACTAATAAATTTTTTAAATTCTGTTTATAACATGTTGACTCTGACTATTTTTTACATTTAGAAATTTAAAATATAAATTCTATATTATTATTTCTCATTAAATGTTTGTTTAATGAATAAAATTTACTTTGAAACTGATGAAAGTTATAGACATGTTAATAATTATTTTCAATGTTAATATAATTGAAAGTAAAATTCAATTATTATTAAATAAATTTTCCTTGCCATAATATCTGTTACATTCATTCAAACATATAATATGAATTCAAATTGTACATTAATAAAATGTTATTTAACAATTTAAAAATGAATATTAGTAATAAATGTTAAGTATGTTAATTTGAATAATTTTAAAAAGTGAAATAAAAATAGTCGAAAAATCAATTGAAGACAACCGATACTACAATCAATAAAACTAATAAAATATTTACAGTTGTCTTCACATTACATATTTATAATGCAAGCATGATTATCATCACGTCTTATTTACTCGCTGTACAAATAGTATTAAAAAAAAATTACACGAAAAGTCTATATGTCAACAATCCGACCACGCATGATACTTACTGCATACAATGTGCATGTCTTACTGATCCCCATTTTCAGTGCACTTATCGACATTAAATTCTCCAGATAATATAAATGTGACTGTAAAATAACAAGCAAGAACAATACAAGCATTGAAGTCGCCGTCATAGATATATTGCATCTTGTTTCTATCGAATTGTCATTTCTGTTCAGTGACATACACTCCAGCACGTTTTACATCGAAAGCTAAAACAATGGTCTCTGGACATACAAGTACATTCCTTAAAGAATTTTTCTTTCAAATAGCTTTACATAACGCGTGCAAATATTTGAGAGACATGGTTTATGCAATACAGTATTCATTAATATGTCCAATGTTAGGAAATATCGACACCTGTGAAGTAATTTATCATTTATTTCATCATAATCAGTCTGTTTTGAATTATGTATAAACACTATGAACTTAATGACTGTAAAATCCATGTGTATTAAATTTTGTGAAATTATTTCATATTGGAGAATTAATTTATAATATTTTTTAAAATAATATATATAAACTTATTTATACAGTAGTTTAATTAAATTAATAATTTACATACTGAAATGTCTAATTATATAAGGCCATCCAAATATGTCGCCTAGATTTGTGTTTTATTAAAAATAAACATGTGTATAAGGAAACATGTGTATTATTTCTTTTGTTTCTTTTTAATAAAACACAAATCTAGGCGTCACATTTGGATGGCCATATAGAATTTTCCAAAAAAGTTTTATCGTTTTTACGTGTCATAATTCCAAAAATTTTTTATGTATCGTATGACTCATTACACCAGGCACATTAACTAAGTAACAAAGAACATACCTTATTTCGTTCATGCACTGGATTTCAATTTATTTACTTTAATTTAAAATGTAATTTCAATCCTTCAAAATGTTAATGCAAAATACTATAATATGTGCATATTTACTTTACGAACTTAAATTAGGATCTAACGCTGTTAAAGTTGAAAGAAAAATTTGTATCGCAAAAATTTTGGGTTACCCTATATTTGCTAGTGAAAAATATATTTAATACTTGTATTTTTTTTGTTTTTTCGAAAAAATTACATTATTTTCTAAACATTGAAAATAATTTATTGTATAAATTTCTTTTCAAGATTCCAATTATTTAAAAAGTATTTTTTTATTTCTATTCAATTTTTAATCTCTATAAAATTGTATTTTAAATTCTAACTATATAAATAAAAAATCTTCACAAATATTTTCTTGAAATTTATATTTAAACGAATGCACTTACTTCAAAATTCGATTTAAGTTTGGAAAATATATTTAAAACATAATATTTGTAATCTTTCTTTGAAACAATGAGATAAAATCTGAACGTACAACAACATACTTCAATACTAATTACTACTTAGTGCGATTAAAAGTACTTAAGACTTACTTTGTAGCTAGTAATGAAGCTATTATATACGGAACGTATAATTTTCAATTATACAGAACATCTAGACATATTCTTTATAATTTATATACTAAATACTGAAAAAATAAGATATACTTCATGTCATGTTCGTGATTTAAAACATTCATTACCATAGATTATTAAACAGTACAAAATTATTATAATTTCTACATCATTTCATAACTTTTTTTGTTAAACTTTCAAAGGTATTAAAATAACTACGTGACAAATTGCATAGTATAAGAAGCCAATTAGAGATAAATTTACTTTAAGTACTTGATCTTGATTAGGTACTGTCATGCTTTAGTATAATAGGTCGAAAGTTCAATCCTCGCTGCGTGAAACGAATACTTAATGTGAGTTAGCGTGCGTTATTTAGATTTCGAATTAAAGTTTTATTAATAGGACATGATATATTTCGTTACCTGATATGCTTAATGATATTTTTTTTATAAATATACGTTGAACATGGCACATCGTAACAATAAATATATGTTTTGAATCATTTCTAGAATGATTTATATTTTGAGGCTTTTATAATAGTAAGGATAATTAAATTATTCACTAAGTAGAAAAATATTAGAGAAGTCTACGTCCATGATTTTAAATAAAATCAGTTTGCTATTTATAATATATAAAAAATTTAAATGATAATTTAAAATGAATAAAAAATATCATTTAATATCAATAATTAAATTAATCAATTACTACACGAAGTAGATATCGTATAGAGCAATTATTAAACTTGCTTAATGCAATTGTGAAAGAAAGTTACATTTCTAACTTAGTTTCAGTAATAGAAGGGTCGCTATTTTCTCTAATTTTATCACGTAAATTATTCAGTGAGTAACATGTGAACTAATCCCATGCAATACACTTTATTGACTAATTGTAGAGGTTAGATATATAATCTTGTACATAGAACAATACTGATTTTGAAAAAATATACCATGTGGAAAGTGTTTTTAATAATTGATTTTTCTTTTTAAATATTTTCGAAATTTATCTCAAAATATGTATTTACTAAAATGCATTTTATATATATATATATATATATATATATATATATAATAGGGTGGTCCAAATGAGACTGAATGATTTAGATATGCAGTGAGTTATAAAATCATGACACATGTAATTTTGAAAAAAACATAAAATAGGCTTAATTAGTAAGTTTTATTTAAATGTTTTTTAATATAAACAAACATTAATATCTTAGTAATAAGATAAAATGTAGATTTCTTAAATTTAATAACTACAACAACAAATAAATAAACTTAATCAAATAAAGGTATCAAATATAGTTTATAAAAGTCATGGGACAAAAAGATTAAATTAGGGAATTTACTTGCTTACTATAATTTCTATCCTTCAATCTCTTTCGGATCCCTTTCTCTCTCTCTCTCTCTCTCTCTCTCTATATATATATATATATATATATATATATATATGTATTATATATACATATATATATATATATATATATATATATATATATATATATATATATATATATATATGTATGCATGTATGTATGTACATATGTATAAGTTGTCAATGAAAAAGATTTTAAAAAAATACAAAATAACTTATAAAATTACAATTAATTAAAAATATAAACACCTCAATGACGAAAAAAAAGAACTAGAAATCGAATTAATATTTCTTTATATAGAAAACATTTATTGCTATATTGAAATTTTATTTTAATACCGAACATTTAAAAAATATCACTTTGAAATTCACAACAGATTTTAAATGATTATTTCATTAATGATTTTGTTAATTACTTTATACTATTGTTTGTTTTGGAATTGTGGCTGATTCACTTCAACACAAATAACTTTTAATCCCCCACACCACAGTTGTTATGAAATGTTCAATTAATCACTTATTGTTCATTTTTTGTTTATAACAATAGTCGGCTGATATGCATTTCAATGGCGATACTATCATCGTCAGAGCCTTTTTGTTAAAATCTGACAAATAAGTTCTGACGATGATGACATCGCCGTCGATATGCGCATCAGACAACTATTGTTATAAACAAAAAGTGAACAATAAGTGATTATTGAACACTTCATTACCATTGTGGTTTTGGGGATAAAAATTCATTTAGGTTATTTATGTTAGTTAATTAAAATTCTAATTTTACAAATGATTACAAATTTATACACTGACAATAATTAACGTATCAAAATAGTAATTTTTGCATTATCAAAATTAATATGTAATATTCTTTACAGTATAGCATTTAAAAATCACTGTTTCTTAATTAATCAATTTATCTTGTTTATAAATATTAAAGCTTTCTTTCAGTTCATAACATTTTTTTGAAAAATAATGCTTAATGTTCTTTTATACAAAAAATTAAAGTATAATTTACTTTTCATGTATATTTCTACAGTGTATAAAATTGCATTTATATATATTTATAACAAATGTATGTAAATGACTTCTTTCTCATAAAACATAACTCATATACAATAGCAGGCGTGAGAAAATTGACATTTTATGGGACATAAATGCTCGTGGGAGCATATCATGTACCTTCCACTTATATAATTACACCTAATATTTGTTGACCGGACTAAAAAAATGTGTGAACGACTTAATGGTTGAATACATAGACTGATGTCGCGATGACGTCAGGTAAACACACGTTCATCTCGTCGCCGTCACATATCGACCTGACGTCATTTTTATGTCGGCACCGATTTCAGCGTCTGATACGTGGGCGTCACTGTAGTGTAGGTCAAGTACTACTCGATGTAACATTGTAAACAAACTTTGTTTCCTTAGACGGTGCGTCGGTATGTTTTTTTGATTTCGGTACACAGTTAAACAAAAACAAACAGATTTCTTTAAATATCATGGCAATATAAAAATATTAAAAAGCGCATATTACATACACATATAAACATTTTTTCTAAATTTGAAATCATATATATATATATATATATTATTTTTATAAATTCATTTAAAACTATAAAATCAATCCAAAAAATGATAGGATATCCATTTGGATATATTCTCTAAACATTTCTTATATTTCATAAAAGATACCTTTTTTTAAAAAAAACTGTAAACTATTAATTTTGATAATTTATTTTTTCATGAAAATAAATAATATTTAACCAGTTGCGCTGGCAATTAATTAATATGCACGTGTGGCAAATCCGTCCAAAGTAATTCGCAGCGAGTTGGTATTTGAAATCATTTTTTTATAAAGTTTTAGACACACACACATTAACATTATAGTAAAACTCTTAAATTGATTAACAAATTTATTAAGAATTTTTGAAAAGGAGTATTTCTTGGGTTTTGGTACGTTTGTTATTTTACCGAATAGAATAGAGGTATTAAAAAATTCCATATCCATTAGATAAAAGAATATTTTTCTATAACTTTTTGCAAATTTTCTCATTAAAGAAAAAAATTATAAATAGCTATCTTGCAGGTCTACTCCACCCATACCACCATTGTAATCTAAAACTATATTGGGTTTTGTAATGTTTCCATTTTGGTCTGTATAATTTCTACATTTTTTCTTTTTTGTTACAATCATTTCTGCTTTGGAATGTTTTGAAGAAAGTAAATATATATATTTTTTGTCCTTCCATTTTACAGCTAAGATACCATTGTAAGATCTTAAAAGAACTTAAAATGTTTTTAATTTTGTAGCTGCGAGATCTTTTAGCATATTCTTTCTATTAGATCTGACTGTTCCGATAGTATTATTTTTTGCAAATGTAATTTTCGATACAGTTTTGGTGACGAATACCAGTTATCTAAAAAGAGGGTGTGTACAAAATCAACTAAAGGCCGACAAATCCAATACAACATTTTCTGATGCGCTATTATCAGAATAAAATAGTTCTTTGATAAAATAGATCTCGACTTATAATAATAAAAAGCATCTATGGTAATTGTTTGTAGTTACTTCGTCATTATATTATTCAATGCCAAAATATGTAAAATTAATGAAATTCTACAAAATGCATTTGTATGTCTTCAAAATAATTTGTTGATACTTGCTAACTGAACTCCGATGTTATTTTAACTTAACAAAAATCACTCGACGTGCTATGTACGTCTTATCGACATTTGGTACAGATATCAGTTGACGTACATAGCACGTCATTCCAGCGCAACTGGTTAACAAAAACTTACACCTCTAGAAATGTTTTTGAATTTATTTAAAATGAGAATTTTTATAATTAGATGAAAATTAAAAACCTTGTATTTTTGAATATTTGTAATGTTAATAAATATCTAAATTATTAAAAAATGTATCATTTGCTATATTTCTATTTAAAAAAGAATGATGCTCTAGCGTGATACGAAAAATTCGTTTCCGAACTTAAGAATTACTAAAGTACAAATTTTATAAAATAAATTAATGGTGCTATGTACTTTGTTAAACAGAAGCAAATTCGGAGGTCGACGAGGGAAATAATTAGTGAGAGGAACCTTCTGATAATAAAAAAATGTTTTAACCTACAAAAAAATAAATTATTTCTCTAAATTAAATCCCATATTACAAACATTCTAGTCAATTTTAACTATTCAAATAGAATTTTATTTAAAATACTTAAATATGATATTTATTAAAGAAATTATTTGTTTTTACAATTTATATTCTTAAATTCAATATATATATATATATATATATATATATATATATATATATATATATATATATGTATATATAGAGAGAGAGAGAGAGAGATCAAAATTTGCATTTCTACCCTACCATGGGGTCATTGTCTCCACCACCAAACAATTCTATTTGTCTCAGTCTTGCACCATTTAATTTCAATTTCTCAAACCAATCTCCTACTGTTCAACTTTATTGATCTATCACATCTAAGACGTGTTCTCTGTGCCTTTATGTTTATATTCTCTCTCTCTCTCTCTCTATATATATATATATATATATATATATATATATATATATTTGTGTTAAAATGAATTCACCACTCTTTCAAAACAAAACAGTAAAATTATTCTAATTTTTAAAATAAATATAAATATCATATATTTTTCTTGCGTTTTTTTTTTACTTTTTCTAGTGATTTTTGTTTTCGTTTCTTATTCCTGGATATAAACAAAAGCAAAATGTATTTTGAATTTGAAATATAGAATTCATTATTTGATATACTTATATATTATATTATTTAAATATATATATATATATATATATATATATATATATATATATATATATATATATATATATATATATATATATATATATATAAATTTTAACAAGATTTGTTGATGTATATTCAAAATAATATTTTTTCTATCTTAAGTAAGATTTGAAATAAATTGAAAGTCTTCTTAAAAACATAGCTTTGTTTTAATAAATACAAGTAAATAGATAAAAAAATCGAAACATATTAAATATTATATTATTTAATTTAGTACACAAAAAATTTTTAAATTATCTATTTTTATATTATCATATCTATTTTAGAGAAATTAGAATTTCACTAGTAATTTTCTTGAGAAGAAACATAATTAAATATATATATAGAGTCATCCAAATATGATGCCTACATTAGTGTGTTATTAGAAAGAAATAAAAAAAAGAATATACATGTTTCTATATACACCACCCTATACACATGTTTCTTTTCAATAAAACACAAATATAGGCGTCACATTTGTATTACCTATCTATCTTTATATCTATCTATCTATCTATATATTCATATATATATATATATATATATATATATATATATATATATATATATATATATATATATATAATTGCATTTCTTATATATTTGCGTGACAACTAGCTATTAACATCTCAGATATTATTTCTTAAAATGCTGTAATGCATGTTATAAATACAACCAATAGTATATGATGAGTTATTCCTTAAAGTCAAGTTTTATTCTTGTTTTTCATTCATAAATACTAAATCAAGGTCATATGAACTGCAAATGCTTCTGTGGTAAGAATAACACCTGCATATTTTATTGCTGTTATTGACTCTAAATTATGTATCTACCGTTAGAGAAATAAATTGGATTATTATTCTACACTATTCGTTTATTTTAATTCATTTATTTTAAAATGATAAATTATTATATAAAAAAATAAAGATTTTTTTATAAAACAGTTTCTTTTATTATTAATAATATTATATATATATATATATATATATATATATATATATATATATATATATACATATGTATATTGTTTATGCCTGTGTATGCATTATTTTATAGATATCTGAATATAATTTTATATTTTAAAATGTTAGGTTGTAAAGTTTATCCGATAGTATTTAATTAATTAATTAAATAAAAATACAAGATATGCTTCATATTGAATACAAGGGTACAGTTGTTTTAATTATTAATATGTCATTGATAAAGAATTTATCTAATTTTTATATGATTTTACAATATTCTGATTGAAATTCATATCAATTAATGAATATTAATTTTGCATTACTTCGTTAATTATAGTTATCAATTCAAAATGTAATTAATTATTTATGTACATAATGACTTTCATAGACAAAAAAATATATTCATAATTGTATTCGTATAAAAAATATTTACAAAAATACTTTCTTAAAAACTATTTATAAAGACTAAACAGTGAATTAATTATTATCAAGTTTACATTGAAACATCCCCGACCGTAAATGTTCTTAAGTGACAGATTGTTGATCAATAAATGTTTTGTTGTTTCCAGGTTTACCAAATAGTGTATGTTATTGTAAAAGCAGCAAATTCGCCTCGTCCTGGATCATGGGTTTTAGAGCGTTCTCTTGATGGAGAAAACTATACACCGTGGCAGTATTATGCGATTAATGATCAGGAATGTTGGGATTTGTACGGAATACCACCTACTCCTGGAAAGCCCCATTACAAGTCTGACACGGATGTCATTTGCACATCGTATTATTCAAAATTGGATCCTCTTGAAAATGGTGAAGTAAGTATCATTTGGTAAACAAGAGTTTTAATATTAAGTTTTTATATAGAAAAATGGTTTGTATTTTTAAATTATATATATAATTAAATAATAAAAAAAATGTCCATGGTCATTTTTGATAAAGTTTGTAATTTTGATAATTATTTTAAATTTTCGTTAGTCATAAAAAAATAAATTAATATTTTTATTAAATATGTTATAGATGTATTTTTACAATTTACAAAACACTTATTTTTTATTTTCTTATTTATTTATATTTTTTATTTGTATCTTCTTTGACTTCTTTTGATGAAATTACAAATTTTTTTATTAGAATTTAATTTTCTGACCATACTTTAATGTGTACTTATTATTAATATATGAAATCTTTAATTAAGCTTATGTAGGATATGATGTCATTTTTTCTTACAACATAGAAAGTTTAGTACTTCCAATATTTTTATCGAAAATTGTTAGTTTATCAAAAAGATGAACAAAAAATCTACCAAATTTTTAAATGCAATAATTAAATTTAATATTGTAACTGTTTATATGTGTATATTAAATTAAAATTGAAAATCAATATTTAAAATACATGTTTGGTATATTCTTATGATTTAAAAATAAAAGTGATTTTAATAGTATTTCAAATGCATTATATAAATCAAGTTAATTATATATATTTAACTATACATATGTTTGTATGTAATTGAAAAAATTTTTTTTTGTAAAAAGCAATCACTTGGTTATAAAAAGACTTAAGGTAAGTTATAAAATAAAAATCTGATGATTATAAATAGTTACGAAAGTAGAGTAAATATTGAAAATAAATATGTATTGAAAGATTTGATTATTAAATATATTTAAAATTTCAATTAGATTTTGTTATAGAGAAAATGTAATACATATATAATTTTATGTAATTCATTAGATCCATACAAACCTAATATATGGAAGACCTGGTGCCAATATATCTTCTTCGGAACTACTCGAGTTCACATTAGCTCGTTACGTACGATTACGTCTTTTACGTCTACATGCAGCATCATTACAAGAATTAACAGTTAGGAGTTCTTCGAGAGTTTTCTTAGCCGGCACTTATAGTGAAAAACGCATCGGTACCACAGATGCCCATCGAGGCAAACGTCTCTATTATTCGATTAGAGATATCAATATCGGAGGACAATGCGTTTGTAATGGTCATGCGACAAGATGTTCAATGAATAATGTCACGTGGGTAAGTTCTGATTAATTATGTTCAATAAATAACATTTTTAATTTATTCTTTTATATATGTGAAAAAATAAATCAATTTCATTATTATTTAATTTAAAATAGTTATAGTTAAACAAGCTTATAGTTTTTCTAAAAAAAATAATAATTTAATTAACTATTTTAATAATTATCTTTTCAAAAATTGAAAATTGTAATATGTTATAACAGTTTTATAAAATTAAATCATATACAATAATATTTCGTATTTTATCAATTTTAGCAATATCAACCTTGTACTGTTGAAAAATTGTTAATCATTGATGTTTAAATTCTTTGCATTATTGACTAAAACCCATTTTAAACATTTCATTGATATTAAAAAGATTTTCATGATTTATTTATTTTTGAGAATTACGTTAATTAAAATAAATAATCACTTAATTTATTAATCTTAGTAATTAGTAATTAATTATTTGTTATAATTGAATAATGTTACTTATTCAATTATAAAAAATACTTCATAAATAATTTTATTTGGAATTTACACCAAATTCTAATGGTATATTAAATGTGACAAATGTAAATACTTGATATTTTTCACAGATTATATTTCTTATTATTCAATATCACATTTTTTTAAAATTTATATCAAATCTACAATAACTTTATATTCATCCCACAAGAATAATACCACACATATTCGTATGCGTTATACGAAATCATCTTAACTAGAATTTAATAGGAATTAATATTCAAATTAAGATTGACTTGAGAATAAATGTACCTTTATCAATTCTACTTAGTTGAAATCTGACTTGAATAATAATCTTTACTTTGTGGATTTAATAACTAAGTTCTTATATACATTCCATAATTATTTTCAACATGTTATACATGTTATGTTAACATCATTAAATATGCATTCTATCATGTAAAAATGTAAATAAATCAATGTTTTATACTAGGCTAATGAACAATAGTCTATAATTATATTTTCAATTAAATTTATATACTGTATATTTTAAAAGATATTAAAATAATATGTTAACTTATTTTATACCAGAAACATTTTAAGTAATTTATATTCATTAAGAAATTGTACTTAATTGATAAAAATTGAATATTTTTCTTAAATAACTTCATAAGATAACATGGAAATTGATTGAATATTTATGAAATTATTGAAATAAATACAATCTTATTAACATCGATAATATTAATTAATTAAATATCTTGCTTTAGTATTCTCTTTTCCGACGTTATATTACTGCTTTAAAGTATTTAAAAAATATTCCTTTTTAGTCCGTTGGGAATGACTTCCATGAAATCATTATAAAATATTTATGTCGTCGATACTGAATGATTTAATTTAATTACAATGATGCATTATTCAGGAATCATTAAATCTACACACACACACTACACGTCTCTCTCTCTCTCTCTCTCTCTCTATATATATATATATATGTGTATATATATATATATATATATATATATATATATATATATATATATATATATATATATATATATATATATATATGTATATGTATATATATATATATAGATAAATATATATATATATATATATATATATATATATATATACACACACACACACACACCCGTCCCTCAATTTACACGGGACTTTTTTTACGCGAGTTTTTTTTAAGCGGCAAATTACACTTCTATTTATGCAGGACTTTTTTTACATAGTATTGATTTACGCGGCACTTTTTATACGCGGTCAGATAGATTTCATTTTATATAATTTTTCATGGAATTTATTATATATCAGATTGACGCCAATTCTTACTTGAACGTATAAAAGCGCGATTATAAATATATAAAAGGTTGATTGTTCTGAATTACAGTAGGGATAGTGACACCGAATAAAATTTATCTACGTTTGTTTTCTAAAACGTCATTATTTTTTTGTTAAGCTATGTGAAATAAATATGTGTTTCTACAACTTTACTAGCTTTTATTTCCAATATTTTTCTATTGTACTGACAGATTCAATTTACGCGATTTTCATTCGCGTAAAACAAATTCACGTGGAACGGATACTCCGCGTAAATTGAGGGACGGTATATATATATATATATATATATATATATATATATATATATATATATTATTTAGACACAAATATCTCCCTTCCGCCTTCTGGTCTTTTGAATTTCGCAGCTATGAACAAAAAAAAAAAAAAAAAGCGGAAGGGAGATACTTGCCAACCTAATATATATATACAGTTAATTTTCATAAAAATTTCTTTAAAAATGTTTTTGAAAATTGTTTTTTAAAAATTTTTTGGAAAATTATTTTTTAAAATTTTTTAAAAATTATTTTTTTAAATTTTTTTGAAAAATTTTTGGAATATCGGTTGATCGGTCGATCATGTCATTGTTATAAGTATTTGTAAAGCAATTCATTAAACACATATTGTTCACTTTATTCGTTAATGAGCATTTAGATAGCCATTCCAACATTGCCAGAGGACTGAATTATAATATCTTATATAATAATTAATATTTATTCGTTTTTTAAGGAATGACTATTGTATATGTATTCACATACAAATATATAATCACATAATAGTGTAGAGTTTATAATGGAACATTCTGAGATGTTTATATATTCATCGAAATGCACGTCAGTGAGTAAAATAAACAAGGAGTAATTTTTGAACACTTTCATAAAAGATTATATTGTTGAAATAGATTCATTTGTGTTCAATTTACATTAATTTTATTTATAATTTATATTCTCTTAACCTATAACTAACATTGAATATAACATAGAAAAACATTTACTAAGAATAAAATCAATTACAAATAATTAGCTAATACATAAAGTTAATAATATCGTAAACGCTCGTTAATTTATAAATTTCATCTGAATAATCTTTATTTAATAACAATCAATAAATTATTAATTCAGTACAACTTATTTTTCTTTGTTATCTCAGATCATTTTTTTATTTTTAATCTTATATTTAAATAAATTAGTTGATTTTATTTTTAAAATGTCAAAAAATGATATAAAAAATATTTATTAATATTAAATTTAAGTAAATAAAAATACTTATAATTTAAAACTATTTGAAGAATAGAAAGAAACTTTTAAAAAATGTTAAATACTGTTTAATGTAACTTTATTTTCGCACTTTGAAAACAAAACAATACGTTTGTAAAATACAATTCGCATTAAATTTAACATCTGTTTGTTTATTTATCACATTGCTTGCACAAGTAACAAGAACATACGCATCAGTGGTCGGGGATTAAGATAAGAAGATTATAATTCAGTAAATTTTCAACTGTATATTACAATTTTACTCGTATGTTACTTTGACTTACAATGTATTTGATAACGTTTATATATTTCATGACAATTTTATGGAAATATTTGACATCTTTATTGTTATAATTTGTAGTCGCGTGTTCAAACATGAATCCAGTCGATTCGTTTTTTTATGAATATCAATGTACATTGATTTATGTTTAATACACATGATATTAAAATAAGAAAATAGAAAAAATTACGTTTCAAAACTATCATTTTGCTTTTACAATCTTACTTCTTTTTTTAATAAAACAAACTCTATTATGAATTCATATTTATTTTATCTGTAAATGAATGAATCGATTTATTCATAATTTATTCATAAGTATAATAGTTCACTGTTTGACTCTGATAATTTTTCTATTTGACCTTATGTGTAATAGTTAATAGATTTTCAGTTATTCATCACAGAAATTTAATTATTCCTCGATATTAAAAACAGTAATTAATTGAATATTTAAAAAAATAATATATATATTTATATCCATTTTTTAAAAAAAAATATCTTGACAAAGATTGTGATATTGATTTTTTTAATAATTTTATTATTTTTTTAAAAAAATAAATCATTTTTCACTCAAATAATTTTGAAAATAAATAAAAAAAATATACAATGCCTAATATTCTCACAATATAAACATTGCTCCATATAATGAAAAGATTTCATTTAATAGAATAATTTATATGAATTCAGATATTTTCCAATTTTAACAGCACGTAATAAAAGATGTATATAATTTATACATTCGAACCATAATGTACCTCCGGAGAATCAACTTCACTCACTCATAAACATAATCTCCGGACGGAAAATTTACGAGCCGGGTTATAAATAATTCGTCGTAAACAGCAAATGGACACAACTCTTACACACTCGTGTCATAATAACAGTACTGCCGCCATCAAGTAATAATAATTCTGGAAACTTTTGTCAGGGATGCCTTATCTTTATGAATATTTTATGCATACAGGGTCATCGGTGACAATTTTTTGCACGTTTAAATTTTTTTAAAGAAACACTTAATGTTAAAAGTACGTATGTTCTGTTTAAATGAAATTGTAATTTTTTGTAAATGAAGTAATGTTTGAGCATTCAGATTATATTTTAAATTTTATTATAGCTGGTATGAATAATTTTAACTTATTTTATTTACGTATATCTATGTAAAATATATACAAAATTAAATATTTGCAAGATAATATTCTAAATAACTTTTTTTATGAATTTAATCTGAATATTTATTAGGATTTGAAATATGAATAATAGTATTATATAAATTCTTATAAAGAACATATGTATAGATTTCCAATCAATATTTTTATTGTTCATCGATGGTCGTCCCTTTTTGCTATATGACCAATCCATTTCCATTTCAAACTCCTTGCTTCTGTTATAACGTAAATAATTTTTGTTTTCTTTCTAATCCTTTCCTTCTGTTCTCTTTCTATCTCTCTGTGTAATATACATTTTTGTATTATCTGGAGCTATTGAATTATTATGGCATTCAAAACACAGGCTTAATTGCCATAAATGAAAATAGGTAGGAGGAATTGATCAAAAAAATTCTGTTTAAACATAAAGGAATATCAAATTTCATAATATAATTTTTTTTTCGAGTTTATACCATTCCATTTTATTCTATTATTAATTTCGTCTATATATTTTCCTTTACTGTTAATAAATTGTCCCATATATCCATAGTTTTCACTTCTATTTATATTTTTTTTTTAGTTTGATTCTTCTTTAATCTAAAAATTCATTAAATATTACTTATGTCTCATTTGAAATTCATTATGAAACCAACATTTTGATTTTCTTTATCTAATTATTCTATTTTTTTTGAGAAAATAATAAAATGTCAGAAAATCTTAAATAACTAAGAATCTCATCATTTAATTTTATTCTTTGAGATTCCTAGTTTAGTGCCTTAAATATCTTTTCTAACACAAATATAAATAGTCAAATAATCAATAAACTTCCAGTAATCTTCACATTTTTCAAATTTTTAATAGAATTTGAATCTTCTTCTGGAAGTATTGGTGGAACATTTAGTCCTGTACATCTGTTTTTTTCTTTACATCCTTCACTATTTACACATTTGTAAAATTTAATGGAAAATTCGTCCATTCTTTTGACTATTGTAAATCTGTTATATATCCTGATTATAATTTTAATACAATATTTTTATTTTTATGTTATAAATTTTTGTATAATTTTTCGATAACTTCATTTTATTAGACAGATTTCCTTACAAGTTCCCTATTGTATTTTTACATATCTTCTTTTATACATTTTTTTATCATTTTACTTAGTTCATTTTTTATAGTTCTTGATTTTTTGACACCTCATAATTTTTAAACAGCATGTTTAATAATTTGATATATACATACATATATATATATATATATATATATATATATATATATATATATATATATATACATATATACACATATGGTTTATATTATGAATTAGAAACGAATGTTGCGCTTAAATATAGCATCCATCATATGTTTGTTAGTTGACATTTTTTTTTTACTTTCCTTAGGTACCGTGTACTCTAAAAGTCGCTCTAGCACCCGACATGTATGAAAGTTACTCTGTCAGCAGATTTATATGTTTTTGTATTATTATTAACCGTAGCACTCGGGTGGTCTCCACGCACTATGTATTTGATAAATACATTTACCGTGTCACTGCATAAACTTTGCTTATTCTCATTCCTAATAAAGTTTCTAATGTAATGGACAAGTAGCAACAAAGACACGAATATGTAGATATTTCATTGTTATTTAGTAGAAATATATTTACCCACACTTTATATAGCTATACTACTCCATACACGTACACACATATACACTCACACATACATATGTATATATATATATATATATATATATATATATACACACATATATATATATATATATATATATATATATATATATATATATATATATATATATATATATATATATATATAGAGAGAGAGAGAGAGAGAGAAGAGAATGAGTTATTAAAATAAATATAAAAAAAATTAACGTGTTCTTTCAAAATTGATTTTAAAAATTAATTATTTTCTTAAAAAAATAGAAATGACCAAATAACTTATGTATTTTACTGCAAAAGTTCATATAAAAAAAATTCAATATCAACATATAAAAAATAGGTCTAGAATGAATTCAGAAAATGTAATCATTATCAATAATAAAAAAAATGATTTAAGATTAACAATTTCCATAATGAAATTCGTTTTTTAAGACGAATGAAGTTGAATAAAGATATATTGTAGATGACAGTTTGATAGCATCTCATTATAATGGCCAAAGAATTAATTTAAAATCCTTAAAACTCCACAAAATTTCTACTTTTACTGTGAAAATATTAAAACTAAGCTAAATTGGGACAATAATTATATCAAAAGATTATATTTCTTGAAAAAAAGGGATTATCACATGGAAAAATAAATATTATTGGATTAAAAATAGAATCTTAGAACAATTTATTTTTTATCAAGATAACACGGTATTACATATTTTATAAATCCGCTTACAACAGATAAAGTTATGATTCGAAAAGCTCGAATTATCTATTATATTCTCTAAACAATGTTTTATTGTAGTGATATCTACACTGAAGTTTATATAATCATTTAAACAAAATACAAATAGCTATAATTAATATGAAAATCTTATTAAAAAAAAATAATTCAGACTAAAAAACTTGTCCAAAAAACCCATCGAAATATTAATAAAACTGTAGAAAAATATTATAAAGAAAAATATATATCTATAATAAAAATAGTAGAAAATACATATTATAAAAATAGAAGAAACACATTACAAAAAAAATACACAAAATATTTCGTTAAAACTTATTAATTTGATATTTGTTCTTTTAAATATAATGCACCAAAAACCATAGTATTTGTATAGATAATTTTCTCCCTCTCTCTCTGTATATATATATATATATATATATATATATATATATATATATATATATATTTGTGTGTGATGTGTAATTTTGTCTAATTATTTTAAAAATAATTGAAAATGATCCTAGTAACAGGTATACTAAATTTGGATGATTGAGTTTTGATATTAAAATCATTTTATATAAATATGTCAAACACACACACACATACATATTAATAATTATGTACATAATATATGTATAAATGTATATGAATAAATATGTAATATTTTATCCAACATTAAAAATGTATGTACAATTTTAACTGCACACTGTTTTTCGATTCGGAAATAAAAAAATTCTAATTTAAAATATGCGAAAATGTACGACCAGGCAACGTAGAAAAAAATCACAAGAATTTCATCCCGGGTATTTTATCATGTTATTGTGACAGTTGTTATGACAACACATTCTGAAGACATATATTCATGAATGCGTTCAAAAAGAATTTTTAAACTGCGATTATACGAGTTGACAGTTGCTGACAAACAACAATAGATTGCCGTTGTAATGCCAAAGACCTGTCCAGCTGGTTTGACCGCTCGCCACTGTTAACGCCGACGGCGGCCATTTTTGTAAACAAACGAATGTGCAGTCCTTTTTCACACTAATTACAAACAAACAATACATATTTTATACAATAATAAACAAGTACTTAGTGTAGAAATAAATACAAACGATTGTTCTAAGAATTTACATCTGCAAATAAGTGAAGTATTTTCTATACAATAAAAATTACAAATTTACAACACAAAATATTGTAGATGATTTTTTTTAATGTTAATAAAACAATATACTTTTTTGTATATCATCTTTCTGCGCAATAAATATATAAATTATGTAAATTAATGCAATTTTCAATAAATCAATTTCATATGAATTTAAAGTTACAAAGTTTTTATAATTATCAATATATTTTATTAAATTAGTAATTTACAAAAAATATAAAAAATCATTTATATTTATGGAAAAGTACACTTCATTTTATAAAAAATGTACTTGCATTACAACCTTACATAGGTGGTCCAAATGAGACTGAAAAAGTTTAAACATATGTTTACTTGCTTACTATCATTTACTACACTTTATTATCCTTCACTCTCATTTGGACCATTATATATGAAATAATTTAATATATATATATATATATATATATTATTTTATTACATTTATTCAGTTTAATAAATATTATCGTTTACTTTTTTATTAAGGGGGGAATAGGTGTAGGACGGCGTTTTTGCAGTGATTTTCATGAATTTTTTTAACACATAAAAAAATTTATATAATTTATTGATATTGTGAGGTCATTTTATACATATATTTAAGAATATATTCTGAAATTTTCAAAAATTTTCCTTGAAAATTAACGGAGATATCAGCTGCTGCACATTGTAGGTCGCCATCCGACTGAGCAGTTTGTGTACATCTTAGAGGACGCAATTTTCATTTGAAATCAATTGTACAAAGAATTTACTTTTTTATATGTGTCTCTTCTATGTGAACCCCACTCTCCTCAAAAAAAAATGAAAATTAGTAGTTTTTGGAGGGGTGTAAACATAAAGCATGATTTTTTACCATTTTTTCGTACTTTTTTTACAATAAAAAATATTTTAAACAAAGATATTGTTTAGGATTTAGGTTCAAATAGAGCGTATTTATATAAAGAAACTATATGCCAAATTTCAAACTTTTTAAGCTAGAATGTACACAAATTTGAAAAAAGTCGTTTCGAGAAAAACGCGTTTGAAAACCCTTTGTTAACGAAGGGACATTCACTTAATCGGTTATAACTTTTGAACGAATTGGAATTTTGTTTTGAAATTTTAAGAGTATATTTTTGAATAGTTTTACAAGCGATTTATGAAGAAAACAAAAATTGATTTTTTTGAAGCCTCTACACCTATTTCCCCCCTTAACTCTTTGCACTCGAGAGCTCCGGAACGGAGCCATTTAAAATTTGTCCTCAAATTCGAGGGCTTCGCTACGGATCCAACATAAATAATTTTCAATTCATAAAATAAGAACAAAAACAAATCGTAATAACTTCACTTATTCATTTAGCGAAGTGTAAATTTAAGTTGGTGTTTCAAGGTGCTGAAGCTATAAGTGAAAAAAGCTTCGAGTGCAAAGGGTTAAATAGCTAACAAACATTTGAACAAAATCTTTTAATGTTAGAATAATAATTCTTCTGTGAAAATTGACTTAGCTACATGTTCATTGTCTAATATTTATTTGAATTATTATTAATCATTGTTAGGAAGGTAGTTAGTTATTATCATTACCTCGATTAAATCTACCAGTAATATATTAACATTATTATACTAAAAAGTTGAAAAATATGTATAGTTAAAATCTTATATTTAAATTTCTGAAATATAGGAAAAATCAGTAATAAAAATGTACTTTTTTATGTATTATCTCTTTCTCGCACGTTTCTAAAAAAATGTATTTATAAATATTATTTTTTTACAAAATTAATTTTATTAACTATTACACTTAATTGAAATGTTTTAAATATATTCAATTTTAAAAAAACTGATTTATTTATGAATAAAATTAATAAATATAAATTAAATAAATAGTTTATATATACATATAAAATATGTATACCACAAAGAGCTTCAATCAATACAGTTTTCAGTTTTCTCTACAGCATCTCCATACATAATACCTCAGCTTATGAACCGAGGACCACTAACTTATTATCTAAAGATTTTTGCATTACCCTTCCTACAGTCATTTGACGAGACATTTCCTCATTAGTCGTGAATGTAGTCCATACGTAGTTTGCGAAATGCCGGTAAATACCACTGTGTAACATACTGGCTGCTTGAAAAGGGACGGGTTGGCATATGTCAGTGAAAATCGTGCTATGTCAAATCTAGCAATGGGGGCTGTGTTACTTTGACTTGCCGGTATATATTGTCACTATAGAACTTCAACAAGTGTGGCTGGATTTTCAGCTGATCTTACAGTCAAAATGATTTTCATAATAGCATGCGTTTATAAATACTGCATTATTTTTGTTTACATATATACATTAATCTTCATTCTATAAAAATAAAATTAATGTTAACTAATTACAACTCAAGTAAAATATATAATAGGTATTTATAACATTTTAAAATCAATAAATAAAATAATAAGTTTCCTGTTTTAAAAATTAATATTATTTTGATAAAATCTTTTGTTCTATTTTATTTCTAACTTCAAATTTCATAAGTTGAAATTTATCAAAATTAAAAGATACCACTCTAAGATATGCCATGAATGTATACATTTATATGATTGTTATCATTCCAGTAATTAGTATCAAATGATTTATTTATGCGGACATGTATGTTAATTCGATTAATTAACATGAAAAATACTATTAAAAAAAACGAAATATTTACTTTTTTCTTGTATCTGACGATTTCAAATATCAACATACGTTATTCTGATTTGTGTGTAATATAAATTTGATGTAAATACATTTTCGTACATCATTAAAAATTCATCACATAGTCGCTAATGTATGCTAATTATACATCACGTATTTCCATTATATTATCATTTTTGGAATTACAGAAACGAATGAAATATATTTAGTTTTATTTAATTGTCCTTTATAATGTAATTCATAACACATACATTTATAAATATGATAATACAAATAAAGTTTTTTAGTGCATTTAATAAAGCTCGACATGTTCACAACTGGATGAATGAATTTATAAGATTAAAAAAGAAATAAATGAAATGTTATCAAAAAGTATAAAAAAATATTGCTTTAATATTCATAAAGTTAATTAAAAATAGTATTAAAAACATTTACTGTTATAATATCCAAAAATATCAAAACTAATAAATAGAGTTAATAAAACAGCTTACACATAAAAATATTTTTTTATAAAAATTTATGTACTTTAGAACAAAATGTGTTTTATATATATATATATATATATATATATATATATATATATATATATATATATATATAAACTTGGAAATTGAAATAAAAATACAATAGTAATTATTTATTTAACAAAAAAGAAATATTTGTATTAAAACGATTAAAATCAATAATTTAAATTAAAGCATGTTATTTTAAATAAATAAAAAAGAAATCTTGATAAACTGACCTAAATGATAACAAAAATTATTGTATACTGTATATTCAATTTAATATTTATATACAATATATATGATTTTTAAGTGTAAAGTGACTTAATTTTATACAAACATTTTAAAAGTGTTATCTGTTAAAATTATATTCGTTGCATTTATTTTTACCATAATAAATGACAAAAATATTTTAAGATTCGGCTATTTTAAACATAACAAAATTATTAAAATAATTGCACAATTAACATTTAATAACTTGTGAACCGTCTAAGATAATGTCAGACAATCAAAAATTAGATTACCAGAGCTATATTTTATATAATTCTTAAAATGTATATGATTTATTATTTTAAAAATATTTTAATAAATAATATTTATTTTTTAAAGAGGCAGAATTTTTTTTACGAATGATTAAAATAAAAAATGCATTCAGGAATAATTGAAGATTGAACAAATTATATGAATTTCATATAAAATAACGAGTAAAATTAATTTCACATATATCTCAGATTTTTTTATTTTTATTTTCTTTGATTTTTCTTTATTTTACTTTGTAGACTGAAAATTTTAGTAATTAAAAAATGTTAGTCCAATTAATCTTACTGTATAAAACTGTTTATTATTTAATATTATCATTATTATTTTATTGCAGTTTTTAGTCAAATAAAATAATTTTTAATTATTTCTATTATAATAGTGTAAATCATTTATATTTAAACAAATTCTTATACAAATATTTTTATACAAATTCTTCCATTTAAAGATAATAAAAAACTGCATAAACTTATATAGAAAAAGTCGTAAAAACAACGATAGAAAATGACTTCTTTTATATTTAATGCAGCTTATGTATATATTTTTACAATGCACTTGATTATATCAACTTATTTTGCAGTTATCAGAATGTGAATGTGAACATAACACGTGTGGTAGACAATGTGAAAAATGTTGCCCTCTCTATAATCAAGTTCCATATGAAATCGGTCAAAGTATTAGTATTATAGACGATAATATTCAACAGTTAAAACTTCCATTTTTTTGTGAATCATGTGAATGTTACGGCCATGCCTCGAGTTGTCATTATGATGAAGTAGCTGCTCAAGAAAAATTAAGTATTGATACTCATGGACGATACCGTGGAGGTGGTGTGTGTAATAATTGTTCGGTAATTATTAACTTTTATAAAAAACATATATATATATATATATATATATATATATATATATATATATACATACATACATATGAATCATTTTTAGTCACACACAACAGGAACAAATTGTGAACATTGTAAACCAGGATATTATCGCCCGGAAGGTCGTGATATAAGACACCAAACACCTTGCGTACCGTGTGATTGCCATCCGGCAGGTAGTAACGGAGATTGCATACGTGAGCCAGTCCTGGATGACGAAACAGCGGGCGACTGTATTTGCAAGCCCGGGTTCACAGGTCCACGCTGTTCTGTTTGTGCGCCGGGTTATCGGGCATTTCCTAAATGTGAACCTTGTTTGTGCGATAAACGCGGTGTTATAAAATCTGATGAATGTGAAAACAACTGTTCTTGCAAGGTAAATAATATTCATATTTAAACAGCTTTGTTATTTCTATGTTTTCTATTTTATTTACACATAGCAAATATTCTTGTTTGAATAATTCGATTAATGTCATCTAATCAGATAATATATACACGAGTATATTTGAATTCATCAACTTTAATTTATTCTCTGTAAATCATAATTAGTTAATATACTTTATATGCAATATTTCATAGCCTGCAGAATAGTTTACGTTGAAAATACCTCTTTTTTTATTTTTCTCCCTTTCCTATATAATATTCTTATTTTATTTGTTTATTCAAGTATTTTATATTTTTTCCCATATCCAATTCCAATTTAAGTTATATTCTTGCATTACTGTAAATCTATTGTTTTCATATTCAATATATGCTTTTCTCATTCACAAGGATTTATTTTTATTTAATTTCTAACATGTGTACATATATATCAGAAATTAAATATATTTTTGGCACATATTTGTCATAAAAAAATTAAATTTATAATTTTATGTGTATTTTATTTTAATATTTATATTTAAATTATAAGGAATTTTCATGGTTCAGAAAAAGTGAAACATTTTTAAAATAATTAATAAAATATTTTTTGGAATATATAAATGTTTATTAAACCAAAAATATATATATAATAATCATTTTATTTTAGTTTATTAAAAATTTAACACTGAATACTTTATAAAATTTAATATATAAATTGTTGATACATTCAAGGTTATTATGCTGGTTAACCAATCAAGTTACAATTTCTAATTTAAATAATATTTTAAATATCATTAATATTTTTTTATTTATTCTTATAACATTATTCAAAAATAAAATAAAATAATTTTAGAAAGAATTCGTTTTCTTTTTAAAAATAGTACTTTATATTATATAAAATATTTAATTTCCAAATTTTTTCTGGACTTACATACATTATACTTTAATTCATATTAGGCTGCCTACATTAAAGGATATGTTTTAAGTATTTGTCTTTACAATTAATATAACTATTTTTTCTTACGTATGTACATAATAAATTACTTACGAAGAAATTATAAAAGAGAAGGTATTAAGTGATATTTTTCTAGAAATTTTAGAACAGTAATGTATTTGTAAAGAACATTTATTTTTAAATGTAGTTCAAGTGAAAAGCAATTCTCTTATATCAATTAAAATATTACTTTTTATCAATAATATATTTACTGTTTTGTAGTGATTATTTTAAATCCGCTTTTAAAAAGTGACAGAAATTAATATTATTTTTGTAAGAATTTATTTCTGTAAATTAAAAAAATATTTTGAATTGAATAAATTTTTAAATAAAAAACAATAAATAATTAAATTTAATAAATCTTATTTTTAAAAATGTAAAAACATTTCATTTTATCTCAAAAACAATAACTTAGAAAAGAAATAGAAGTTGAATGTAATTGTATTGCTTTTTTTGTTGTTTATTATTAACATTTATTGATTTTTAGATAAATGTGGAAGGATCAACTTGTAATCAATGTAAACCTGGATATTTTGGTTTACAAGTGCAAAACCCAGATGGTTGTATATCTTGTTATTGTTCTGGAGTTAGTCAGAGCTGTGAAGCAATGGTCCCTCTGACACAAATGGTAAGAATAAATTATATGTGTATATATATATATATATATATATATATATATATATATATATATATATATATATATATATATATATATACATGCACTACATATATATTCATACATACACACATTTATATATATATATATATATATATATATATATATATTCTTTATTGCAGTTTGAAACATTAGAAAATTGGTTAGTCACTGATATAGCTGTAAATTTATTAATTAAACCATCAGTAGATACTGATACAGGTTGGCTTCTAATTGGAAACTATGAAATACCTGGTATCGAAGCATATTATTGGCTTGCTCCTCCTCTTTATATTGGAAATAAACTAGAGGCTTATGGTTCAATACTTTCGTTTCAAATAAATTGGGTAGTAATGCGGGGAGACACAAGTGGAAAACCGACAACTGGTCCGAATTTAATTTTAATAGGAGAAAATGGATTAAGAATTGCTTATGGTGAATTTACATTTACTGGTATTAATGCAACGATTAATATACCATTAACTGAACATAATTGGTATCATGTGCCAACGACTGTAAAAGATATTGTAACCAGGCTACGTAGAACTGAATATCAAGGTGATCCAGTCACCCGATATCACTTTTTAAGTGTTCTTTCTAATATTAAATATGTTTTGTTACGAGCAAAATATCATACTGATCAGATTGAATGTGCCTTAGTACGTACAGTCTTAGAAATCAAACCAAGTTTTGATGCTGAAAAAAATCCTTCAAGTCTCGTAGAAAAATGCACGTGTCCACCTGGTTATGTTGGATTTAGTTGTGAAACATGTGATTATGGTTATATACGAATTGAAATGAATACCAGTACTCATATACGACAAGGAAAATGTCTTAAATGTGATTGTAATGGCCATTCTCGTAGTTGTGATTTCGATACAGGTGAATGTGAATGTGAACATAATACTATTGGTGAAAAATGTGAAAGGTGTGCTCCTGGCTATTATGGAAATCCATTAGTTGGTTCACCAGATGATTGTAAAAAATGTGCATGTCCATTAATTAATCCTGAAAATAATTTTAGTCCAAGTTGTCAACTTGACATCTTAGATGTTGACACAGATACAAATGAAAATGTTGATTATGTTTGCACTCAGTGTCCTCAAGGATATACAGGAGATCATTGTGAAATGTAAGTATTAAACACTAGAGATTATGTTAACAGTATATATTTAACTTAAAAAAAGATCACTCCTATATTTATAAGTATTTTCATTTTAATTGCTATATAAATCAAGTAATTTTTAAATTATTAAAAGCATTTAATTATAAGTTGTAATACAAAATGTACCACTTGTTTTAGATGTGATCATGGATATTTTGGTGATCCTATGACAATAGGATTTTCTTGTCAACCTTGTGAGTGCAACGGAGGTCCGTGTGATCATTTTACTGGAAAATGTTCAAGTTGTCGTGGTAATACTGAAGGATGGAAATGCGAACGATGTAAACCATTACATTGGGGTGATCCTAAAGCATCCACAGGATGTCGACCGTGTAATTGTGATCCATTAGGTTCTGAAAATGAACAATGTGATATAAACACTGGTCAATGTGAATGCAAAGAACACTATACTGGTCTTACATGCAATGTTTGTGAGGTATTTATTTAATTTTTTATAGTTATTTTTTACATTTATGAATTTAGTTTATATAAAAATTTCTATATATTTTTGTGAAATTTCTCAAAATTTATATGAAGTATAGTCACATAATTATTTTAAATAGAATTTCATATTTTTGAGTAAAAATTGATATATTATTTCAACATAAATTAATTTTAATTAATTATTTTATTTAGACTGGACATGGAAATATAACTGCTGGTTGTCCTCAATGTATATGTGATGAAATTGGTGCTGAATCTTCAATTTGTGATCCAGTTACTGGTATATGTGATTGCAGACAAGGTATTGAAGGATTTCGTTGTGATGTATGTCAACATCTACATTATGGATTTTCAACTGAAGGTTGTGAAGGTAAGTGAATATTTTATTTTAAATTAGTATTATTTTAATTTTATTAAAGAAAATGGTTAAAAAAATCATATAACAAAAATATTGAAAACAGAATAACAAAAATAGTTGGCGAAATAAAAATTGTATAAATTAATTTCAAACTAATGAAACAAAATTAAAAGTAAATATAAATAAGAAGAAAACCCTTAAAAACAAACTAATGTAAAATATGTAAGTTGTAATTAATATTGTATTATTTAAATTTTAATATTTATTCCTTCCAAATAAATTTAAACAACTTTGAATGAAATATTTTTATTATTCCTAACACAATTTTAATTAGATTCCTTTTAAAAATACTATAAGAAAAATACTATAATCTACCTAAGAGAATAATATATTCTAAAACTGTCTGTTTTGAATTTTTCTTTAAAACAAAAACATTAATGTATTATACTTTGTTATACAGAAATATTATTATGTGGATATAAAAATTTCTAAAGTGTACTATGATATAAAATTTTTAAAGAAATAAAAAAATTGGAAATTTATATATATATATATATATATATATATATATATTCTCTTTATAAACAAAGGTCATAAAATTCTAATTACACAAGAGAAACCCAACATACCTTATCATATAATTATTTTTTTTATTGCAGTAGATATTTCATATTCAGACTTTTATAGTTTTCACAATTCATAAAAAACACATGTATATGTGACAAACAATTGTTATTTTTCACTTTTATTAATTCTGTCTGGTACTAAAAACCACTTATGTAAACACATAAAATATGTTGATGGTCAAAATAACTAATTTTAATTGAAATAATTTGAACATTTTTTGTAAACCACAAACTCTCTTTTAATTGAGCAAAATTATTTTAAAAATTGTTTGTTTTTATTTTTCAACTTTTAAACAGTAATTTATTTTTCAACAATTATCTTATTTTAACCAATTTGTATGTATAAACACACACATACACGTGTGTATATATATATATATATATATATATATATATATATATATATATATATATATATATATAACAATTATGAACTTATATAATTTATATTTATCTAGATTTATAATTTTAACTTTCTTAGATAAAATATTTTTTAAATAATGTATCAATCGTTCAGTAATTTCTTCTTTAATTATAATGTAATTCTATTTATAAAATGTTCAATTTTAATAAAAAATATTGATACTGTTTGTTTTGAAACTGTGGCGAATTCACTTTATCACAAATGATTTTTTATTTCCAACACCACAATGGTTATGAAGTATTCAATAGTCACTTATTGTTCTCTTTTTGTTTATAAGCCGATATTGTTATAAACAAAAAGTGGACAATAAGCGATTATTGAACACTTTATAACTATTGTGGTGTTGGGGATAAAAATTCATGTGTGTTAAATATTGATACTGTTTATATTTTTAGAAGCCTTTTTAAATATTATACATTCCAAAAAATATAAACGAAAATAAAGAATATATTGTACAATCATATATATATATGTATATATATATATATATATATATATATATATATATATATATATATATATATATATATATATATATATATATATTTAATAACAAATATATAATTAAATATAAATATATAATTAATAAATGATTTTAATTTTCTTTAATAAAAAAAATTAGAATTCAATATCAATAAATAAAATCAAAATAATCAATATTAAAGAAAATATAATTAAAAAAATTTTATTTAGAATTCAATATAATATATATATATATATATATATATATATATATATATATATATATATATATGTATGTATATATATATATATATATATATATATATATATATATATATATATATATATATATATATATATATATATATATATATATATATATATATATATATATAATAAAAAATAACATTGAAAAAATGGTCTAACTATACAAAGTAATATTTAAATATTATGCGTATCATAGATTTTCTAATGCACATTTATTAATACTAGTATATTTATAAATATTTGGTAAAATTTTGTATTATAAAAGGAATAAATAAATATATTACTTCATACAAATGATACAAAATAAAAATTTAAAATGTAAAAATATAATTGAATTCTTAAAAAGTTTATGTATGATACTTGAAGTCGCCATAAGTTTGTTTTAAAGACTACGGCCATTGAATATTATAAAATAGTAATTCATTTTCAAAACGTGCACAAACATAATAAAACATTTCTTTTGTTCATCTTAAAAACCTTGATATTTATGGATTAAATATATTAATATTCATGCATAATAAAATAAGAATCATTTTCGAATTCACCAGTGAACGCAATCCATTAATAATGGATCTTTGAAAATACGTAACAGGTGATTGTTATTATAAAAAGTAATAATAAATCGTTATTTCATCCAGGATGTTTTTTTAAAAAGAACTACAAATTTATTTTTAATACATAAAATGTTGGACGACGCCGTTGTCACACAATAGACGCGTTCATCGTTCGATGTGTAGCGGCGGTGTTTTGAAAATCCGTTGCATAATGAAAGGAGCACGGGATCATTTAGTTTGGTAATAACCTGCGCTCTACGACACCGCACGGCACTCACTGCAGGTGGGCCTTGTACTACTGTTTTGTTTGAACGCCGACATATATGCACATGAAGAGTTCAGTTTCGATCCTCAACACCTGATTAACTTTCTCTTCATATCTGATTTTAATATTATAAACACTCATGTCGTATTAAAATTTGTGTTTCGATTGATAAGAATCCATAATCCTAACTAGTATTTTTATTTTAATTTTTTCAACTTTCATTTCTAACCAATATCGTTTTTGAATATCTTAGATTCTAATTAAGTTATTGAACGAACATTCAAACTTCTTATACTCGTAAATTTATAATCAAATTATCGACCGAAAATAAATAAATGTTTAGAAGTTTATTTCAGCAATAAAATTTCCTTTTTCGATGTATATAATTAAATCCTCGTTTTAATGTTCTCTTTTCATGCAATAGTATTTGTTAAATTGTTTCTTTCATGAAACAGACTGTATTTCTAAACAGAGGTGGATTAACCGTATGAAGACAACAACGTCAAATGATCGATACTATCTTCATTTATTATATATATATGAAACACATTTAAAAATAATAATAATATTTTAACATATTAATCACTAGCTATAAGCATATTAATAATATAAATAATTATTAATTCAGTCAAAGGTGTTAAGTTCCAAGTGATATTAAATATAATTTTCCGTTTACAGTTAATAGAATTTATTGAAATAATTTTCATTTCTATTAAAACTATTGCTTTTTTATTTTAAATTATAAATTTTATTTTTATAAATTTCCTGTTTTTGTTCTTAAATAGCACTTCGTTTTCCTGTGAATATTGTTATTCTGTATACAATTTTTATCCGATAATAAATAATTTTAACTTCTAAATAAATAAAAAATTGCGAGTACAGAGATTGTGATTTATGTAAATATAGTAAAAAATTGTAATCTAATTGCTTTATGTTGGATGATTTGTTTTATGTATTAACATTAGGATAAAGCAGAGATCATTTTCAGTTGATAAAAAACGATCGAAATATTCATTATAATCTTCTATGGATAAAGAAGTAACTTTATTATTCATTAGTGGATTTATTTCGATTGAATTTAAATGATGACTGCCCCTATTATTATAAAATAGTATATTTTCGATACTAATGGTGACTCAGTATAAAAAAGTTCAACACTTGAAATATCAAATATTTTGTATCAATTTTCAATATTTTTCTTTCATAATTTGTATAGTACTCATAGATCGATCTTATTTATGGTGAAATATTGTTGAATGAAGTAAATTTATTAATAATCTTTGAGATATTAAATGAAATTTAATATTTGATTCTCTAACTGTTAATTTTTTTCTGAAGAAACATTTCGTGCACTGTTTTTCTTTTAAATACATTTTTAATACTAAAAGGTCTAGTATAGAACAATCACTGTACTGTTTTTTTATGTTATGTATTTATACACACGCATATATATATATATATATATATATATATATATATATATATATATTTATGTGCGTGTGTGTGTATGTGTATGAAATAAATGCAAATAATCTTTGGTCATTGAAAGGTAATTCTTTGAAATTTCACATCTGTTTATTTTTGCATGTAAAAAAAACTGTTCTTAATTTTTATGTAAAGGATCGCTCGTGACTCAGTATTAACACAGCTGATTCTGAGGTTCAACATGTTAATGTTCACATTTGTTTTAACGGTGTCTCGAAGGCATATACTCGTATTAGCTTCGTATTATAAGCGTTCATGCTCTGTATCGAGTACTTCTACCAAACTCGTATATTAGCTCGTGTAGCAATGATCATAATAACAACAATATTGCAGCTATTTAGCTTTTTGCCCTATCACAAAAGAGCCGAATTGTAAAGAGGAATAATCTAAATAATGGTAGTAGTTATGTAGATGAAGTAGCGGTTTACTGCTGTTTTAGTAACTATGTAAAATATTTCGTTTTGTTTTTAACTTGATATCATCATCGTTTTACTTTAATAGACGATAATTGCACTTGCTTCAGGAATATATTGGTTGTAATTTGATAGTTTCGGGCGAAGATATTGAAATTTCAACTAAATATATATTTTGTTCTGCTGGTGTACGAAAAAAATGACCAAACTACCTGAATTAAAATAGAATACCTCAGTTTTAGAAATATCGACTTACTCAAACACTTCCTACGTAACCAACTTTATTATTTTAAATAAATTTGTTTTCAATATATTTTAATGTTTTATGGCTTAATTTAAAATATAAGACTAACTAAAATCGTTCTAAACTACGTGTAATTTGCATAAATATGAATAAATAAATAAAACAGTCGCATGAATTATACATTTATACGTGCTCAGTACACACACACTCATATATATATATATATATATACATTGGTATTAAAAATAAAATGCAATTACTTTTATATAATTATTATTGCGATTGGTATTAAATAGACAAAAAATTATAACGTATATTTAAGAGATTCATTTGCCTGTGTGAATGTTGTATGTGTTTATAGATGTACATGTATGTACGTTAAATAAACTCTATAATTATAATTTATATTCAATGTAATTAAAATTTACAACATATTGACTAAAGTTATTTGTCAGAATACAATCTACATATCATTTTGAAAATATGCAAATTAAAACTTTAATAAGATAATTTCTGAATTGATTTGCATCGGTTATGTATTTGTTATTAATCAGTTCATATAATTTAAGATTAATTAATATGCGCGTGATATAAATACATGATTAGTACTAGAACGTGTCATACAAATTACGTTGAATAACCTTGCAACTTTTAATAATTACGTGGAGGTAGATAGCATCTTATTTATTATTGAACATTATATTTATATTAACAACATTATTAAAAATAGAAACGATAAAAATAATATTAAGAAATATAAAATTAAAAAAGATGAGAAATTAAAAATTAGATTTATTTTATTTTATAATATAATAGATTTGCAATTTAATTATACTAAAAGTTATATTATATTTTTTTAAAAATCTTATATGGGGACGTTTTCAAAAAAGGTAAGCATTTTGTAATTACCTTATTACAATCTAAAAACGTGGGATCTTTATTTTTTTATAACATTTAAAAAAAAAACGATCTGGATTATAAAACTAATGTCCTAAAATTTATTTTGTAAAACTAAAGTCCTAAAAAGTTTTTGATGTTTGAAAAATATCATAAAATTAAATAATTCCATAAATTACAGATATGTAAATTAACACTGGGTTTTTAATATTAATTTTTATTTTTTTTTTAAAAAAAAACACTTAAAATACAAATATTTTTATAAAAAAATATGAACACTAGAAAATATTTTCAAATTATCATTTTTTTATAATTATTCTTTTTATATACTGGTCTATATTTTCGTAGATCATTCTATATTTGCCCTTAATAGGCAATTAAAATTTTGATAATACCTCCCAGCAAGACGAAAGAGTACTGCTAAATTTTAAGAAAACAATTACTCCTTTTTTATAGTATACACATACTCTTCTCGAATTAATGTTGGTGTATAATAAAAAATAATTTTTGTAGATATTTTTTCACTCACTATAAACAAGTAATTTTTTTCTTTAAAATATCAAGGGATTTATTATATATTACTAAATTTAATTTCAGAATACTTACACGTATATTACTTCAATTTATTTTTTTTGTTTAACATATTTTTTTATTTACTAAAGATGAACGGACAATTTTTATATGAAATCTTGTAAACTATTAGAAAGTTCTATTGTACAGTTATATATATATATATATATATATATATATATATATATATATATATATATATATATATATATATATATATATATATATATATATATATATATATATATATTATATATATATATATATATATATATATATATATATATATATATATTATATATATATATATTTTTAATTCTATATATAACTTATATCAATAATAATATTTGTTATGGAACTGTGGTTGATTCACTCAAGTCGAGGGTTGAGAGTACACAAATGAATTTTAATCCAGTAGTGGACTGATGTGGGCGTTATGATGATGATGATGATGATGATGATGATGATGATGATATATATATAAACATTTTATTAGTTATACTCTTTTTAATTCTGAACTTTATCAATAAAAAATATTTGTTGTTATGAACTGTAGTTGATTCACTTTACACAAATGAATTTTAACCCCAACACCTCAATAGTTTAAAGTGTTCAATAATTACTTATTTTTCACTTATTATTTATAATTATATAGTCTATAATTATATCGGCTAATGTATTTCGATGGCGACGCCATCATCATCAGAGCCTTTCTGTTAAAATGTTGTAAAATAAAAACTAATCATTTAATAATCAAGTCTACATATATTTAAACTTGTCTTTCATTATTTGAAAATACGTAGGTAGTAAAATTTTAAATTTCCTTCTTGAAAGATAAAGTGCAAAAATAATGTAAAACCATTTCATTAATTTTTATAAAAGTTAATGCATACAAAATGAACAAACTAGTATTATGAACAGTAAAATGAAAGAGAATGTAGATAGGTACGTTTAGATAAATAACGTTAATTCATCTCAGTTCTCGCATATGGCCTGTATTTAAAACGACCACTTTTTTGCAACCCGTCTCAGCTACCAGAATTGCAGACAGAGGATGACAGTTCACTTTAGATGTTCGGATATACGTCTGCTTTTAATCACATATACGAAGTATCATTAAGAATATTATATATATATATATATATATATATATATATATATATATATATATATATACATAGTTGAACTTTGATGTAGAATATATATGAAATTTATATTGAAATCAGTTTTATAACACAAAAATTATCACATGAAATAATTATTTATATATATATATATATATATATATATATATATATATATATATATATATAATAGTTAATTGTTGACAATGATATTCTTTCTAATTCTCATTTCCGTATTTACCGAAGACATCTGTTAATAATTTCAAAGCATCAGTTCTACTTGGAAGTAAAAACACACCATATTTCCAGATTTACTCCACCCAGATACCAATAACAGATATATTAGATTTCACATATTTCCTTTTCGACTGAAATTACATTCACGGGCCGTGTACAAGATCTATACAATACTTGACTTACAGTGAGAGAATGCGTACACAGAGTTTGATTTTAAATTAACATGCGGGGTCAGTTACGACCGTTGTCGACGAGAACCACAGCAAGAGCAAGCCGTCGATTTCTTGTTTTGCATGTCACTCGCGAAGGAAACGAGTGACTTATTATTGAGGGGCGGGATCTTTTAGGTCGATTACTTCGCACGCGATGAGCTATCACAACAAACAATATAAAAAAACTGTGATTTGTGGTTTGTATTATTCGATTTAAAGATATGGTTTTTTATTACTTATACTAACAGTTTCGAGTTTGTTTTATAAGACATGTTATTTAACGACACCGTTTTTAATGAATCTGCATTTTTTTATACTAACTTAACAGATCTTCGCTTCAATAAAATAGATAATAAATATACAGTAAAAGTTATTACAGTACCTAATAGTCATAAAATCATTACTACTTTTTCACTATTTTAATTGTAAAATAAATGTTTAAACTTGAAATTAATTGTTCAAGTTTTGTTATTTAAAAATATTATATATATAGTATATGAAAAATAAATTTGAAAAATATTTCAAAAATATAAGATTGATTATTGTCAAAAACGACTCTCATGTCGAACTAATAAACAATATGTTTGAATTCGAATAATATAATTTGATCTATGTTGTTTATCAGACCAAAACGACTGTTTTAGATATATAGGATGGTCCAAATGAGATTGTAGGATAGTAAAGGTTATTAAATACAATAATAAAGCGAGTGTATGTCTAAATTCTTCAGTCTTATTTGGATCTCCTTATATAAAACGTTATATATTAACTTGATTGAAATTTAAATAAAAATATTTATTACGAAAATGGAAGTAAAATTAATGGCTGCTTTCTTTTTTCTAAAAAAATTATAAAAAGTTTAATGATATTTAAATTTGGAGTTTTTATTTATATTTGTTATTCTATTAAATTTTAAATATTTAATAAATTATAATATTATATATAAACATTAATAATATCAAACATAATGCAACATATAAAATCTATTGTTTACATAAAATAAAATAAATTCTAACAAAATTTGTTTATATATGAATTTGTTAATATCTGTGTATTGCATACGTCCGTATCCTTGTTATAAATTTTATTGAAAATTTCATCATGTCTAAACCAAAATGTTTAAAAAAACATATTTGTAGGAAAAATACGGTATTATTTTATAAACAGCACAAACGTTCGTAGAAATGTTATCTAGTGGTTGATATCCTACGATTAAAATAGAATACCCTCTGTTAATCTGTAGATATGTACATAAAATTTATGAAAGATTTACGCATCCATATGTACTGCTATAAACAAGTTCAAGCTTACTTTGTTTTTATTGCTTCTCACTTAGTTTATAGGCTTGCGGTAGTTATGTTATACACGTGTGTTTCGTATCATCCTTAATCAAGTGTTTATTTTTTAAGTGTATCCATCTTTCTATCATATTTATATTATAGGTTCAACGGACTCCTTGTTAGTTAAATTACCGAAACGGAATTGTCAGAATGTCAAGATGTTACATTTAAAACGTTTCATACATTAAAACGCAAATAACTTATATAAGTTCAGTGACTAATTTATGTTAGTACATTTGTTGAACGCTAATAAAAATATCTCGGATTTAATATTTATAGTTTAAAAATATTATAAACATAGATTTCAGTATACAATTCAATTATCTTACTAAATATCTCATATTTATTTTTAGATATTTTTAATTTATTATAATTTCATTCAACAAATTATTCGTTATTAATAGCAATTTTATTAATAAAATATTTAATTCAGCTATAAATTTAAGAATATTATATAATTAAATTAATTAAATTGTAATTTTATTATAATTATCACTCTATAATTAGAATGGTTTAATTACTATTTGATAATTACAATATTATATTAAGTATTCACAGACTAATTTCTTTAATTATCTAGCTTCATTAAAAACGTATAAACACATTAACACACACAAACACAAATATAGCTTTTTACTTAATTACAAAACTCTATACAAACATATGGGAATATAAAAATGCATTTAATACTTTAATTCATGTTAAAGTTAGTGCATCAATATCTTTGAAATTGCAAATATAATTTTGATTAAATATAATTTTGGACATAGTGCACTTTCAAACAGACAAGGTAGAATTATAAAAAAAATAATAATTGTATTAATAAGATTTATTAAAATAAATATTTTTGTAATTGTACTGTTTTATTCTTTAAATTAATTTGAGATCTAGAATTAACAAAAATATATAGAAAGAATAAATAAATAGGTGCCAATTTTTTTTTTAGATAAAACCATATTCATTTTCATGTTCAAAAGATCAATATCTAAACAAATTCAAAAACTTGGTAATTTAACGTTTAAAACGTTCGTTAATAATGTATTTAATTATAAAGCAATTATAGAAAACTTAAGGTTAATGAGTTAGTCTTATTTTAATCTAAATGTCTCACATATATAATCTTTTAGCAAATGTCTTGATTACTTAGCCCTTAATAAGAAAAAAAAATAATATTAAAATTTAATTCTTTAAATTAATATAAATGAAAATATAATTTTTTAAAAAATAATTATTATTTAAATATTCATTACATATATAATTAGATATTTTTATTAGACAAATATTTTATTCCTTGTAATTTAAAAATAATTTAATTATTACTACAAGATAGAACCTTTTGTGAAAAATATTTTTTTATTTCAACAAATTATTTTATTTAATTTAATAAATCTTGTTTATTTTTATATTAAATGTTATAATATTCTATTATAGCATTCTATTTTAGTATATTAATAATTAACTTCATATAGTATAAATTTAATTAGTCAAGAACCAAAAAGTAATTAACTTGAAGATTAAAATTTTGTTTTATTTCCTTCTAATTAACTTTTGTCAATCATAATAATGTGTAGTGAAATTGACAAGTGATTAACAAAAAATATATTAATTTTTTGCACGATAAATTGAATAAAAATGTTGAAAATATATTAAAAATATTAGTTTTACTTGAAGTGTAAAATGTAATTAATTCAGAGAGATGTTTGCCTGCAATATCGAATAATAAATATTTAAATAATATAGGGCGGCCCAAATGAGACTAACTGATAGTAAATAATAATAAACAAGTAAATATATGTCTAAATCATTCAGTCTCATTTGAGCTATTCTATATAATGACAAAACCAAAAAGTGAATTTTATATATCATTAAATAATTTTATTTTTGAATATGTAGCAATAATGTTGAGTAGAAATTGTATTCATTTAAAAACTATATATTTTCAAATTACTTAAACAAGTTAATTTCAGTGTAATTATTTCGAAAATTTATTATACGTTAAAAATAATAAAACGTCACGGATCAAAAATAATAATACAAAAAAATCCAGTTAAACGTATTTACTTAACAAAATTAATAACAATGATAGCCATAAATTCACTTAATGTTCTGTACAGCCTCAATTAATAATAAACATCTGTCTAAATACGTTATACTTATCAATTTTATAAGTGTTAATTAAAAAATACAATTAATAAATTAATTGATTTTTACTCCATTTTTATAACGGGATTATGAGAGTCTGTCAATGATCGTAAGTAAACTTTTTTAAATGGTATAATATATTGTTTATAAATTGTTCCTTAACACATACATATACACTTATATTTAATTGTACTCATTAAAAATTATTTAATTAAATGACATGCAAAAAATGAAAATACTATGTTTTTAAACCAAAAAGTACTAATATATATTGTGATATTTTTTTTAAAAAAAACGTGGAATTGAAAAAATACGTTTTCTGTATAGCACATCGAAAAGTTATTTGCTTTTTTATTCTTCTGCCAAACAATTTCTTTCGGGCAAAACGTTCAATAATTTTATATATGTACATAAAAAATTAGTCAGATAAAAATCAAGTGGCAATTTTATCGATACGCAAGCAAGACATTAATTCGTAATTACATCAATTTACAACATGATATAGCAACAAACGAAATAATAGCACCAATTAAATAACACGAAAATATATAACGAAAGAGTTCACGGTCTATGATTTCACATCCCACGCATGAATCAAATCTCTGTGTTGAAAAATAAGCGAACAAATCTGAATATGTATTGAACTCATATGTGTGTGTGTGTGTGTGTGTATGTATGTATGTATGTATATATATATATATATATATATATATATATATATATATATATAATATTATGTATATCAAAACCGGATTAATTATCATATTACTCCTTAGTCATATATCAATCACGATATTATCACAGATTAAAAAACAGAACTTAATTAAAAAAATGTATATTTTTTGTAATATGATTATTGATTTACATTTCATGTATTCATGTCTACTAGAAAACATAAATTCTTTCATCCGTTTTTCTTTCTTTCTTTTACCATCTTTATTTAATCCGTAATAATGTAATCTTTTCAATTTAAAATTATTTTATTATATTAATTTCATTTATCCAATAAGTTTACATTAGTATTTTTTTTTAAAAAAAGAAAATATTTTATTACAAAATTAAACAGATATTTGCTATATTTCTTACATTTCATTAGTTATATTAGAAATTTATTAGAACCAAATATAAGAATGTTAATTGAAAAATTATCAACAATTTAATTGTATTTCAGAATATTACAAAAAAATATACATTTTAAATTACGATTTTTATGTTATATGTACTGACTAGAAACAATTTAGCTATTGAAATTGAATATTAATTTTTTTTCTGACGATTTAATAAAAATTAGTATTGGATTGACCGGTTCATATCCATTAAAATGATCCCAACAAGAATTAAATTTAAAGAATAAACTCTTTATTGTTTTTTTTTTAGTAAGATTATAACAAGAAAATATTTTATAAAATCGATTTTTTAAAAATGATTTTGTGGGAAAATCGAATAAATATTTTTGAATATTAAATACTTGAATATAACAAGTGAAACAATTCAAATTAGTCTTCTTATTTATTCTCTGAATTCTACAAATATTTATCCGTTATAAAATTGCAACAGAAAAACGTTTTTCTGTAAAGGCATTGGAAATCGTCTGTTTTTATTTTTTCACAATAAACATGTGAAACTTTTTAATACTGATATAGAAATACTGAAAGAATATTGAAAAATGTTAGAGAAGATAGAATTATTTAATTAGAACAAAATATTTCATTTACAGAAAAATGAATTATATAAAAAGGAAAAATCAATATCACCTATATATATATATAACATTTATTTAAATGTTTATGTTCGACTAATTATAGTAATTCAGAAAATTTTATTATATGGTAAGTTTCAAACTTTACTTTTTATGTATTTAAGTAAGTAATTGTATCGTCTGTATGGAAATAGTAAATTATTTGATAACAATACTCAATAATAATTTTAAATAGCAACTAGCTATATAAAATACATATCTCATCGATACTATATTTGCAATTAGTTACATGATTTTTGTATACTTCAAACATTTGTTTAATGATAAAAAATTATATCATTTATTTTTTATCACTTCTAATACTACTTTATACTATTTGTAAAACACTTAAGTAAATTTTAACATATAAATTTAATTCTTATCAATTGTTATTCAGGAAACACGCTTTTCAAATAATAATAACTTGACTAATAATTTAAAAGTTAATCTTTTAGTAAAATGACTTTTCAAAAGATTAATCATTACAAGCTAAATGATAACATTTTAAGAAATTAAGTGTTTACAATTAATTTTATTAAATATTGTTTAATTTTTTACATCATTTGTGCTATATATTTATTCACAATATTTACATTTTCAAATATTAGTTTCAAAATCATAAAAATGAAAAAATAAACATTTTATCAAAAACATAAAATATAGTTAATTTTTAAATTTCAATATGTATTATATACATATACATATGTAGATGTATATATGTGTATAATCTTGTATTTATGTCTGTGTTTATGGACGCTGTCTGAACTATGAAACTCCTTTTATTAGTATTTGAATTAATCGCACTTTCCGATTGACATTTCATCATACACTAACATATTAATGGATTATAACAAAATCAATATAGTTAATATTGATTACTTTATAACACCAGTCAATTTCAATTAATGAACACCTGATTTTATGATCGTATTTTAATCGTTATAGAAAATTAAAATATACAACCTGTCTTTCAACGTTTATAATAAAACTGCCCGATAAAATTAATTACATTGTAGATTAAACTATAGAATCACTGAAAAAACACGTATGGAAAAAATATTATAATGATTAATAGACGATTCTAAAACACGAGTCTTAAAAATTATGTCTTAATTTTTAAGAACTAGTATCTTTGAATTAATATAGATACTTTTTTTTTAATCTGCTTTCAGATTTGTATTAATATTGCATCAATCATCATTTGAAAAAACGCATTTATATTCATATATTTGTCAAAAGAGTTCATTTTTTTATTATTATGATTTATCTTAATTCATTTCTTAGAGTGATATAAAAATATATTTAATATTTTGTAGAGTGAAATAGAAGCAATATACATCAAATTTTACAAAAATAGAAAAACGACTTTTACAAAAATAAAAATTTATAGTTAATTAACTTACTTATTTTTTTTGTATGTATATATATATATATATATATATATATATATATATATATATATATATATAATTTCATTTATTTTTATATATAACATATCAATTATGAAATTAAGCTGTAGTTATATTAAGTATCCTATATTTTAATTTTGCATTTTTCGTACAAAGTAGTTTAAAAATTATGAAATACATGTAGATTAATTTTAACATTAAGGTACCTATTATTTTTAAAAGTGAGTTGTTGTATTTTAGATAAAAAATCTTTGAAACGTATATGAATAATCATATTTTATATAAATTTTTACAAGATAATGAAATTATTATAAAATTGCGTGTAAACGAAAAAATTAAATAGCTATGATTAAATACTTTAATATAGTTCTGTGTTAGAAAATAATTTCTTAAAATTATCAACTCATTCAAATTATAAAAAAATAATATAAACTTAGAAAATGCTGTAAAGTTAATTATAAATAAAATATTTAATAATTACTAAAAAGTAACATATAAGCTATAATAAATATATTTATATATATATATATATATATATATATATATATATATATATATATATATATATATATCCTATATGACAACTAAAAAAAATTGTTGTATATAACTCCAATATTTTATTTATATCTTGACAGAATATGAAATTTCAACAATTTTATTAAAATATGTACGTATTTGACTATAAAAAAAACTTGTTCTTTAAAATAATTTTATTGTGAATATATAAATTATATATAAAGTCATATATTTCAAAATAGTTCTCTTCTGCTTTCATGCACCGATGCAATCTATATTTTTACTGTTTAAAGAATTTTCGGAAATATTTGTCTTTTAAATCATTTAAAATGTTGTTTTCTATTTAATCTTTTCAATCATTTAAAAATGAATTATTTAACATAAATGAATCATTTATTCCACCACCACAATTTTTGTAGAAACGTTAAATAATAATTTCTTGTACATTATTTTTATTAATGTGAATTTTAATGACAATACCATCTTCATTAAAAGTGCTCTGAAAAATATATCAGTCCAATAAAATACGTATCAACAAATAAATGAGTGATTACTGAACAATTATAAAATCCCATCATATTGGATACATGTATGTAATTATTTGCATTAAAGCGAATTTACCATTTCACCAAAAGGAATAATCGCCACAATTTTATTTTAAAAAATTAATAAGTCACATGATCATAAATTAAATAACAAAATGTGTTTTCAGATATTTCGTTTTATTTTCTTTTTAACAAATTATACATGCATTATTATCCACGGTTATAGATTCTCACGAAATATTTTATGGAGTTCACATATTCTATGTGATTTTTTTGTAATAAATAAAAAATGTTTGTTTTTTTCGAGTATTATTAAAAATTAATTCAGGAAAATTAATTCATTTTTTAATTTCAATATTTTTTCATTGTGTTCAAAAGATACAATTCTATTTATACTTTTATAGTGGGATTACTTATTTAGCAGCTATTAATTCTGTATAATTTTTTAATTTTGTCAAGTTTTAAATATATATATATATATATATATATAAATAAAAATAAAAAATATTTTTCAACTGTTAATCAAAAATTATTGAAAGTACATTTATAATTAATGAAAATATTTTCTAGTTATATTAAATCATTAGTTCATTAAACATTAGTCACTATTGGTTTTAATTAATGGTAGTTTTTTATGTGAATATATACCGTGATTAAATAATATAGTTTTTATGTTTATATATATATATAATATATTATATATATATATATATATATATATATATATATATATATATATATATATAATGATTATATATGTAAATATGAAGTTAAAATTAAATTACTAATCAACACTTCATCGCAGAAATTTACTTCATCAACTAAAAATAATTACAAACTATAACGAAAATATTATTAAACAAAATTAATCAGTAAGTTTGTTAAAAAAATCGGAAATATATGAATGGCCTTAGAAAAAATAACTTAATCGTCATAGTGACCATTATCTCATAAGTCGAAAAGGCTTGACCTTTATATGCATTTAAGGATGTCCTGGTAAGGTTATGTTATTCATCAACAACTGTCAGATATATAATTTCAGTATTTATCATGTCAAGTGAATAATCCTACACAAAATTTCCGAATTAAATTGTATAAAATATGTCTTCACTATAAACGTCTTGTTCACAAACGAATGGGTGTTTATTTTGTCTGTCATAATTACATAAAGAGTAATATATATTTATTGTAGTGTTATTTTTCATACAATACTTATATAAAAATTCCATCTGGTCATATTGTTAATTAAATTAAATGATATTACTATTGCATTAAGTACTTATGCACGCCTATTTTTTAATTATTGTTGTTAGATGTTATTTATAATATTGAGATAATGAATTCGTTTGAGATTTTCTTCAGGCGTGAAACGAATTATAATCACTAGGCTACTAATTTTATTTCGTGACTAATATTCTTATGTCTGTAATTAACGGAACGATATTCATTCAAATACATTATTAAATGTTTACAAGATATATATTAAAAAGTATTTTTCTACAAATTGCTATCATTCGTTTATACACTGGCACACACATACACACACACACACACACACACATATATATATATATATATATATATATATATATATATATATATTAAAAATACACTTTTTTATTTTAAAATTAAACAACGTATATTATTTTCATATATAATCATTTTCTATCATTTTTTTTTCTTTCGATAATATTCGTATTTTTATAAAAAGAAATATAATTTTTTCAATTTTAGTATCATACTTATCTTCAATATTATTTTATTTTATTCACATAATTACTAATAAGTGAATAAAATGAAATAAATTTGAAACCAATCTTAGATTTAGTGATATATTTTTATCTTATCAATAATTTCCATATTTCTTAAATTTTTAATATCTATAATTGTCTTCAATAATTTATATGTATTTTTCTTTTCTGAAATGATTTCCTCATTTATCAATATTTTGACAATTTAAATAACTCACTTCCTATTATATTAACTTTCATCGATAAATTTCAGTACAGAATATATCTTCAGTGGACAGAAACTATATTTTATCATTTGTTGTTTTTCATTGATACTTTAACATGTACATACATGTAGAAATAAATGTTTGTAACTATACACGTGACAAGACGCTATAAAGTCTATTGACGTTTATATGATTTTATGTACAAGAAAAGTAACGTTATAGATACGGCAAACAATTTTAAACATACTAAAATTAATTTGACTTTATGTGGAAAAATTATATTACTAATTCACGATATTTTTGTTATACCTTTTTAATATTATTTAAAATTTGATACATTTTTCACCGTCTTTAAAAATCGTTTTTAATAGTTACTTTTAATACTCGTATATTCATTTCTTTTTTCATTAAATACATGTTGTTAATAATTTAGTTATTTTTTTATTCTTTTTTTCAAATGCTAGCTTTTTAATTATTAAACTTTATATAAATGTATAAAATGAATAATCTAATTGCAAACAGATATATTTTATACATTTTTCTTATATTTATATTATATTTTATACGTGTATTTGTACTTCACTGATGTCATTTTAGAATTATTTTAATATTCTTTAGTTGACTTATTCAATATATTTCGATAATTTTCGTTTTTCATTAAGATTTATTTAAATTCTCTTTAATAAATAAAATGTCTTTTATATATACGATGGTCGTTTGATAAGTATGGTAAATTTATTTATTGTTTAATTTAATTAAATTTTTCAATTTAGTTTTTTTACTTTTTTACCATACTTATCAAACGACCCTCGTATATATATTATTAAAGAATATATTTTTAATTACAATTAATTTAAATTACATTACTGTAAAGCTCATTTTAGATTATAAATGAAGTTTTTTCACAAGATCCCACAAGAGGTATTTTTGTACTCTAGATTTTCATTAAATATGAGGATTTAAAACATAACAATGGTATATTTTAATAATTAATAAAATCATAAAATATAAAAATACCTCAAATCGGGTGACCTGGATTCAACCTTTAATATTGTAATAACGTTTAAACTCGAGACATTTTTTCTTCTAATTAATTTTGAACGTATATTTATTATTAATATCATATTATCTTATATCAGTCCATTACTAAGCGAAAGCCTCATTGAATAATGATCGTTCATTGATTCTTTGTTATATACAACCATGTAGAACAGGTGGGTTGAGAATTTTTTATTGGGGATATTTCTTTAGGAAAGTTACCTTCACTTTTGCTAAAAAGTTCAGCTTGCCCTATTTCTCTGACCGGAGATGAAATGCATTCTTCTGTATAAAGTGCAGTGGAATGCAATGATGTTAACCACTACACTATCAGTCGGTTATATATGTATATATATATATATATATATATATATATATATATATATATATATATATATATATATATATATATATATATATATATATATATATAATGTATTATTTATGTCCGCAATCCATACAATAGAATATAATTATTACCATAAGGCATTCCATCAAAATACCAGAGTATTTGAAAACACCTACACTTTACTAAATTATATACATTAAAATTTTTAAACGCACATATCATTAAAATTTAAATATATTCCAACTATAAACTTTGTTAGATTAACATTTTTCTGTGGTATTTGAAAATCAAAATAATGGAATTCAAGCTAACCATTTTTTAAATAAAATATTTACATAAAAAGCAGACCACCTTTAACAAAATGTGATACATCTAGATATAATTTGAATTTTGTTGATTTAATTTGATTTTTTGTGAGAGATGTTTATGTTATTTCTTTTATATTTTAGAAGAATCTAGAAAAATTCCGAATAATTGTTCTTATCTTTTTGTTGGTGATTTTCCAATATTGATTTTTTTTTTGTAAATAAATTGCCTAAATATATATATATATAAATGTAATCAACATATGTGTGATTATTTAAGTTACAAGGTCATAAAAAATGAATTGTTTTTTATCTTTGATTTAAATGAACTAAAAATAACAAATAGTATTTAATAAGTTATATGAATTAAAAACTAGTGTTTTTATTAAAAATCATTTAATAAAATTATTTGTATTTTTAATAGCAGTTCTTTTTATAGTAATTATTAATTTTTTATCATTTGATAATACATACACAATTATAGATGTGTACACATACATTTATATATATATATATATATATATATATATATATATACATAATATAAAATGTATGAACATATGTAACCGTGTGTGTAAATATCTTCGATTGGAAATTGGAAATTCTTTTGCATTGAAGCCCTGCTATTATGTATAACTAATGACAACTTTGCCAGTAGTGATTAGTAAGACAGAATGATAACATTGAACTCAAATCTGATTTACGTGCATTATTATAGATCACTTTGAATATATAAGACCGTAATCATTAAAGAACCGTTATGAAGTAAGTTTTAAAAAAAACGAAAAAAGATCATCGAAAAACAGCATACATATTACAATTATTATAAACAGGTGCAACAAATATTTATCATCAATCTAAATAATATGTCATAAATTGCCATCGAACTACTTTTTACATATCGTTAAAACACAATAAAACTGTTCTTGATCATTATTTATCGGAATAAAGTTATTAATTTATCTGTATGTAATCATTTATAAAATTTATAAGGTCGTGTCAAATATCCTAACATTTATTACTCTTACATTATAAATTTGCATATGTTACACATTTTAAAAATTTGCTATTGATATCAAGCACCTGAACTATAAAACTGACTTCTATGATTTATCTTTAAGATGTTGTAACAGGTTTTAGATAGGTACAAGTTATTGAACGAAGTGTTTTTGATGTACACTCGTCTAATTTAGAAAAAATGAGTGTGTTATTACTCATTCACACATATATGTACATACATATGTACATAACAAACATGCATTTATATATATATATATATATATATATACGAAAGATTTTTAAAATTTGTCAACTTACTGTTTTATAACCCTTGAAAATTTATAAAAAATATAAAGATTAGTAAATAAAAGTAACTTACAAAGAAATTAGGAATCCTTAAAATGGAAATAACTTTGCTACAAAAAAATATTGGGTGATCACTTAATCATTAAAAAAAAATATTATTCCCAACATTAAAAGAATAAAATACATTAATTATAGATCAACATTTTATAAATTGCTATTATATTCTCAACAATTTATTTGTACGAAAATTTCAAAATAATTTAATTAGTGACTAAAAGATTAATTAGAATAAATATAAAAATGAACAAAATATAATTGCAAATATTCTATGAAAAAATAATATTTTTTTTATATCTGCCAAAAAATATTTCATTGTCACTTATATGAAATTTAGACAGAAATTCTTATTTAACCATTTATTTAGGCTTTTTTACACTATAATTAATTTTGACAGATAGTTGTATAGAGCTTATTTTTTATGTTTATTTAGAACTACTAAAATTAAAATTAATTTCTTAATTAAGATAAACTTGTCAAACTTGATAATTATTGGAATAATTTAAAGTGTTTTAATGAAATAATGGAATAATGTATAATCTATATCTATCCATATATATATATATATATATATATATATATATATATATATATATATATATATATATATATATATATATATATATATATATATATGTATTGCATAAAGGAAATATTATACAATTAATGAACAACCGCTGATTAAGAAACTCGTATTAATCATAAAATTTAACATGTTGAATAGGTAAACAGGTAATTAGTGCCTCAGTATGACAGTGATTACTTAGATTTCGTGAACCGTAAATACAATATAACACGTAGTAATTTCACCCATACGATTTCATACAATTACGGTTCAAAAAAAAAATTCAACTTGGTATCCATAGACATAATTCATTATAGGAAGAATTGCGTGTTGGTCAAGTTAGTATAAGTAAAACCCCACAACAAGTAATAGATTACATATCCATGGTAGGTACTACGTCTAAATTTAAATTGAAAAACGTCAAAAGCGTAATAATGATGATCTCTGTTTGTGAAACAACGACTTGTCGAATTAAACTTTTGACCTTTTGTTGAAAATAACCCACGCGTGCTCATATGTGAGTACATACAAGAGCTACTCAGTGAGTCAGAACCATAGCATTAATAAAACAGGTGTAGAGGATATATGTACATGTTCTTTGATGTACTTGGCTGGTACGTCTTCTTATATCAACAAACCCTTTGCAGTGATCGATTGAGCAATTTAACCTTTTCACCGCTTTCATGATATACATGGTAGATAAGTTTTCAACTAATACTAGTGCCAGAAGAGTAGAAAGTACAATGTGTACTTTAATAAAACTTTTAAAAAGATCAACATAGGTTTTTTAAACATACATGTGTACGTATTTTATTTTTACATATATTTTAAATGATTTGAAGATGTAAATATTATTTTTTTATTTTATCCAAAAAAGATATCGAAAAATCTTTCAATTTAAGAAAATAAATATTATATAAATAATTTCGTATCTTTTGCAGAAAAATAGCTAATTTTATTAATATATATATATATATATATATATATATATATATATATATATATATATATATATATATATATATTTGTAGGGATATGTGTTATTTATGTTTTCATACATATGTACATTGAAAGTACAGTAAATTTTAATGAAATAGTAAAACGAGACACTTTTTTTAAAAAAAGAATATATATTTATGTATTTGTAGTTACAAACAACGTTGAATACACGTTTGTGATTAAATAGAATTAAGAACAAGTACTTAATATCAATACGTATCATAAAAGTAAACGTTGGCCGTACCCTGACATTATCGTTCAATAAGTAAATTATGTAAATAAATATTCATTTGATGAGAATATAATAAATATCGAATAAACTTCTAAGAAAAGTCCTGTATGCTATTAAAATAAATACACTTGCCATACAAGTTAAAAGCACCTTTTAACTCGACGCTCTATATTTATTTATGAAGCAGACCATGTTGCTGTGGGTTATAAAAAAAGTCATGTTTTGTAGTTTTTAGGTGACTTTGTGATCGAGTCATTGATTTTTATATTGACTTGCTACGATATAAAAACAGTTAATACGATATAGAATCTTTAAATTCAGTTACAAGCATCATTTATTTAACTCATTTACGATCTGTGTTGAATTTCACTTGTAATATGTCATGTTTAAAATGAGTTTATAATTAAAACAGTTAAATTAATAAAATAATAAAAATATGTTTTGGAAAAATGTGCATATGAACATTTATATTATTCAAAAAAAATATTTTTTAATTTCGTTACTCGATTGAAACTTTTAGTCCATTGAATTTATAACAAATTTATTTTTTATTCAAAAATTATTATCGTTTCTTAATTTAAAAATTCTTTATTATATTTTCAGTGTAGTCGAAAAAATTGCAATTTTTTTAAAATTAAATTATTTTCATTTACTATTTCATTTTTTTGTGTTTCATAAAATCTTGTGTTGGGACGAATGATTTATTTGTCTAGAAGTAAAAAAATGAAAAAATCAAGAAAATCTACAAAAATATATTGAAATAAAATAATAAAGAAATTTATTAATAAATATTTAATATTATTTAATATAAAAATTTTACAGTAATTTTAAACAAATATATATATATAGATATATATATATATATATATATATAAGTACATACACACACACACACACACACTAACGGTCAAATGAATATTTAAGATTTATAAAAATCCTATCATTTTACATTTTAGAGAAAGTTTGCAGAAAATTTCAATTAACATTTAATTAATAATAATATATTTTATCGAAATTAAAAAAATATTTTATTTTAAGTAAAATTCAATCTTTTAAATGAAAGTTATTTTTAAATTATTAAACTCATTTTCAGTTTTATAAAATTTTCCACACCAATTTGATTTTTAAGGTAATATTGTGTATTCATACCCTTATTTTCAAATACAGCTTGTAGTTGAAAATGTATATTTTTTTGTTAAATTGCTCGAAACTTTTTTTGACTGGTCCTGTAGCTCATCTTAGAACATACCTAATTGTTTCTAGTGTTATAATTCGATTTTACTATCAAAATATAGACCACAAATGTTTTATCGAATTCAAATATGGCGACTAAGCTGCACATTCTAATTTATTGATCCCTTCTTTATTTATATACATATATATACTACTGCCACTCACGACGTATATGTAAAATCGTCGTTTTGTTGAAAGACACTATCGTAAATTCATGCGTTTTGTGGAACTTTTTAAATTGTGTTTTAAAATGTCTATGTATTTCGTTCTGATCATTATTTCTTTTATTTTTATCAGTTTTTCAATTCTTGTCAATTAAAATATCACCATATCAATATAAGCCCATTAACAGTTTAAATGCCACTGACAACTAATTATTAAATCTTTGACGGTGTTTTTTGAAAGTATGTAAATTTCAAACGGTCTTTAAACATTTAAAGTTGCAAATAAGAGATTTATAATAATTTTTACACTTGTAAATTCATAAAAAAATATTGTCACAATATTCACATAAGCGATATTGTCTATTTTATACATACATACATACATACATATATATATATATAAATTATGTAGTAGATAAGTTTCAATAGTGATTTAAAAGGAAACAATTGTATTGTGATAATCATTTAAGACATTTATGTAGTTTTTATTGTAATATGTGTACATTTAGAGCTTGTAGATCTATTAACATAAATTACAATAACATTATGTTAAAAGCTCATAACATTAAATCTAAAAATAATATCTTACTATATATATATATATATATATATATATATATATATATATATATATATATATAAAAGTGAATAGCTTTGTGAATGTGTATAATTTAAATATTATTACATTTAATATTTATTAATATCGTATTTAAGTTTATTAATACTTTGGTTTATTTTTCTACTGAAAAAACATGTTTTTAAAATCAGAACAAAAACCAAAAATGCGATTATTTTATATCAACATTATTTCCAATTTTAAAATCTTTCATGAAAGAATTGATCATGTGCTACAAAAATATATCGAAGAAACAATGAAATGAGGTGATTAAGTATCTCATATTTTGAAATAGATTTATTCGTCTGCAAGCTTTGCAGTAAATAATTTAAATCAATAACGTTCAATTGAATCATCACAGTAGGTGGTATATGATACACGTGTGGCATATGTTCCAAACTATATATACCCAAACAATCTATTTCTTTTATAGTAATGATAAAAAGGTATATGTTTATTTATATAATAGATATGTAGATGCCGTGTTGTTTAAATTGACATTTAAATCGATTTTATATATTCAAGTAAGTAAATGCGAATGTGATTTATTTTTTCAATCAATCGATCATGTCATTAATCTGTATTAAAAATAATAAATATGAATCAAAAAATTTAATCCATGATTGAATTTCATTTGCCTCGAGATAAACAACTCATTTTAATAATATTTTTTGTAAATAACTTTCAAATCAAAAGTGACACTTTTAATATGTTTCATGTTCAATTAGCTGACAGTATCATCACATTTTAAGCCAAATGAACGAATAATATTAATTATATATGAATGAATTATAATGAACGAATAATATAATAATATAAACGAATACATAATGATTGCATTCAATACCAATGATTCTTTTTAAAACTAAACTGTTGCAAACTTCTCATTTTAACTTTTATTAAAAGTAAGATGAGAAGAAATGTTTTCAATATTTTTTATATTTCAATATTTTTCAATATACTACCCTTTTGATTTTAAACACATCTAGAAAATGTCTTTTTCAATATTACTCAAATTTTTCAATACTCTAATCTCTATAATGTAGTCTTTCTTATTCTTTTAAATCACATTTGCTTATTACAAAAAAAAATGTTATAAGTTTTATTTATACTTTTATGTAAAAATTATAAGCTTATTTAAGTCTCAAAATTTGATAGTAAAATCTCCAGTCCAAAAAAAAAAACTATGAAATGAAATTAAAGCACGAAGAAATAAATAAATAGTGATCTGTTAAATATTATCTAGATATTTAAAAATTTATTATATAATGAATAATTCAGATCAGACACTAGATTTTATATACATATGTATCACTTTTTAAAAATAATGAATTTACATCGACATACAAAAGTCAAAAATTGGATATTATTGTGATTATTGCACGTTTCTTGTAGAGAAAAGTGACTCCTTTTTTGGACACGAATTAACTATTGTACATTAAATTGTTGATCATTGTATGATACAGAATTCTTATTAATTAATAAATATGTAATATATATTCTAATAGAATTTATTTTTTCATACATACACACACATGTATATAAATATATATAAATATATATATATATATATATATATATATTATAATTTTATATTTTTTCATTTCTAATATTTTGTAAAAATTTGTTTATTGTTGAAACAACCATCAAATAAACAGGAAATAATTATATTCATACATATTTATTTATATCACATAAATGATTTATGTGACATTAAAACCTGTATTTTTTATTATTATGGTAAAACACAAAAAACCCTTTTATAAATTTTAAAACAATATTTATAAACAACACAATTTATTTTAAAACCGCAAGTGCACTACGTAAGGTTATTTAAACAGAAAATATTTTTAAGTGACAAAATACTTATAACGTTTACTTAGATTGAAATGACTTAATATTTACATGACTGTTATTCATCCATGTTTTGATATTCATACTGTCACAAACTTGATCGAATTTATATCCAAATAATTATAAAAATTTATTACTAAAATAAAATCTATGTTCTAATTTCCGATTCTATAAATAACTCGTTAAAAAAATAAATTACAAAAATTTATGTAATATTCATTACAGATGGAGCTGAGAGATACTTTGCAGATATTTTTTATAAACAATCACGTCATTTCGTTTCGTTACTTGTATACGATGTGAGATATTAATATAGTATTTATAAGACCATTAAAAGTAACCAGAAATTTAATCATGACACGTGCTAAGTTCATTGGTTAACTTTTTTATTTAATTTAACGGATGTTTATATCAAATAAGTTTTTTTTATAATAAACAACGAACTTTTATATATATATATATATATATATATATATATATATATATACACAAGTATATAGTTTTTTTTTAAATGAATATTGATTAAAAATTATTTGTCATATTATTTTATGTATTTTATTTATTATTATTTATCAAACATAAATATTAATTGCATAATAATGTAAAATTTGAATTGAATACAAGTTTTGTTTGAATTTTCTCAACAGATGATATATAATAGATGATAATGATTCAAGTAACTATCGTAAATTCGTTTTTAGTTTATTTTCTAATAGTTGATATTTTCTAACTGTAGAAAATATCAACTATTTTAAATTTATGTAGTTTGTCCATGTATTAATGATAGAATATTCACATACAGTATTGTTTAAAAAGTGGAAAATATTAAGGTGTATTTTTGCCATTTTATCCATATATATATATATATATATATATATATATATATATATATATATATATATATATATATATATATATATATATATTAGGTTGGCAAGTATCTCCCTTCCGCTTTTTTTTTTATTTTTTTTTTGCACATAGCTGCGAAATTCAAAAGACCAGAAGGCGGAAGGGAGATACTTGCCAACCTAATATATATATATATATAAAATTAAAAAATGAATATTCACATGTAAACAAAAATATATATTATCGTATCTGAAATTAGTAAATTACAAAAATATTGTTTTTAATCATATTCAGGAAGCTCCGTCTCCTACTAATCGACTACTAATAATCGATCCTCTAACTTGTTTCTGTTTAATAATTTACAGAGCACCATTATTTTTTCCCATAAAATTTGTATTTCAGTAATTTCTAGAAAACTTCGGAAAAGTTGCAAACCTAATTTTCAAATTACACCGGAGACGGAACACCGTTATTTTTTAAAAAGAAAGATAATAAAAAATCATAAATACCGTTGACCTTTCAATAAAATTTGTTGTAGTTTAATTAGATCACATTATGTTATCCATTAGATTCGTCTGATTTTATACCTTCGAATTACCACTTATTCTATTCACTTAAAAATATTAATAGATAAAATTTTTAAAATAAAAATTTCATCCCACAATTAAAATTTTAGAGAAAATCAGTATCGTTATTATAATAATAAATACCTTTGCTTAGGATAGTAAATTCGGTAGAAAGGATTTTAATTTCAGAATAAATCTTTACGTTAACACATTTTATCCTTCTTAACCTAATTTAAAAATCTTTAACTGAAGGAATTTATGAAAATATTTATATAATAAATTCAAAATTCATTTCAATTTTTTTTTTAAATATATGTATTGATTATTCAAAATCTGTTTAATTTAAAAAGTTTGCATTTTATTGTAAAAATTCTATAACATATAAAATAACAACATATAAAAATGACTTTAAATGCAACAATATGATAATATTTTAAAATCTAATAATTTATTATGAATTTAATATTTTTAATAGAAATCTAATAATATTTCAATGTAATAAGCAATAAAAGAACTTAATAATTATTTCCGTATTAATTAAATTCACCAACTATATATAATAAATGTATTTTTTGAAAAAAAATCTGGTTCATTGTTGATTGTAGTAACATTTTTTGTAATTTCATGGTTCTCATTCTATATTAATAAATGTTTCATACTTGTACTCGTTCAATTACTAAGTCATCATAAAAACATATTTCTTGACGAAATATAAAACTATAAATAAATAAAAATACAGCTATTTAACAAATTTTATTATTCAAAAGAATGCTATTAAGCAATACAAGGTTTTTTCATCTTCAATTAAATATGTACGAAACGCTTACTTCAAGGAAAAAGTATGTTGAATGGTTTTCAAACCATTTTAAAAATTCATACTTACACACGTACCATAGATTATGTATCACCAATATCAATCGTTTGAGAACATCATTATCCATACAAATAGAGATCGAACGAAAACAAAATATTTAAAATATTCATTCAAGTAATTCAAAACAATTTTTGAACAACGAATTAACTGTTATTCGTTATATATAAAATGAGATCAAACGTTAATAATGCTACATAATAGAAAAATATAGAAGTAAAGATATTAAGTCACCTTTAAAAGTATAGCAAAATTCGTGACCATCAACTTGAAAAGAATATAAAAGCGTATGAAAGCAGGATTCAGTATCAACTGAAACTGTCAGATGCGTCTTAAAATCATGATCAAAGTTCGCGCGATATTCATCACACAATGAGCTATGACCGTGAGATACCGCTTTACAAGTTAGAATGTACTATTACATGTTTATGGATAAGAACAGCGGTGGCTTTTAACAACTCTATGTTAAAAAAATATTCAAGAATTCTGTTTTAGAACGTGAATAGACTAACGAATCACATTAAATAAAAATAATACGTGTTGTAACACATATTAATATTCTTAATATCATTAACAGTATTACAAGAAAAGAGATAACACAGAATTGATGTCTACAAATATAAGCAAAAGAAAATAATTAAAATGTATAAAAACTCAAGAGTGAAACAAAAATTATTACAATGGATAATATATAAATATATTTTTTGTTTCATGACTTCAATTCAAAAACTCAATAAGATTTTTTATCATCAAGTGTTGTCAAATTATGTACATACAAAACACGCATATTCACTCACTCACACACATGCATATATACATATATATATAATAAAAAATTAATAATGTGTATAGTTGTAATAATAATTAAATATAAGCTATTACTTTTTATGTATGAAAATATTCTTTTTAATATTTAATAGTAGTTAGCCTACATTTTTATCCTCATTTTATCTTAATACCGCTTTTTTGTAGTAAAAATATCTTTAAAAAAGCATTATTTAAATTCATTATTAATTTTGTTTAGTTTTTTTTTGCGAATAATCACTTCAATTTTAGGAAAACTATCAATTTTATTCTACTAAGATTCACCTTCGTAAGCTTTAAATTCATATTTTTCCAATATGTAATACATATTTCTTGGTTCTGATATAAGTAGTTTATTATAGAATATTTTCTTGAAATGATGATAAATTTTTATACTATGATAAATAAAGCACTTTTTGTGTAAGATAGAAAAAAAATCCTCTTATAAAAATATCTGAATTGCTCTTTTATATATGTAAGTTGTATGTTTAAAAAAAATTTTTTTTAAATCAGTTTTTTCTAACTACTTATATTACAATACAAATTTAAGTTAAATATATTTATGGATTTTTATTAAGAAAGCATTTAAAAATAATATGTATATACATTCACAAGTATTTATATATATATATATATATATATATATATATATATATATATATATATATATACACACACACACACATACGAGAATCGTTTGATAAGTATGGTAAATTTATTTATTGTTTAATTTAATTAATTAATTGAATTAAAATTTTCAATTTAGTTTTTCTTATTTTTTATCATATTTATCAAACGACCCTCATATATATATATATATATATATATATATATATATATATATATATATATATATATATATATTTATTAGGTCTACTGAAAAATTCTCTCCGTTTAGCACAGACAGTTGAACCTGTGGCTCCTCTGACATTTTTACGCTACCTAAGACACAGAATTGAATATTTTTTTAAAAAAATAAAATCGAAGGAAATTGAGATAATTTATTTAGATATATAATGTTTGTCTCAAATTTATTTCTATTAAAAAAATGTTACGACGTCTATCAATTTTTTTTTATCGATTTTCTGATGAATTGGTCCTGAGTTTCTCTTGTTCTTCTTTTTCTTATTTTCAACGTTCCTGGGTTGACTCGAATAACCGTTACGTGCCATGTTTTTTATTTAGTGTCTTTTTATGATTTCTCTATTTTATATTTTAACCTGGGAAAAGCCAACATCTCTATCAACAAACTACATATACAATAATACTACATATAATTAATAATGACGTTTTTGTGCAATGTTTTTACCAAAGAAATGTTTTTTGTTAACTTTTTCTGTAATAAAATTACAAATTTCAAGATTAACAGATTTACATTTAATTAATCAAAATATCTCTGGATGTACCATACCTAGCGAACACCATATCCTATGATAGAAAATAGTACGGCCTGTTAAGATTTCACAAAACTTTTAACTGGCCCTTTTTGTTAAAAAGTTTCACGGGTCTAGATTAGCGCATAATTATTTTAAGTACAGAGAAAAATGTTTTAATTAAAAAAATATAACTCATTATTTTTACCGTTTTAAATATAATGGTGTTCTTCAGCACACACTAAAACAAATGTGTTATTATCAGTATTTATCAAGGAATAGTGAAGAAACGACGTTTGTCAATAACGTTCATTAACAGCATTGTATATTTTATGAATATCAAGAAATTGTTAACATTAATCAAAATTGTATTATTAATTAAATATAGGGCCATCCAAATGTGACGCCTAGATTTGTGTTTTATTAAAAAGAAGCATGTGTGTGTTTAGGATGGTGTATAGGGAAACATGTGTATAGATTCTTTTATTTTTTTAATCACAAATCTAGGTGTCACATTTGTATGACCATATATTATTAAATAGTATAAAAGAAATATTATTTTCTTTTACTTAAAAAACAACCAGATTTTTTTAGTAGACCTGATGCATATATGTATATACGTGATCATATTTTAATAATTAAATGTTTTAAAAATAATTGCCCTGTCGTGTTACTGAATACAATAGCATTCAGTCCGCCTCTCAATCTCGAAGCGGCTGTCGCTTCTTGTGGTTGATACGCGATACATGGAGGCTGCGACGGAATTCGTACTCGTGCTGCCGTCTATAAATCATGCCCGTTTGGCATTCAGTTAGCGCGGTCCGTCGGCACGCGAAAACATACAAATTTGTCATGAGCAACAATGAGCCGTTTGTGTGTAGACTTTTTCACCAAGATATATATGTATATGTGACATTTGACCGTTTCTAAATGTACTTTTATAAAACTTAAGATATTATATATATATATATATATATATATATATATATATATATATATATATATATATATATAAATGTACACACACACATACGCAGTCACAAAGAAATATACATATAATCGTTTACTAACAAGCGCAGTGGTTTTAACGTGTTCGTTGTATTTTTTATTTTTAACGAGTACATAAATCGGAAGCGCTTGATTTATATGTTGACAGTAATGTAGTCATTAGGATTCACGTTTTACAAATAAAATAAAAATTCGTTCTTTTATCCTTCTTTATATACACTTTGTTCTATAATAAAAATACACAACGACAGAATAGATAAATGTTAGTTTATCTGGATTATTTGACAGTATGTCACTATATTTTTAAATGAAAATATGTTTCATATAAATCTATCTGGTCATGTAACTTTATAGTTAACTAAGTGATTTATTTTTCAATAAACTTTTCCAAAACTGTCTTAAAAGAAAACATGACGAATTTTATTTGTATACATACTATAAAATTCCTATATCTCATTATGTTTTCGAAAATTTACTAATGTGTTTAAAAATAGCTTTTAATTATTTTTATACTGTTGATATAACAAAAAAAATGTTAATTTTGAATTTATAAATATTATTTCAAATTGTTATTTTTTACATATAACTAGATTATTTATATTTTTTTTAGTATACATAATTACTATCTAAAATAAATATATTACTTCGAAAAATTTATTTTATATATTTTTTTAAGTTTTACACATTTACATTTAAATTGAACTCTACTGATTATTTTTTTTAATAAATATATTTTTATATTTTTTTCCATTTATATACTTTTTCTTATTTTTTTCGCTTATATATCTTTTTATAGGTGATTAGTATTTTTTATTTTTTTTTATATATGTTTGTATTACAACTGTTTTATTTCACAGTTTTAAATATAAAATTTTTGAAAATGAACTCGATTGAGAACATTTTAGCAGTCTAATGAAAATATTTTTCTTTTACTATATTCCATTTTAAATAAAAATTATTCAAACAAATAAAATTAAATTTATTTGTAGTTTAAAACCATTATATATATATATATATATATATATATATATATATATATATATATATATATATATAAATTAAAATTTATATATTTGGAAAATATATAAATTTTAATTTTGGAAAAATATATAAATATATAAATTTTAACACATTATAGTAATTCCAAATATATTAAGATTTATATATTTGGAATTACTATATAATGTGTTTCAGAAATATTATAAGATATTATTAGCAAATAAAAAAATTAATTTATGAAAAAAAATTTGCAAATGAGGTGACTTTGCCACAACACTAGAACAAATAACGAATGTATAGAGTTATCCCTGGATATGTTAATGACATTATTATTAATTAATAATGTTATAGTTGTCTAAATTTAGTATATCTTTTTATTTATAAATGATTATACTTTTTTTTTAATTTCAGTTGTATAGGGTCATCCAAATGTGGCACCTAGATTTGTGTTTTATTAAAAAGAAACATGTGTATAGGGTGGTTTATAGGGAAAGATGTGTATAGTTTCTTTTTAATAAAACATAAATCTATACGTCATATTTTGATGACCCTATATATATATATATATATATATATATATATATATATATATATATATATATTTATATATAAATATGCATGTTTGTGTATATGCCTGTTCCTGTGTGCTTTAATAAATAATAATTTTTTAAAATTGTTTTGTACTTAATTACATATTAATAGATTATTTATACTTTTCCATATTTAGATTTTATGTTTTTGATGTAAAAAAATATCCAACGCTAATAAATCTACATATCACCGATTTCTTTTCCAATTTAAAATGTTGAGAATTTTAATTTAGTTCACTTTTCGTGTTATTTCTAAAATCCATATAAATTATCTGTCAGAATGTTGTTGAGTTATGCATATAAACAGACAAGCGATCAAAATAAATCGAGTGGTTATTTTTCATCATTAAAAACTGTCTAGAAATAAAAACAGAAACATACTAAATGTAAGATACTATTAAAATTGTTTATTAAAAATCTAAACAAGCTGATGAGCTTTTAAAAAAGAAATACAAATTTCTGATTAAAACTAGAACGTTTGTGAAATTATTTCATAACATTTAAGTATTTTTTTATTAATGCATATAGATTTGTTTGACGTGTTTTCTTTGATATTTATTTTAAATTATAAAAAATATTTCTGTGCAAAAACATATATTCATATATTTTTAAAAAATAGATGTACAAAATGAAATATGCCTGTTTATTTTATTATGTTGAAAATGTAACTTGAATTGTGAAACGAAATATCTTTTGTATAAAAATATGTAATTAATTTGCAAAAGCATGAGAATTCTTTGCATTGCAAGATACGAACATATGGATACGTTAACATAAAAATTCTTAAACATATCGAATGTTTTTACTTTACGAATTTTTCTGCGTAGCAAATTCATTCGTAACCCAACAGAATTCTTTAAAATCCACGTTACATTCTTTTAATAAGCATGTTTTATTTTATTCGCATACACACACATACATACATACACATAATATGTGTGTATAATGACGTTATTTATATTTATGCAATATTATTGGGTGTTGCCCATCTCCAAGCGACAAAAGATTAACTACTCTACGTCATAAAACTATAGTAGAAGACACTTTCGTAAACAACCTTCGCCTATCGAATAGTACAATTCCCAGACCGCTCCTTATATAGAGACGTCTGACCACTGACCGTGGTCTAACCTGTCCGATAACCGGCCGAGTACCTACGTTTATTAATTTATTATAAATGATTGTTGTATGAGTTATCGACTTATTGATTTTCTGCATGTCATCAAAGAAAGTTCGTTTAAGTCATCTGTACAAGTACATTTTAGATATTAGGACTTGATGTGTCCTATCTTACTTTTCATGTTCTAATAATGATTAAGTCGGCAACAACTTATTTACTTCCGTATACAATTTATTTTAATAGTTTTTGTAAGTGTATTTATTGATGAAAATATTCAGTGGCGTTCGTACTGTATATTGAGTAACAAGTTTAAAAATATAATTATTTTCCATGAAAAATTAATTTTGAAATAATTACAAAAATAAACAATATTATAATATTTTATCTTATAAAAAGGACACTTACTATTATTATTTCTCTTCATTTTAATTCAAGTTTACAATCATTTTGCAAAAAACCTTCATAAAATCAAAAAAAAAAATATCAATACTAAAAATATTTTTATATATTATTTTAAAATTGATGTTATTTTTTAATAAATTATGTTTATATGCATATATATATATATATATATATATATGTATATATATATATATATAAAATTCATATATGTATATATGTATTTAAAAAGCTAATTTGTGTGATTATTTTAAATTGTAATACATAGCAAACATTATGTTTCAATATAAATTATTTCATTCATTAGTATGAAAGTGCCTTTAATTACATTGACATTTGAAGAATATTAATGATGACTTAAGTAAAGGAATATAATAAGTTAATTACGTGTATCTCAATCATACATATAATTTAATTCTTGCAAATAAAAACTGGAATTACAAATTATGCACTTTCAATTGTGTGGATATTTATTTAAAATCTTGAACTTCACAATTCCACATTTGGTAATACAGGAAAATAATTATTGTTTTACAAATATATATATATATATATATATATAAACTAGAAAGAGAAAAATAATTACAATTCATCAATTAACACACTTAATATGTTTCAAATTTGACATTTACATACATAAATAAGATAAACAAATATAATTTTAAGTATTTTTTAACTTAGAAATTCTCTCTGTCTCTAACTTTCATATATATATATATATATATATATATATATATATATATATATATATATATATATATATATAGAAATAACTGTACTATAAATTTAAATAAACATTTTCAACAATTTTATTTCAATAATTATAATTATGCACAAGAAACTATAGGTAATATAGTTTATTGTTTGATGTTTTTAAAAAATCTAGTAATAAAAATTTAATTAGTTCACCCACAGTTTCTAAAACAAGACACTTTATCATACTTGAATAGCAAATTGCCATTTTACAGAACTATTAATATTGCAAATTTTTGATATATTTATAGAAGTCTTCAATTATATCTTTTTCTCTTCTATTTTTTTCTTTTTCGTACTTTCTTTGAATTAAATTTTAAAACATTTCTCATTTTAATGACATTTTGATAATGGAATTATCAAAATGTCATTAAAATGAGAAATGTTTTAAAATTTAATTCAAAGAAAGTACCAAAAAGAAAAAAGATATAATTGAAGACTTCTATAAATATATCAAAAATTTGCAATATCAATAGTTCTGTAAAATTGTAATAGAATTCTCAGTAGAAATCAATTATAACTTTTTGATTACTGAATTATTATTCCAAAAAAGTTTAACAATGTTTTCAAGTTTTATAATCATTGGATTAAATGTGTTATTATAGATTGAATGAATTAGAAAATGTTTAATAAAAATATATATAAAAGTTAAAATATTTAATGATAAAGTGTGTTTGCAAACCAGTTTAAACACATAAAAAGTAAATTATATATATATATATATATATATATATATATATATATATATATATATTAATTAGAAAATAAACTATTCTAAATTCGGGTTTTACATTAAATATACCCAATAAAATTAGAAAAAAGGATGATATATAGTTGTATATTAATGTATTTCAGATTTCAATGACCATATTTTCATAAGGGATGGGGATGATAAATAATCACGAACGCCACTGCGAACTCAATATTTTTAAATTAACATCTCAACATGTTTTGTCGAAACATGAATACAATCTATTTACTTCTGATTTTCATGAATTAATAGTACTCTACCGACTAGATATTTATCTTAAATGACAAACAAAATAAAAGCACTTAGCGTTTCGCTGCTAACATTTATATTAGTTTAAAGTTTCAAGCATGAATTCAATTTTATCTTTTATGGTACACGCGAAGCTACTAAATTATCCATTTGTGGAATGATTAGTTGATCTTTAAATGTGGCTAACGTTAACTAGTTTGAAATATGAAGCGGTCATTAGATACAATTTGTAAGCTTTCTTATTAAACTGTTCATCTTATATTAAATAAAAAAATACATATTTATATCGTGTGAATAATATTTATTGTCCACTAAAGCAAATATATTTGGTAAGGCATCGAATTGAGTGGTGTCTTAATTGTTTTTTTACTGTTTTTTTTTTTAATTTTAAGAATCGTTAATTTATGTTTATTATTGTTATTATATCTTATCTTTCTATGAGAAAATAAATATAATGGAATATATATATATATATATATATATATATATATATATATATCAAATAAATATTTATATCGTATATACACTCAAATTCTTAATCACAATCTCCTGTTTTTTTTCAATAAAATAATATTACTTTTATCTTCACAAAGATATAAATTAAATACAAATTACTTTCGTAAATATATTTTTCAAATATCATTTTATATATATATATATATATATATATATATATATATATATATATATATATATACATACATACAAAATTGTGTTGATATAAAATAATAATTTTTACTTAATATCGTAGAAAATTTATAACTAAATGTCATTGAAATGATGGTTCTAATAAAATAGTCAGTTTATTTCTTAATCATTTACTACTCTAAAAGGATTATTCGAATAAAATGTTATCTATTTTCACTTTAAATTTAATCATTAAATAAACAAATTAATCACTTATATTCCCAAATGTGTGTGTGTGTGTTTATGTATATATATATAAATATATATATATATATATATATATATATATATATATATATATATATATATACGTATGTGTATATATTTGTGGAGAAAAATAATAAATCATTAAAATTAATATAACTTAAAATATGTAACGTTATTCAGCAGTCGGTTGTAAAAATTAAAAATTATATATATTTTTTTTCTGCTTTTTTTTGAAACTTTGATAATTTATAAATTCCATGTCATTGAAAACTTTTTTGATTAAAATACGTCGGAATTATTAATTCATTACGCAGATAAGGGTAGTTAGTTAATATATAAGCTCGTAACCAATATATCTGAATTTAAATTGAATCTTTCGATATATCCATATGTATTTTTCATTAATCAGTTTTTTTTTATTTGGAATATATAACCAAAAATTATTTTTCATTTATTTGAAATACTTAAAAACTAAATTAATAATATCAACTATTAAAATATTTCTTTGTACAAAAAAACAGTGCAAGTTTATTACATACTTTGAAACATTATACTTATAGTTAAAACAATAATATAAAAATAATCAAAATTGATTTCAGAAAAATATTTATATACTGATTATATAAAAGCTATTTATTAATATAAATATATCCATTTTATTATTTTTTTTGGAAAAGAGAACATGTTTTTTACCAATTATATGTATTGAAAATATTTTTTTCTTTAAAAATAAATTCTAGTTTATTAGTTTATCACAAAATTTGTTATAACATCAGTCGTGACATTTTTGACAATAATTATTTCATTTCTTATATAATTATTTTAATTTTAGCTAAAATGTAAACTTCACTGCTGTTTCTTTAGTTTTCAATAAAAAAATCTTTAGTATTAAAACAGGAAAATATTTTAAATTGATTAAATTCAAAAAGTGATGTTTAAAAAATATTTTTTTTATACAAACATTAATTTTTTTCTAATATCATTTTAATATTAATTTCATTAAATATAACTATTGATAATTACACACACACATATGTTTATATATATATATATATATATATATATATATATATATATATATATTTAGAGAGAGAGAGACAGATATATAAATAAAATATGAATTATATTTATTATGAAAAAATAATTAATTAACATTTTTTTTCATTTCAGGTGAGTTATTACTATGAATTATATTCGGTAAGTTAAAAATTGTTCTCATTTTTTCCTACTTATCCATACACTGTTTATTGATTTTGAATTATTATGCGTTTGTTAAAATAATTACTTATTTTATACTAAGAGAATTTATATTTTTTTCATTTTAAAAATTTGCTAGTAAATATAGTTTCAGTATTTTTATTTTATAAAATAATTAAAAAAAAATAAACGACTATGAATCCTTTTGTTACTTATAAAAAATATACATTTTCGACACTAAATCAATTTTAGATCTATTTTCATATTGGTAGTATTTCCTCGTTTCATTTCCATCAATCTCTATTTTCAAGTTCGTATTTTATTACTGTATTACCTATTTCCTTTTTGAATTCTACCCATTCATCATTTTTCAACGGAAACTAAATTTATAGATTATTTATGTGTTAGATTTTGATTATATTTCTCCTTAAACACATCGATTTTATAAATATATATTATTTAAGGATTTATTACTCTGTTTATCACAATCAGTATTATTATTTTTTCGTAAAGAACATTATTTTTCATATTTTAGAAGTATGATTATCATAATTTAGCATAAATTAATAATTCACTTGATATTAAATTTACTAAGAATAAATAGAAGTTATATATATATATATATATATATATATATATATATATATATAATGTTTATTTTTCACTTTCACTTGTACAAATAATGTTTCTATATAAATCTAGGATTACTTAATGCAAGTAAAATGATATCGTATAGAAAACGAAATATACGAGCGTTCTTAATATAACGGCTGTAACGAACGGATTACAATTTCAATTTATTTTTGTCAAGATTAATTTAACACTTTATTTGATAAGATGGAAAATGTAATTAATTTATAACTTACAATAAAATGTAAAGTCTACATTCTTACACTTCGATATCTTTAATTACTTTAAGAAGTAATATTACAGTATGCAAACGAAATTTGTTTTCGTTGCATCAGTTTCCACATACGTGTGACGATGCAAGTAACTGTTAATAAATAAAGAACATACATTTCGAAACGACTAAACAAAATTAAAATTTCTTCAACAAACAAGTCAACGTTCACTTCTTCACATTCATCATACCACCGTTTTATTGTTATTCCATGTCGCTTCCGATAGAATCTTTACGACAAAAGCAACACAATTACAACACAAGTAATTAGGCATGCATTCCTCATCGTATAACCGTGCATCGTTCACGACATTGCCATTAATGATAAGATTATACTGCACCTGCTGTGTTCTGTGTTCCGTAACTAAGATACATTCTGCACTGAATTGACGCAGACAGACGCGAGTGAGTTGTTATGCGTTTAGTTGTTGAATCTCTGCTAACGTCGTTGTCATGATTGTGGTGGCCTCCGGGTCTCCGCCTGCTAATAAGGGGCCGCGTGAGGCGATAGCCCTCGCTCGAGGGCGACTCCATTCGCACGGGTGGTCCGTCTGAACCCCGCTGCAACGGTGCTAATATACACGCTTGATCGAGCATGCAAACAACAAATGTCAATGTTGCCAAGACAATGTAGTGTATGTCAGTCTCATTACGCATTAAATTAAACTCATCTGGAATTATTTACGGATGCAGTTGTTAATTCCACTTTGCATTGTTTGCTTGAATACTAGACACACATAACATTGTAATTCTAATTCTGGTCTAAGACCAGAATTTTTTAATTAAGTAATTTACATACAAATTACAAATTTATATAAAAGTGTAGCAATCGACAATCATGAATAAGCCTAATATAATTTAGGTTTAGTTTTTGCTACCAAATAGTTTCTTGAATTTTATTACAGTAATGTATACAAGAATTTTAGTCACCAAGTCTATAATATATGTTATTATTAAAATATCACTAGCTTATTTTCAAAGAAAAAATATTGAAATTACAAAATTACGATTATAATTTGAGAAGTGATATTTTTTGATATAATATTCACAAAATTTATATATATATATACACACACACATACATACATGCTGTCATATTTTTTAGATATCTTAAGAGAAAGTTAAGCAAAAACCTCTTCTGATTTTTTTTAAATTTTAATAAATCATTTTATAATATTTTTAGTATTATATAAACATACTTATAAAGACATCATATCTGACTAACAGAGGATACAAAAACTAATACCATTTTTTCAAAAATGTTAAAAAAGGAAATGTTTAATAATGGAGGCAAATAATAATAAAGATACGAAAAAAACACAAGAAATAGTATGTAAGTGATTTTTAACCAAGAATTATTGTATATTTTATAACGTATCATCCTTATGATGATGACATTGTAATCGAAATACGTACCGGCTTATAAATAAGTAAACAATAAATAATTATTGGACAAACTTTCAATATTTTATGGTGTTGGGATGATAACGTATTTATTTAAAAATATATTTTAAATTAGAAAATATTTTAATTTTTAATATATATATAATTGTTTCAATCAAATTCCTTCCTGAAAATAGTTCAAATTAAAATAATCCGTAAACCATATTTCTGTCAATTATTATAATTATTATTATTGATATCAATAAAATTTTTTATAACTATTGGAATGTTTATTTATATTTTAAATTGTACTTGTATTTTTTATAACTAGTTTATTTTCGCGTTTTTCGCTTTCTCTCTCTCTCTCTCTCTCTGTATATATATATATATATATATATATATATATATATATATATATATATATATATATATGAATTTACTTATATTTGTATGTTTTAAAAATAAACTATTTTTTGCAATAAAACTTAAAGTACATATTTATTAGTTTTCAATGTAGATAATTAGAGGTTAGAGAAATTTCAAATGCAAAACTTTTGATACATTATTTAAATAATTTATAATATTATGTTTTATAATATTTTTGATAGAAAAATTGTATTGTAAAAAAAATATAGACTATTTTTAATAATTATTTTCAAATAATATGATTTTTATTTTATATAAGTAATAATATAAATCTTTCGTTTTTCAAAGCTATATAGTTTCAAAAAAATCAAAAACATTTAAATAACCGTCAAAAGTTAACAAAACCTCCATTCTTTTTAAAAATTTTCTTAAAAATGAAATGTTTATAATAATTATTTAAAAATTAGTTCAATATTTTTTCAGTATGGAAATAAAACATGTTTTAATATAATCATTGAGAAATTATATTCTGAAATAAAATGAAATTATAAAATAAATAAAATGAAAAATTTCGTATTGTTATCAAATTTTATAAAATTAATGTATGAGTAGGTAAAACTATATTACGAACCTATAAAATAAAAACATATATTTAAAATATCAACATTTAGTTGAATAATAGTTTAATAATAAAAGTTTATTGTAGATAAAAAAACGAAAATATTTTTAATTATGTTTAGTCTACTTCGAAATTTCCTTTCAAATTAAACGAAACAAATAATAAAACCTGAAGAGAATAAAAAATGGAAGATGTATCGGTTAAATATATTTAAGAATTTGACAAATTATATCTTAACAGTTGTTTATTTTAGAAGTGTAAACATTTACTTTACAATTATTCTATAAATGTAATCTAAACTAATATGTTTTTTACGAGTCTCACATAACTTTAATCAATTTTACTTCAAAATATTCACGGTGATTTATTATTTTTTGTCTAGACAAAAATTGATAAAATAACATTTGTAAATTTTGAGAGTTTCGCAAGACCACTTTTAGAAATCATTCTATTTGATATATCATATTTATAAAAGTGTATTTAAAAAAAAAATAGAAATACATGAATACAATATACATACATGCATATATATATATATATATATATATATATATATATATATATATATATATATATATATACGAGGGTCGTTTGATAAATATGATAAAAAAGAAAGAAAAACTAAATTGAAAAATTTAATTAAATTAATCAATTAATTAAATTAAACAATAAATAAATTTACCATACTTATCAAACGACCCTCGTATATATATTTTTTCACATACTTATTATCTTTGTTAACGCAATGATATTTTAAGTAAATATTTTTCAATTAGATTTAAATAAACGTGTGAAATTTCACATGTTGTTAACATCTTCCAACTATATCACACAAAGTAGGTCGGTTGACATGAAAAAAATCTTTGTATTCACAATCAAGCGCATAAGATGAGTACGGAAACAAGGAAGAGCTCTGTTTGTATATTTTATTGCAGAGACTAGAACGCATGGTACATATTTAACTGATTGCAGCTTGGCAGACACAAAATACAGTATACCCCTTGTTATTACTTATAAACGCATAGCCACGAAATTATTTTTAATTGTAGATTTCATCACATATCGGGGGCAGTTGAAATCTCTTATTTTAAATAGCTTGCGAACAAAATTAATAATTTACTCAATTTTAATTGCAATTATTAAAATCAGGTTATCAAAACAAAATGTTATCTCTTGTTACTTTTATTTGTGTCATATAATTTATAACTATTTATATATATATATATATATATATATATATATATATATATATATATATATCGTATATATATAGGGTCACCCAAATGTGACGCTTAGATTTGTGTTTGATTAAAAAGAAACTGTACACATATTTCTCTATACACTACCCTATACATATGTTTTTTTTTAATAAAACACACATCTAGGCGTCACATTTGGATGACCTTATATGTCCATGTATTTGTTCTTTTATATTTTATCAGTTTTTATTTGAATTAGTACATAATATAAGTCACATACAAATAAACCACAAAACTTATACGTGGGAATATTAAATCTATTAATGTATGAATTTGTCAATAATAATCCACATTTTTAATATATTTTTAATTTTATATCAATATTTGATTTATAGTTTATTATCAGAACTAGTTTTAAACCTTGAAAGATAAAAAAATAGACAAAATTATCACATAAAAATATTAGATATTTTATATCTGTTAAAATATGACAAAAAAATTGTGTAAATATATAACTTTTATAAATTGAAAATGTTATATATGAAAATTTCTATAAGGAGATATTGTAACATAATTTTTGATGTCAATATTAATTTTATTTAATACAAAATTTAATTTTATTTTATGCAATAATAACATTTTTTGACATTAGTGGTATTTAGTACAATGTTGTTAAAATATGTTGTAGAGTACATTTTTGAAACTTATTTTTTAATTATTAAGTTAAATAATCAGTAGTTTTAATATTTTGGAGAAAGTAGTTATTGTTTTGAAAGCGTTGTTCGTATTTTTCATTCCTCTTTTGCCTCAAACATTGCTAGTACTAAATATTTCAAATTTGAAAGTTTTAATATTTGAAATAGATGAGTGTGATGATGATAGTTGTAGTGAATTTGAAAATATATCGAATTCAAATTTAAAAATAAAAAAAATGATCACAAATTCTACGGCATTTAAAATATTTACCAAAACCATACTGTTACTCTTAATAACGAATTGAATTTTAATAAAACTGATTTCTTGAGAAAACATTTTATAATCATTAAAATAAAAATTGTAAATGTTTATAATCAGGATACGAGATTGTAATTTTAAATGTAATTTAAATTTAAAAAATCATGCATTGAGATAAATGAATAATTAAAATAATGAAATTTTCAAAAATTTGAATAAAAATATAGTTATTAATGCATTATTTCATATTTTTCATTTTATGTTTTAAATAAGGAGTATATATTTTAATAATTTTCATAATGAATAATAATTTTACATTTAAATATATGTAGTATCGCATAATTTGCTTCATATAGAAAATTAATAAAAGAAAGATTAATTTATCTATGAATAATGTTTACAATGTATTAATTTTATAAGAATCATTGTCTTAATTGTAAAAGTTATTCATTAAGTATAAAAATAATACAGAAAATATTGAAACACTTTACTTCATTTCAATAATTTAGATTAATTAAATTTTCAAATCATTTTTATTCAGTTTAAAGTTAAAAACTCTTTGTGGCCTATATTTATTGATTCGAGAGAATTACCATATTTTATTACTGCATTTGTAAATGAGTATTAATTAATGCACAATTTAAGATGATTATGTAGATTTTTAAACTTTGTTTGCATCATCACACACACACACACACACACACACACACACATATATATATATATATATATATATATATATATATATATATATATATATATATGTAAATAATATAATTTAATTTTTAAAAAATATTGTTTATACATTTGTTATTGTTGTTTATTTTACCAATATATAATTATTTTTAACAAATGTACAATTCAAAAATAATAAATAAAAAAAACTAAACAACAATATATTTAATATTGAGTATATTAACCGTGATATTTAATATTGAGTATATTAACCAGTACTTTTTCAAATAACATTTTACTTTAAATTAAAAATCAATTTAATAACTTAAATAAGAAAACATCATGTTATATTTATTTGTATAAACATACATAAATGTATATATATATATATATATATATATATATATATATATATATATATATATATATATATATAAATTAGTTTTATACAGATGGATAAATTACATCAGATGTAGTAAATGTTGCCTGTAACGAATCGTACAAATGTGTACATTTCTAGAATGTGATAATAAATTAAAGCGGCTCGCGATTCAGAGGTATTATTGGTGACAGTTCTAACAAAAAGGAAGTGTGAATTTTAAGTAGCTATAAAATAAATATAATTAATGCAAATCTTGTAGATTATATAGATCACATAAACAGTTGTGTAAAATGATGGACAGGTGTTAATATCGTTGTTAATTAATAAAATAAACGAGATTACGTATTCAATAAATTTATGCATCGTTGATTTTTTAAATCGCTTTAACGGTGCCTATTCACATATAAGCACATACATAAATATGTTTCATATATATATATATATATATATATATATATATATATATATATATATATATATATATATATATAATGTGTGTGTGTATGTATATATGCGAAACGCTTTTCTTGTCTTCGAATTATCAAATATATTAATAAATTATGCGTAGGTTTTTTATACGTGCTATTCTTTATTCATTTGTAATTTGTATTTGAAAACAAAGTGTAAATTTATTTTTTTATGTTTGAAATGATTACGAATTAATTATTCATGCTAAAAAAATAATTAAAATATTTGTTTAGTATTCACATTGTTGATGAGTATCTTCTAATACATCATATGATATTTAATTTAAATGACATTCAATTTTATTCTTTTATTATTTATACAATTAAAATATTTGCACAATAATTTTAAACAAATAATTCAAAATGAATTATTTTAGTTTTAAAGAATATTTTACATAACATTTACACTATACACAAAGAATTAATTCTTAAGAGATTATAACAAAATGATATTAAATAAACAAGAACTGCTGTCAATCTAACAGCAAATATTCTTAATTTATTAAATGAAAAATTACTATTTATACTTATGTTATCAACTTTTTTCTATTCACTGTTTAATAAAGTCTTTTCCTGAAAATTACCGATTTCGCCAATACAATACTTTCTCTTCCATTCCACAGGTAAGAATTTTCTTATGTCTCTAATTTTTGGTTCACAATCAATAATTTTTGTTACTCATCGATTTTTCTCTTATATGGCCAGCCCATTTTCATTTTAAACTTTTTCATCGTGTTATAACGTTTATAACTTTTGTTCTTGTTGAATTCATTTTTTTCTTTTCTTATACCAATATTTTTTTCCATACTTCTCTGCATTGTTTGAAGTCGTTGCTTTATTTTAACATTTAAGTCCAATTATATATATATATATATATATATATATATATATATATATATATATATATATATATTAAAAATATTTTTTACTAGTTAGTATTTTTTCTAAATATGACAATAATTGTATAAATATACGAATATCTTTTATTAAAATGTTGTGATGTATTATTAAATTTCATTTTTCGAATATTTATTAAGTATCTGTTATATTGATATTATTATAGAGTTAATATCTAATAGTTAATTAATAATTTATATATATATATATATATATATATATATATATATATGTATGTATTTAAATCTTTAATTTTTCAAGCTTCAATGCGTTTATTCTAAGAATATCAATATAAATTACATCATTTTTAAAACATTAAATTTCGACAGGAAATAATAATACTAGATGTGTTTATTTTTAAAACTTCATTTTGATACTTTTTATATTCATTATTTGAGAGAAAAAAACTTAACATGCACTTAACTGTTATTCATTGTATATTTATTAAAGAAGACGTTTCATTTTCAACCAAGGTCTTTATATGATAACACAATATTTATTTGAAAATATATATTAGAAAAAAATTTTAATTGTAAACAAGTTTAAATATTATTTGTATGTACAAATTCAGTATATTTCTTTTTCATCTTAAATAATTTATTTAAAAGAGTATTTTTCATATTATTTGTGATTTTTGTTATTATTTTCTTTACAAATTAATCACATACTACAATTTTTAAAGATTTTATAAAAATATTCAATAATCATATATTACTTACTTTTTGGTCATTTACGTGGTTTTTAATGTCATGTGTTTCAGAGTATAGCAAATTTTACAACGCCTTTCTTATAAACTCTTGTGGGTTTAAAAAATGATTTATTTATAAAAATTTAATTTACCTACGTTACCAAATTAGTTTCAAATAAAATATTTGAAAGCTTTGATAAAACCATTATTGGATAAAAGTTAAGAATTTATATATTTCTTTTCTGAACATTTTCAATGTATTTTTTAATTCTTTATAATACCTTCTTATTGATTTATTATAGCTCTTGAAATTTGGTTAATATTTTCTTTACACACACACATACATATATATACACTTCAAAAAAGAAACATAAATATACTTTTTAAAAACTTGAACCGAAAATTATAACATATCTAGACAAATAAAATTTAAGTGCACGTTTCATATTAACTACATTTGATTTGTTTATATTTCTGATCAATGTTTGTTGAAAGGCGTTTGAGTTTTAATATTTTTTATTTAAATAAAAGATGTTAGAAATTTGCATAAAGTAAATATACTGAATTTTGTCAATAGAGAGCTAATGACATACTAAAATAAAATAAAAAAAAAAAACTAAATAACGGACCCTTCCGTCAAAAACGGTAGCGTTGGTGTATAATTATACGAAACAACAACTTTGCAAATCAATGAATCAGTTGTGTTAATTGTCTTAATTACATGCATAGACCACAAATCATAATCTCGATATCATGTCTCAATGGTAAACTAACACGCAAGATATCGATAAATCATAAATTGCCACACACGACTCGCCCACGCGGGTTATTGCCTAGCTGTCAAATGCGAAAAAAGAAAAAAAAATGAAACAAATGAAAAAAATACACAGACATACACTAACATATAAACGCATTGATTAAAAAGTCGCGCCTCTCTATCTTCATTTCACATTACATTGAAAAAGTTTATTCCTACCGGCTAAGATATGCCAGTGTAGAGTAAATGAAAGACACAGTACACCTCGGGCTCGCCGACACGATGGATGTACGGTTATCGTCGTCCTAACATCAAAGACTCCTCGTGTGTCCCGTGGCGGAAAATTTCGAATTGTGTTTTAATCAGTGACTACCGACTGTGTTCGTGTTTGATTAGTGCATTGCTTTGTTTTCATTTAATATAAATATTTATTAAATTAAAAATAAGTATATGTCATTTATTTAAATCAAGTGTAATCCGTTAATCGATTGTGTATTTGACATAAATTAAATAAACTAATGTTTACATTATTTCTTGTAACTGATGTCAAGAGTTCATTTTTAATCATGTAATTTTTAATTCAAATTTATTTTTAAATTAAATATAACCCATTACATTAACAAAATATTTCACAAATACATATATATATATAATGTCTTAGATCTTCAGTTAAAATAGAAATTTATAATCAAAAATAAATAATAAATGTAAAATAAATAGCAGCAATAAATAATATATGCATGTAATTCATTAAAATATTTTTCATATATGTAGTTACCGTTCCATTATGTTATTAAAAATTATTATCTAAATAAAATATGGAACTAATTATTACTTTAGTCTTTATTTTTTTATTTGCATTATTGTATAATGTTATTATAATAAAATAGTATATTTTGCCACAAGTAACCAAAAAATATTTTTGAGTGTTTAATATATTTTTTATTTTACAAAATATATTAAGACTTATTTTCAGAGGAAATAATAGTTTTATCTTTAATTACGAACAATATCAAATTGAACAATATCTTTTTTAAATATATTCAATAAAAAATATAGTTTACAAAGTAAAGGAAAGATAATATATAAAAATTAAATAAAAATATTTTTCAATTAGAAATTGATGAATAAATCTTTATATATATTGTGGATTTGAAACGAGATTGATAATGTGGAATTGTAATATTTTTTAATATTTTATATATATTTAAAAGTTTTGAATTAATGTTTTTATTTTCAAATTTCGTCATTTCTAATTTACAACAAAATAATTATGTTATTTAATTTGATAAACTAAATATTGTCTATAAAATTATTTTATAATTTGTACATCGAAAATTAATCTTATATCAAAATTTATTTAAAATGCATTTTTGTTTCTTGATATTTTCAAATAGAAGTACATTTCTCATATAACTTAATGTGTGTTTTTTTAAATAACTTATTATTTTCATAAAAAAATATTGACAAAAAAGAACTTTAGTTAATAATTTGCAAATATGTTATTATAAATGATCATAGTCATATAAATATCCTGAATTTTTGATGATAATAATATAAAGATATAAATGATAAGTGGTAATTATTTAATTCTTTGAATTCGATAATTATATTTTTTATCAATACAGTAAATAATCACCAAATATTTAAAATCGAAGTATGCATTTTTTAAATAATCTAAAAATTCAAATCATTAAAAATATATTTAGTAAATTAATTTGAAATATGTTTGAACACTTTTTTTAAAAAAAAGATTTCTCAAATAATAGCATTTTTAACTTATTTTATAATAATATATTTTTGAAAAATGCAATTTTTAATGTATCATAACTTATGGAAAATTAATTTCCAACAAAGAGTACGATTTAAAATATTGGATTAATCGTAAAATCAGCCTAACGAAATGAAATTTATTTTGACAGATTGATTGCATTTTAAACTCTCTCTCTCTCTCTCTCTATATATATATATATATATATATATATATATATATATATATATATATATAATCGTCATCATCATCATCATAGCAACTTATATCAACCCACTGATAGATGAAAGACTCATTGATATTACCATTGACTGTCATACTTACCACGTTGACTAGGTGTGCTGATGAGGTTTTAATTCAGGGCTTATTCCCTTAGACAGGTTGTCTTTACTTCATTTAATATTAAGTTAGCATGATTCAAAAATAAAACCGCCAAGGACAAGCATAATTTGTTTCGTATTTTTATTATATTTATCATTAGAAAACTATTGTGTAAATTATCATTAATAGTTGTTTAAAACATTGTAATGTAAATTTAAGTAAATATACATTTTTTGATAAATATTTATTGAAAAGCTAAATAGTTTATAATTTTTTTAAAAAAAATTATATTTCTCATCGATGAAAAACTAATAAAATGATGATTAATTTTAATACCTGTTTATTATAATTTAAGTGAATTCATCATTTATGTAAAACATAATTAATTGCATTTATTGTTTTCTGGAAATTTTACTTATAAATAAGCTAAATTAATATTTATATGCAATTATTTAATTCATAAAAATCCTACAGTAAATAAATATCAATTAATAATATTTTTCTGGCAATTTGAAATTTTTATCATTCTTTATTCAGTTATTACACATTTAACTCAGATGCAAATAGAAGAAAATATTTTAGATAAAAAATAAAGTGGTTTTAAAAAAGATCAATTTAACCAAATTGTGTTTTTAAATTTAAAATTATATTTTCATTACCATATAACAATATAAATCGAAAAATATATTTTTTTTACTGTTTTAAAAATTCTGAAAGTATTAATTTCCTTCGACAAAAATAATATAAGAGTTGATATTAATTACAAAATTTAATATTTGGGAAAAACATTTATTAGTATGAAAAAATATTTTTTTTATTTTTATTATATAAAAATTAATTTCTCTATTGATAATTTCATTTAAAAATGCATTAGTATAATGTATATTGTTAGTATATTTTTTGTGCTTAAAAAATTGATATAGATTAGTAAACTAGTTTATAAAATAATAAAATCAATATATTAACCTCGTACATCCAATTTGTAAAGATTCTGAACTATAATTTGACTGATAATTTGGAATAATATATATAAAAATGATTATTTATAAAAATTGGTGACAATTTTCATTTTACATTTGAAATTATTTTTGTATAACTGTTTCATATATACACGTGTGTGTGTGTGTGTGTGTTTGTATAGAAAATTTTCTACATTCATACATACTTGCAATGTTCAGTACAGTAAGCTATAAATAAATTTAAATATTTTCATGTTCAGATTGAATCTATAATCATATATACATGTTCAAAATACAAATATTATTTATATAAAAATAATCGTCATGTATTATAAATAAGTTATAAATAATATAATCATCGTGACACATTTAAAAGAATCAAAAGTTCAGTACACACATACGTGTATATATATATTTATATATATATATATATATATATATATATATATATATAGAGAGAGAGAGAGAGAGAGAGAGAGAGAGAGATATTCAATAAATATTTCATAATTTTTTGTAAAATATTTTAAATCCGCACCTGTATAAAAAACTAGTTTATAACTGCATATTTTATTTGTTTTTAATAATGCTTTTTTGAATAATCTCTCCAATTTCGCAATCCGAAAAATATATTATTGATGTTCTGTTAAATAAATCCACTTAATAACGAAACCATCTACAAATACTCGTGTCATTTATAAATAGTCAATAAAATTATCTTTACATATATATATATATATATATATATATATATATATATATATATATATATATATATATATATATATAAGTATTTTAGTAACAAACGACTTAAGTATCATCTATTTTTTTGTAATTTATTGTATTCACAGATGAACATTCATATACTTTTCAATGATAAATTTCATGAAAAATTAAAAGAATAAAATTTTATCAATGAATTTGATATAGTTATAAATTTATAAATTATTATATATTACCAAATTAGAAATAAAATTATTATTTTATTAACCCATTTATACATCTAAAAAACTATTAAATTCAATAAAATTACAATAATTTTTTTTTTAATATAAATTGTAATAAATATGTATGTTTTATTTTTAATGATATAAAAATGATAGAATTAATTTTAGTATATAAATTTGAACCGAAGTAGTTACATAAAGTTATACAAAAACAATTTGATTATTATAAGTCAGTTTAATATAATAAAATTTAAAAAGTCGGCAATCGTCAATAAATTACTATAAAAAAATATTATTGTACATTATTAATATAAAATAAAGTAATATGTGTATATAATTTATATTTAATCATTAGTGTTAAAATGTAATAAATGTCCCCTAGAATTGAAATTATCAATATAATGTATAGTGATTATTTCACTATATTTTCTAAACGTAGTCATTTTAATTAGATTTTGTTATAAATTACGTTCTTACTCATTTTCTTAACTCATTAAAAAGACCTTTTTTAAAAATCTAATAATTTTAATAATAGAAGTACAAGATTTAATTAATTATAATTAATTTAGTACACAATATACGAGTAAATAATAATCTTTATGTAACATAAAATATTTTTTTTCACAGATGATACTTTTTTTATACAGATGATACTTTTTTTATATTATATGAAATCTATTTATTTTAATTTATTTAAAAATGAGTTTTGATTCACATTTTCAATAAAATAATTTTCCATCAACTATTGCAACAGTTTCCAATCTTGAATAGCGTCAGAATGATCTGAAATTAATTTTTGTTTTATATTCTTATTAACATTAAGTTTTATTTTTCGTGATGTCTAAAATATAAAAAGTTAAAATACAACATTTTAAATTATTATTCAAATATTGCACTTTTTCCTATTCTAATTTACAAACGAAAATTTATCTTTTTCAAGCATTGTATCTTACATAATAAGAAATTCTATAAACGTACATCTATATTTAAAATGCACATCTGTATTATTTTCCCGATTTAGTATAACGGTAACTGTATATGCTTATATTGAATTTTTGTAAGTGTATTATTTTCTTTTCAAGTACAGTTATTTACATGATAAATACTATTTTTTTGAAAAAGAAAATTAATGAAAATTCACATAATATAAAACTTTTATTGATTTTAATTCATATATTTTTTTCTTTTTTTTCATAAATAAATAATGAACATCATTAAAATAATAAAATTATTTGTAGGTATATTGAATGTAAACTATAATTTTTATATAATATATATATATATATATATATATATATATATATATATATATATAAAGGCTAAAAAAACTATAAAATTTTTTGTCATTAGAAAATCACTCTGAAAATTTATTTAAATAAAGAAAATTGACATTGATTAATTTTTGAAATAGTAAATTTACCACAATACCACTATAATAATAATTCTGTGAGTATTTATTTAATATTTAAATGTAAGGTGTTTTATACGTCGATGTATATTTAAATAAAATATTATATAAAACATATATTTTAACCAGCTCTATATTATCATAAATAAACTAATTGCCTTTAAAAAAAAGAAAGATTTTAATTTAAAGTTTAAAAATAATAAAATATTTCAGATATCATCCTTAAAAGTATAATTTATCAATGTTTACATGAGAAATAATAATTATAATTAAAATAAAATTTAAAAATACATTTAATATTACAGCATAAAAAAATAACATCCAATTCTAAAATATAAACATTAATATCAAATTTGTTATCTTTTTTTCGAAATTGAAATAACGTATTTATGTACGGAAATAAAGTTTATATGTTTTATAAAAAAACATTTATTACAATCAGTCCTTCCTGTTTATTATATATATATATATATATATATATATTCATATTTTATATAAATATTTATTACTGATTTATTTTACATTTTTTGTTAAAACATGCATGTATAATACACACAGTTAAACATGACTATCATATATATATATATATATATATATATATATATATATATATATATATATATATATATATATATATATATATATATACACGTAACTAATAAATACCTTTTATTTACAAATAACTTATAAATTATATAATAAAATTAAAAAAAATAGCGACGCAATATCACAAAATCTAATACAAAATTACAAGCGACAAAAATATAAATTAATGTTTTGATTAACAGATAAACTGTATATGGAAATTAAAAAAAAGTCAATAACAACATGTGTTCATAAATTTTTAAGATATTTTTTTAAAAAAAATAACAAAATAGTTTATAGAAAATATTTTTAAAAATACAGTGTTGTGTAAGTGTATCCATATTTTGATATGTTGATATTAGGTCTAAAAACATTAGTTATAGAAAAATCAAGTAATAAAAATGTACTCGAAAAATATAAGTCGTCTTTCGACGAAACGATTAAAATACGAACGAAAAGGAAAATATTTCCTAATAAAAATATTATATTTATCTTGCGGCGTACTATTGGGAATAATTTTGATGTTAATGTTATCAAAGTATATCATCAATGAAAGTGATTCGTCTATAGATTATGCACGTAACAGTCAATATAGACTGAGTAAATTAGACATAACGGAACTGAAACGAAATGAAAACGATGAATCAATGAACTCTGAAACAGAGTTAAGTGACATAAACGTTTTAGATAGCATTGAACTTGAGTCGTCTGTCGTTCCATCTCATCAAGAACAAATCTCAAATCTGGCATACACACAAATACCTACAACTAAAGTACAACTTGATGACGTACATATAGATCAAACAACCAGTATTTTTTTTCAAGAACAGAACAAATTGTTTAAACCAGAGGTACGTAAGATACAACGCGATACTAAAAATAGTGAACGACTTTCTTCGAATTTTCAACAGGAAGCGAAGCAATTGTTCTCGAGTAAAATTAACATTCGAGTCAAAAGAAGTCACTTGAAAAAATCAAAACGTACAAATATCAATCATAAAACTATAAATAGTAAATCGTATATAAATGGAAGAAATGTAGTTTTTAATCAATTTTTAAACACAAAGAAACATATTAAAAAATGGAATGTTTCTTTATTGAATTTAACATCGTCGCATCGATTAAATGATAAAAGGCTGGTATTTGATCGATTTAATCATTTAAATTCAAATCAATCAAACTATCAACTTGGGAATGTAATTCGTTCAAAAAAAAGAATACGCCATAACAATAGTCGAAAAAGTAGACTATTGCAATTTAGATTGAAACGATCGCCACAGATAAATGTTCAGTATCAACCTTGCGAATACAACTGTATAATAAGATGTGTGTCTCCTTACCAATCGTATGAAAATATGAGATGTTCACCGTGTAGAAATCGAATCCAGTGTCGACCACGTCCATACATACCTCCTTATACTCCAAAACCAACATTACCTCCAGGTTATTCGAATTGGGTTGGTCCAGTTACTGGTAAGTTTTTTTAAAAAAAAGTCTTTTAATGAAGAGATCTGATCAAGTGTAATAAATTTCAAAAAAATTATTCTTTGGACTTTTTCATATTTTATTTTTCTTTTTATTATTAAGTAAACATAAATAAATGATATCAAGAATGTAAAATTCAGTACATTTCTTATATTAAAATTATAAACGTTTCTTTATTGTTATATAGTTATAATATTTGTTGATGCATTTATAAATTTTTGGTTTCATGCTCTCATTGAAAACATTTATCTGAAAACGTTTTAATTCAAAATTGCAATTTTTTTTCTTGTGATAAACATCATTTATATATATATATATATATATATATATATATATATATATATATATATATGTGTGTGTGTGTGTGTGTGTGTGTGTGTGTATGGAGGATGTGTGGGGTGTATGTACAGTCTATATCAATATCAAAGCTTTATTATTTAAATTTTCTTAACCTATTTAAATAAATGGCATTAAAATACATCGGAAGCAATAAAAAAAGTAATAACTCATTGTAATCATTAAATAATTTCATTAGATCATATCACATCTGCCACATTGAATGTAAAAACAAGATGCGCCTCTCAGAGTGTTTAAACAAAACCATAAACATGAAATTGGGTCAAACTGTTAATTACATGCGATATGGTTCATTATTTGTAGCCTGCAACACAATTGCTAATATAATCGCAAATGTACGAATACGACCTCGCGTTTTGCTGCAAATCTAATCGTGAATGAATTATTTATCCTTACACATTATTAAATATGCGTTCACATACGAATCGCACAGATTAACGACTCTAGTGCATTTTCTCTCACGTATATATTATCAAATATTTTTAATCTGTTTATTCTTAACTTTAACAAAACATATCATCGATAGATAAGTTTTATAATAAACTTGTAAAGTCAATGAAGTAATGACGATATTGGATGATATTGATTCTTTTCCCAATTTATTTTGTCTAGAAAATAATACCGGTTTTTAATTTATCAAATAAATATGTTTTTTTTATGAATTAGTGTACATAAAAATGTAAATTCATTTGCAGAATTAAACTCCCGACAAAAATATTTATATCAAAAATCAAAATATTTAAAATATAAGGTTGTTCACTTTTTTATTTTAAGTAATAATTCATAATTAATAATTAATATTACATATTAATATTTTTTAAAACTCACCTAAACTGTTATTTATATATTCAGGTATTGTACTCAATAATAAAATAAATTTTATATATATTATATTTATTATTCTAAAAAAAAGAACTGGTGTACGATTTATTACCATCGAAATTATAGTCAAGAATTATTTTAAAACTATGTTTTTTTGGCCAGGTATCAAATTCTTATTCCTACTAATAATAGTAATAATGCAATTTACCTGTTTAAGACTGCACATTTGTTGACATGGGTTTCTTGTTATTGAAATGCCTGTAACATATGTTTTTATTTTTTTTATCATCAAAATAGATAATAAGGGAGTGAGCATGTTTTTTGTTTAGATATTATTTAAATCATTTATAATGAATAGATAATAGTTATTGTAATTTTGCAGACAATTTTTTTTTTATTAGTTAATTAATCTAAAAATGGCTGGACATGAAATAAATATATTATATATGTATATAATCTATATCTTAAACAATTTTAATATAGGAATTTATATTTTATATAAATTATAATCTAAAATTTGTTTTATATAAATTATCATGGAAATTTTAAAAAATTGTAAATGATTTTTACAGTAATTATGCTTTTATTTCATCCAAAAAAAAACCTTTTATGTGACAAATACATGAACAATAATGTAAACTACTATATTTCAACATCATAAACTCCTTTTAATGTGTCTAGAGTATGCGGTAGTAATTTTTCGGGTATGCGGAATGATTTTTTTTCTTCTAAAACTATGAAACATGTTTATTATGACGAAACTATTTCATACACAGAACAAAACAACAAAACTTTTATATTTGTTAATTACTTTTATTTCTTTGCCGACTTTGTCGAGTATAAAAAAATAGCTGAATCATGTATATATTTTAATGTTTAATGCTTCTTTCGCTGTACATTGAACTATCTTTTTATATATTTGTTTCAAATTTGTTTCTTAATCTATTGAAATAATACTTGATTTTATTTCTTCGTAATGAACGGTTTTTATTTTAACAAAAATAATTTTACTTTATGAAAAATATTATGTCGTTAGAATATTATCTCTCTCTTTCTCTCTCTCTCTCTCTAAATATATGTGTGTATATATATATATATATATATATATATATATATATATATTGATTTTTCAAATTTATTTATTATTTTTTTGCGAATAACAAAAATATTTTTCAATAAATAACATTTTAGCTACTTTATTAATTCATTTAATAAAAACTATTCATAAATGTTATATGTGCACGTTTATTCAAATTATTTAAATCGAAAGATAATATCGATTAAAAAAGTAATTATATATAGTACATAAAAGTAAATATGAAACATTTAGTACGGAAATTAAATTTTACCACATATTTCCTGTTTTATCATTCCAAGATACTGTTAACGTAAAAATGTGTAAAATTTCATTAAATTTATCAGTTATTTGGAATATTACATACGTCAGTTTTAATCAGATATATTAAATGACAAAGGGTTCAAGGATGAATAAGTGTTTGAAATTATATTAAAAAATATATTTAATATTTTTCAAATAGTAGTAAAATATAATTTTGTTTTCAAATATTCTAAATGGAGATATGTATTTTAATAAATTGTACATTAAATACATACTGAAATATATTCTATAATTAAATAAATATGAATGTACAATGAAATAACTATGCACGTAAACTATTTTTAATTCTTTAATTTCTTGTCGTTAAACTAATTACTCCTTATAATTAATAAATTAATAACGTCGTAATTTTTTAACATTAAATTTATACTATTTAATTTTTTTTAATAATGGGACACAAATATGAAAATTAATATACATTAATATATATAAGATAGTCCAAATGAGATTGAAGGGTTTAGACATACATTTACTCACTTACTATCCTTCAGTTTCATTTAAACCATCATTTATAAATATATAGCAAAAATTTTAAATTCGAGTTATCTTCTTAGAATTAAAGTTTTAAACGTTGTTGTAAAAATTAGGAACTTAATTTAATTAAAAAATAAATTTATATTTCAAATATTGCTAAAGAAATTGTTACAGACGTAATGATTAGTATTTTTCTAATTTCTATTAATTTTTTTTTTATATATGCATTTACATAATGTATCCCTTTTAAATTGATTAAAAATCAATTATATATTTTTCCATGAAATAAAATACAATTTAAATAAAATGTATATCACAATTTATTTCCAAAACACTAATATAATATTATTATTCATAAATATCATTTGAATCTGGCAATATGCCATATAAAAGTAACAGACCGAGAATGTAAACAGTATTAAAACCTACTGGACACATTTTACGTTTCATTTTCAAGATTTATTTGTATTCTAAATGGATTTTTATGTAAATTTCCTTGTGAACCATTTTATTGTATTCTTTATCGGTTTCTATAGTTGACTGGATAGTAAAAAATATATCTATTTTATTATTATTATTATTCGCGTTATATCACACGAATAATTATTGTTCAGAATGATGGATTATGATGAACATATTCAGATTAAAATGTTCTGTTGGTTACTTGATTTGTATAACGAAGATATATAGAAATGCGTATAAAGAAATCGAAATTTTGATTTTATCTTATATTTTTTATTGTATATGTTCCAGTTGATGTATTATATAATAGTAATATTTTTATGGAATGTTCATTTAATTGATTAAAAATGTTTTTCTGCAAATTAAATTTGTTTTAAAATTTATATGTAATTAAGTATTTTTTTAAATTGTAATTATACCTATTTCTCAAACATTAATATAGATTACAATAATTTCTATAATAGTGTAACCTATTAAAATAATTCATTGAAAGTAATAATACTACATTAAATTATTTCATAAAAAATATTTTTGTCATTGTTCTATTTGTATTTTACTATAGATGATTATCGTACTTGTTTCATTTTAGAATAGTTTGCTAATCTACATATGATATATTTTTTTTTTCAAAAACAGTTAAATATAATAATCAGTATCAAATGTTGTAAATAAAAGTGAATAAGCATATTTTTGTTTAAATATATCCGATCAGTTGATAGGATACATGTTTGTTTTTAAAAAAGTATTTACATATAGATTATAGTAAATTATTATGGAAAAATAACGCATTTTACACATCATTTGCTAAAATTATTTTCAGTAAATGTAACTGAAACTGAATTCAGCGACAATTTTATTTCTACTTTTAACACGAGTTAATATTTTTTACATTCATGTCTAAATGAGCTTGGTAACAATTAATCTATAATAATTATCTTAAACAAAAGTAAACGTTGAAATTTATTATATATATATATATATATATATATATATATATATATATATATACATAAATTTTGTAATACTAAAAAAACAACATTCCTATCAAAATATTTTCTACCAATGAACTAAATTTATATTGAAGTGTTTATATAAAAAGTGCGTGTAATCAATTATTACGAAATTAATATTACAACTCTATATCTCCTGAGATAAATGATATATATATATATATATATATATATATATATATATATATATATATATATATATATATATATAAACATACCTATGTATCTTCACAAATTCTCATATCAACATAGAAAGAAATGTATGTGTACAATACAATCAATTTGAAAATAACACAGTTCACACCTCATTAATTATTGTCTATCATTTCTCTAACTAGCTGTCATTGTCAAAAAATACGTGCTCTACGTTATATACACACAAAATTCAAATTCCTGATAGTTCTCATACGTGAAATGCATTGTAAATAAATATCAAATAAAAAAAATGAGAACAATGAACTCTAGTTAGACAGTTTTGACTTATATTTATTATCTTTACGTGTGTATATGTGTTTATGTATATATATATATATATATATATATATATACATATATATATATATATATATATATATATATATATATATATGTCAACAAACAAATATTTGCAGTTATATATGATTATATATTGTTAGGTAATTTATTTATTTGTTTATGATTCATTGGAAATTTCGTAAAACGTGTATGTAATTTTTGTTTGAATTTGATACTAAATTTTTAAAATCTAATTTATATGCTCTGAAAAATACTTTACTCTAATTTTACAAAAAATGAAATAATTTTGAATAGCTTACGAAAGTTTGTATTATTTTCTAGAAAGATGTATTAAAAAAATTAATGACATTTTTTTGGTCATAAAAATCCATTTTTTTATTGTATGAATATAAAATAGAAAATTAAAAAATGAATTTCTAATATCAGTTAAAAATTATTGACAATTTACAATAATAGTAATGAGTAATGTTTAATAACGTAAGTTGTTTATAAAAATATTAATGAAATGAAATACATTAATTTTTTGTTATAAAACACAATTTTTAAATAAACTTGAATATAGAATACATAATTTAATTTACCTTATTGACCAACATTTCAGAACGATTTTTTTCGAAAGATATACTTGGAAACATAATTTTGAATTTATATTATTGTTGTTTTCTAAATAATTTAATATATATCTCATATTTACTATTAAAGAAGAATGTTATTTAAAATATTTAAACATTAATAGCAATACAAATCACATATACTATTTAATTTAAACATTTAATATTAATTTGGAAGTATTGAAATATTTTCAAGTAGATTATATATATATATATATATATATATATATATATATATATATATATATATATAAAGTTGACCGACAGAGTAGTCGCTTGCATCACCATCTGTCATCCGGGAGATTGCATTCGATCCCCAGTGGGAAAAATAGAGCAGGCGGAGCTCTTAGTCGAGATGAAGGCAACTTGCCTAAGGGAATAAACTCTGAATGAAAAATACTTACCAACCCACTTAGTCAGAATGGTGAGCATGACCAAGTACCAATAAATGGTAATATTCAATAATGTTTTCACCCAGCATTGGATTGATATTAGCTAACATAATGATTATATACATACATACATACATATATATATATATATATATATATATATATATATATATGTATGTATGTATGTATGTATAAATAAAGAAATATAAATAATTGCTATTCAGTCTATGTTAAGATAATAATGAAACAGAATGTTGGCAAAGACGAATGTATATTAAATAATTTACTGAGAAAAATTATCCTTGAACAAGTTTTATAACATAATTGAGTAAACTGCTAATAAATTAGAATGTTCGTAAAAAAAAGTTTGAGCTATACGTTAATAAAAATAAGAGATAACATAATATGAGAAAATATGACTACAAAAATACACATTTGTTATTAAAATTTTCTTGACACTTTATATGATTCATTTGAAAATGACTCACAGATGTTTTATTCAATTGAGTTTTTGAACAACACTTTTCATAATATAAAATACCTCATTGGATACATATTTTTTAAACATTTGACTGTCATATACAATTAACAGTAATTTATACTCATTATAGTCCCTGCAAAAAATTACAAATGTAAATTTTAGTATTTATTTTTTTACAAATATATATTATGATGATATATTGTAATTTGATATCAGTCACTAATATTAAATCAAGTATTGTGACAGTAAACATGAAAAAATACTTATTTTTTCATTTAAGAATTCATTATCATATTTGATTATGTCATAAAGATAAATTAATCAATTTTTATTTAAGTATTCCTTATCATAACTACCTCTTAATTTATATATATATATATATATATATATATATATATATATATATATATATATATATACATTATATATTCTTCCTTATTAAAGAACAAAATGTTTATTGAATGTTTTTATTTATGTTAATTTACAAAAATCAATAATACTATTTAATTTACTAAAACTTATTAATTACTTAATATGTGTGTGTATAAATAGTTGTTCACTGATATTTTCTTTTATATATTAAAATTTAGAGAGGTTTCATTAACATAGCCATTATTATAATATCATTTAAAAGTAAACATTAAAATATGTAATATTACAAAAGTTTAAAATTCTTTAATTTTATTAACTGTAAATTATTTTTTTATAATTTGTTGTTCCAATTATTTGAGGACATAATCAAAATACAAGAACACGTTTTATAGCTTAAAACAACGAGAAAAGTTATATTAATATGAATAATATATAATGTACCTTAATGTAATTTTTATTAAACGTCAATATATGTATTTTAATTAAATTGAATTGATTTTATTATTTAAAATATATCCCTAAATTATAAATTAAATACGTATTTTGTTCCACATTTTTTACTTTATTTTCTTCGTTTATCGTGAAAAAATGAGATTTTTTTTAAGAGCTAATATCAATATTTTTTAAAAAAAGAATCATATAAAATGTATATTTTTATTAACAGAAAATTTAAATTGCATTATTTATGGAACTTTTTTATAATGATGTATTTCAAGAAAATAAAATGAAAAATGAAATTGTTTGAAATAAAAATTAATAAGAACATTCTATATTTGTTACCAGATGCATAAAAGTTAATAATATGTTATTGTTATATAATTTTCTTAATTGAATATCTTATACTTCAAATAACAAATCTATCTGTTGTAGCAATAATGTATAAATTTCAGTATATTTATAATCTCAATTAAAAAGTTCTATTTATGTTTTAATTAACGATTTTATGAGTCTACATTGATATTCTTTAGCACGTTATTGTGATGAATAACACAGTTCAATGCACCAACTACCTTGTTTCGTGTTTACATAGTGTTCAATATCTTTGTCAATGCCAAAGATATGTAGGTACATCCATTTCTAATGAAAACATCTTGACATGAGCGTACGGAAACAAAAAAATTAAATAAACATCATGTGACTGTAATATAAACAATCCCTTTTATAGAACACTATGGCAAAACTCTATTCCAGCATGAATCTTTCACCCGATAATACAATTTAATACAATAGTTTCGTTGTAAAGTTACAAAGATACCGCCAGAATCTTATAGATTCTTGTTAAAGTTTCGCGCTTCAGATAACACGTGTTGAAACAAGGTTATAATCTATCAGCTGTCAACATATACAATACCTTGTGTTACAGATAAAAGTACATTCTTAACACCCATGAGAAATGCACAAGAATGATAATTTTTATTTAAATAAATACGAGTCCTTATTGCATTTGTTGTAAGATCATATTTATATATACCACAACTTTCAAACATATGCATATTTTTAATTTTTATAATAGATTTATTGCCAGATTTAGATTCTACTTACTTAACATTATTTTTAATTCTCTTGTGCATTTCCAGTATTACCTTATTTGAAATATTTTCAATATAGAAAAATGAAACAAAATTTAAATTGAAAATAAATTGTTACAATTTAGCTATTTATATAAATATATAATAATATAGTATACAGAAAAATACATGTTTATATATATATGATTGCAATAATATATTTTTAAATTTACAAAAGAAATCAAAATAATTTTTTTTTGTATAATAGTACAATATATTTTGGTGCTGTAGGTAATTTATTTTTGCCAAAATAACCATTACCTCAATATCACATAATTTTTCATTGTTATAATAACTTGTCTTTAATTTTTTGTTCCTTATGTGAATTTCGACCACAGTATATTTTATAATATAAAAAATATTTTAATACGAATGAATCATTCATCCTAATATCACAGGATTTTATAAAAAATTTCACAATTACTTGATGTTCAAATTATCCCATGATATTTAATTTAATATCTGTGCCAATTAATTAAAATATTGTATTATAAAATTTGAAATTTTATAATATAGTAATTTGATAATATCAAATGTGTATAGTTAAAAAGAATGGAGTATAAAAGAATTAGAAATAAACACTTAAATAAAATCTTGTATTATTAAAGTTAGTGAATCATATACAATATTAATTATTTAATTCACAGTATTCTAAAGAAATGTACATATAAATTAATGATAAGTATTTGTAGAATAGAGAAAATTTATTTGTGTAAAAATACCATTTTTTATTAGAACATAGAATATTCAGAAAGAGTGTACGATAATCATTTCTGCATAAAAATAAAAAATAAGTTTTTTTTTTAAATTTTTTTTGTATTTACAAACAGCCTTAGTGTTCGTTTATATATATATATATTAGAGTAATATTTTTTATTTTGCAAATATTTTTAAAAACGCATTTTTCATTATCGTATATAAATAAATAAACGTACTAAATTTAGATAAAAATACTAGATGATTGAAACTAAAAAAAATTGTTTTGGTTTCAAATTTGTCATTTAAGAAAATCGTTGAAAAGATGAATAACATTGATTGTTGTTATCTTGATTTTATAGCAGGCTTTTAAATCTTATATTTAACATTGTTAAATTGGAAAAATAATTCAATAGTTTAACGGAGAACATTTTGACGACGGAATAATTTCGTCATAAGCAATAAATGGCTGATATGCATGCTCGAGGCATAACCTAAAAGAGCTAAGTATATGAACAGAATTATTTAAACAAAAATATATGTATTTATTCTAGGTAACATATAACAACATATATATTTTACCGTTTACGTTATGATAATAATTCATCGATCGAATGCAGTTGTCCGGAAGATTTCAGATAACAAATATATAGTGGCAACGATAACACTACGTATATGGATGATAGCATTCAATATATAATTACGTTATTAGCATGTCATTCAGCTCTCAGCTATTTGCTGTGTTATGTGAAGCACCTGTTTAGAGCTTCTGTGCATATAGCTTGGCTGGCATGCCGTATGAATGGATTTTTTTCTCGTTTATTAATTATACTTTTTTATATTGAGCACGAGTATAACTCGCAGGCACGACATTGAGATATTCAAGTTGAAGGTCGCAGAATCCACCCTGGTCGTTGGACTTTTTTGAATTTTATAAAATTAATTATTTAATAATTATTATTATACATTTTACGTAAGAGCAACAAAAAATTGTACATGTATTTTTCGATCTATTACATGTTTTAAAGATACGTTATTTATTAATAAATATTTTTAAAATTATATATATATATATATATATATATATATATATATAAAGAAAAAGAAAGAGATACACAGACACATACATACATACACACACACACACATGAGTATGTGTATATCTTTTTTAATTCTCATGTATGTAAATATGCTGTTATTAAGTCTTTATCATAAAGTATTTTTTCTCAGTTTTTTATAATTATGTTATTCACATTTTTTTTTATAAAGGTATTTTTTATTAATATTCCACGTTGCATAAACTAATGAAGTTATAAATTGCTTTTAGATTTCTTTATTTATGATCAAAACATATCGATTGATGATTACAAAGCATTTTACATTATTCTTTTTCAATTTTTTACAGTCCAAATATTATTTTTTTATTAAGAAATAATTTTAAACTTACTTATATAAAATTAATTTTGATACATAAACTGAGAACTAAAATGAAAATAATTTACATATTTTTTTATAATTTATTATTACTTTCATCTATAAAATTCATCGTTATGATTTAAATCTGCAGTTAAATTTTCTTCGAAATGATTATTTATTTAAAAATAAATTATTATCTTAAAATATCTAATATCCACCTCAATGAAAATATTTTCAGAAATTAACTTCAGAAAACTATATTTCTTAATGTTTTCATTAAAATTATTTAATTTTAAAGTCATACAACTTTATTCATTATAAAACAACAAGAAAATGTTTGTTGATAATTCAAAGTAAAATAATATTGTTTTTTTTTATTTCAAATATAAAATAAAGTATTTACTCGTAAAAATATTTTATTTATTCAGAATATATCAGAAACAAAAAAATCATATTGATTGAAATATTTTCGTTTTAATGATTTTTTTATATTTGAAATTTACTTAAATAGCCAGTTTCAGTTTAATTCCTTGCAAATAACAGAGACGAATATAATTGAACTGTAATCAAATAACTAATGAGTGAGTGAGTATTGAAATGAGTAATGTTTCATATTTGTTCATTTGATATTGTTATATTATATTTATTGTTATTAAAATGTTACTTTTCTTAATAGTAAGAAAATTACTTAAATATAAAATATTGAAATATTACATAATTTTAAAAATGAAAATAGTTCATTTGATAATGTGACATCCAGATAAAATTTTAAACTTTTCAGAAATGTTTTGTTCATTTTAAGTAATGGAATTTACATTTGTCAAAGAAGAAGATATTTTTCATAATTATTATTCATTAATTTGTTGGGAAAAAATGAATCGAATAAATTATGTTTAAATATATATAATATGTTTAGTAATGATTTTTGTATATTTTTTTTAATTTATCATTTTATCAGTTATTGTACATATTTATTATAAATTAATATAATCATATTTTATAACAAAATTTTAACAATGAATAAACTTATATTTAGAATTTCATTTGTACTCGATTATTTTTATGCTTTTCAAGTTTAATAATACTTATTATAATCTATGTTTAAATAATAACAATAAAATCAATGTAACACTAGTTTTTATTAAAATTGCTCATCATATAATATAATAACAGTCATTTATAATTAAAAATAATTACATTAAATTTAAAACATTACTCTCCTAAAAGACGTTTAACTGCTACGCAATTAAATCTATTTTAATTATAGTGGATTTTTGTATGTGATATATATATATATATATATATATATATATATATATATATATATATATATATATATATCATATACAAAATCGAATATTTTATTCATACATGAATATATTACTCATCATTTCTAAGATCTCATCTTAGTTCTATGAATATAAAAAATACGGAAATCCTGAGAACAACGACGACCTTCTGTTCAATCCAGGATCTTTTGGTGTAGACTAGAGATTCAAAAAAAGTCATGTATAAAAAACGATATGTCGAAATACCATTCTTCACTGTCTTGTTACGTTACAATATCAAAAGTGATATTTTAAAATTCAAGGTTTACAATAAAAGTTAACTGGACACGACACAAATATACAGACAATTTATTATTATATATAGATTTTTTTGTGAGGGTTCAATAGTAAAAGATGATTTGTTCAGCTTGTCATGCCTCTGTAAATGATCGTTCTAGTCACTTGTAAGGATACTTTTTTTATTATTTCTCATTTGTTCTTTGCCGATACAAATCATTTCATATCGGAGTAACGAACATAAATATATCTATACGGAAATTAGTGTTTTCGATCGTTAAGTTAATGATGCGTGTACATTTTTGCAGATATTAATTTTTTCGTTGTGTCTGCCAATTGTTAATTAAATAACAATGATTGATAATATGTAAATGAATAGCGTGGCATATAATTTATTTATAAAAAAACCTATCACTTGTTAATTTCAAATATTCATAAATATTATTTTGTTTTATTATTGAATCGTTTAAAATTACATTCATGTTTTCAAAGACTTGAAACGGTTCTTTCTTAATGTATGTTTAAATTTAAATAAAAAAAGATGAATAAATATTTATTTATGTAATAGTAAGGTGTGAATTGAAATTAAAGTAATATTATTCCTGTCAAAACTGTTAATTATTAAGGAGTTTTTTTTAGAAAAAATAAATTATTAGATTTTATCAATAAATTAAAATAAAACATGTTTCAAATAAGAAATGGCATGTAAATAACATTTAAATTTTGAATTGTTAATGTTTATTAATTAGTTGAGATAAACGTCTACAAACGGTTAGTAAGGTAGGTTGTTGACCAATATCTGATATTCAATCGGAGCTTACAAAGTATGTTGTTAAAAATATTTAATTTGAAACACTTAGTTAATTCATTCATTACATCATTAGAACTTACTTATTATATATATATATATATATATATATATATATATATATTTGATTTTTTTTATTTATTTTCTATTTTTAGTATTTATAACCTATTTTCTCATATTTTTTACTTGAAATAAAATGAAAGACACAATTATTTGTATAATATTCATTCTAATAAAATGTAATTAAATATTATTTAATGAATAAATATTTCTATAAAACTGCAAAAATAATCTGTGTGAATAAAATAAATACTATTTAATTTTAAATCTTCAAAAATTATTTGTATGCATAATTTTTTTTAAAAAAATATCGCACATATAATCAATTAAAATAACTTAAGTAATTACTATCATTTAGATTTATTAATATGTTAAAAATATAAAAATCCAAAATATAATAGATTAAATAAAATCATAATTAATAATTATATAAATAACATATTCTTCTTTCTGACACTACAGTTCTTTTGTAGAGCCATGGTTTCTTTGACAATGGCAGCTCAATAGAGCTATTCTTGTCAAAATTTCTTAACATTTGTTTTTTTACAAGATAAGGTTGTCAACCTCATGCTCAACCCTCGAAAATTAGGGACTCTCTCTTTCTCTCTGTATATATATAAATAGGGTGGCATATCAAGAGTGCATACTCATCATCGCTAAAAAAAAACGTCATCACTCACTAAAAAAAAATGCGTTTTATTTAAAAATTAAGTTGTGTGCTTTTGATAGGACTCTCTCTCTCTCTCTCTCTCTCTCTCTCTATATATATATATATATATATATATATGCGTGTGTGTGTATTTGTGTATATATATTGACATAAGCACATTTTTCAAACTTTTAAATATCTGAAATTTGAAATTTTTTTCACTATATGATCGATAATGATCTCATTGGACACTGAAGAATAATTTACTTATTAGAAATTATATCATCATTATAGACATTATCAAAATATTTGTACTTAAAGTCGAATTTCTTATTATTTTAAACATATTTTAGTATAATAATGTATATATTTTAGTTGGATATATTTTTATATTTATATATATATATTAATATATATATATATATATATATATATATATATATATATATATATATATATATATATATATATATATATATATATATATACACTGACGCGTATAAGTCATGGCACACATGGGTAACATAAACAATTTATTGATATAATTCAATGAAGTAGTTAAATTAAAAAATATATTTAATTGAAAAGAAATATAATATTCATTAAATTTATTCATTATATAGTATTCGTTATATTTATTTTCAATTAAATTTTTTTTTCAATTTAACGACTTCATTGAATTATATCAATAAATTGCTTATGTTACTCAAGTGTGCCTTTACTTATGTGCTTCTATGTGTATATATATATATATATATATATATATATATATATATATATATATATCCATAATAAAGTATTGATTAAAACGAAAAGTCGTTGATCATTTTTAATATGTTGATTTGAAATAAACCGTAAAAAATCACATTTATTATTTAATCATCGTTCGATATTGTGTATAAAATTTTACAGTTATGTTACACTCAAACTGTACGTCGAGTGCAATCTCCAATAAATAGAATAAACAAGTTGCAATAAAACAACATGCAGACAAGTGTACTAGTACCACGGAATACGTTATGATGGTTGATTATAATTTCAAATTGATATAATAATATATAAGATATAAACGAAAAACGTTCATCATCATGAATTAGAACTATAATGGAACAGGAAACTGTTAATCCAATCGTAATTAAAAGATGATATGTGTGTGGTATTAATTCACATCTTTATGTGGGTATGCAATCATATAATATTACGACACGATATCTGTTTTGAGATACTGGGGCTCTCGATTTTATTTATTTAACGACGGGTAGGCACAGGTGCTTGTTTTGATTTGATTATTATCTGATTCAAACGACGTATGTACACACATGCAGTATATGTACATACACACACATTTATGTGTGTATATATACATACAAATATATATGTGTATTTATGTATATATGTATACGTATAATGCATACAAGAGAGTCCATATATTTGTCATCCGTCGTTCATAGTTGTATATATGTATATGCGTGCTGTGGTACAATTCTCAACATGTGTAGGCGAAGTTGATTTTGAAAATTATTTCATCTTATGCATAGATCTGTGATGTATTAGACCATGTGGGTCGAACTTAAACATATATACAAACATACATACATACGTATGTAAATATGTGTATTAGTGTGTGTGTGTGTGTATGTATATGTATATATATATATATATATATATATATATATATATATATATATATATATATATATATATATGTATGTGTGTGTATGTTTATGCATATATATATATATATATATATATATATATATATATATATATATATATATATATATATATATAGTAAATATGTATATGTATAATTTGGATCGTCAGTAAAAAAAGTATATAACTTGTATAGAAGGTGGGTCGGGTTTTTTTTTGTGTTTTGTATTTTTAAATGTTAACTAGAACAGACAATGTACTCTAATTTCATTCTATAATTTATGTTTGTTTTGTAATCTTAGTATAATTCACTGCTGCATTAACATACTTTTGATTAGCAACATTTATTGTTGGTATCTTTTTTATTTTTTCGTTTTAAATTAAACGAAATTTTATTAAATATTTACTATACAGTTATTACTAAATAAATAAATTGTTATATATTATTCATGAATTGAAATGTAAAAAAGAACAAAAGTACACAAGTGACAAATACATAATTATTCATATTGTGAATTTCAAAAATTATGTATATTATACGGATTTATAAAACTTTTATCAAATACCATTTATCGGTTTAATCGTTTTTAAATATACCAAATAATACCAAAAAGTTAGTATGGATAATATACTGTGTTGAAATTTAATAATTAATGACAATTGTACAATATCTATTAATAAAATCAATATTTAACACATACTCATTAAAAACAAATTAAATATATATATATATATATATATATATATATATATATATATATAATGTTTGTACAAATTTTATATACTTGCACTCAAATACGATAATATTGCCATCAAATACGTATAAAGATCAAAGAGTAAGCAGTAAATAATGATTAAATAATACAATGTTGTGGTAATGATTCATTGTAAAATGTAAATTAGTCACAGGATTAACTGTATTATTTAAAAAATTAGTCAAAATTCTTTGTAAGTGAAAAAAATAACGTTTTTCAAATTATTATGACATCGATACAGTTTTAAATTATTCATATAAACAACTAATTAATAAATATCATTGAAACATACATATCTAATAATTAATAAATCAATGTTCAACATATCTACTAATTAATAAATATCATTGAAAAATACATTTGTACAGAATTATAATTAAAATAAAAATAAATTAGTGAGTACACAAAAAAGACAAAACATTAAATATGAATTATATCAAGCTTATCAATAATTTCTATTAAAAAATATTTGAATTATCAATAAAGTAAGCTAAAATTATGATTATTTTTTTAATACTGAATAAAATCTATTCTAGTTTATGACCTTATAAGAAAAGATTAATGTTTACTCTTAATAATTTTGTATTTTTTATTTTGTCATGGCAAATATTCAAATCGTTTATATCAGTATTGATTGTATATAAAGTATTTTTTATGTAAAAACATTATTTATTAAAATCGAAAACCAATCTGATTTTATTTCTGTAAATATTTATGGAATAATAATATAAACTGATTCAAATTAATATCTTTATAATTTTAAATTAAGTTCATTGAACTGTAAACCTCAGTAACCGTTTCAGTGAAATAAAAAAAATATTATTGGGGATCTGCGGTAGGGTGGTCTTTCGCCAAGAGGCTAACACGACGAGCTATTGATCAATATGTCATGATTCTAGGCTAATGATATAGTCATTAAGAAAGGATTATTTGGAATGTTTAATAACATTTGACAGGTAAAATTATATGATTTTAAAATGAAATTAAAACAAATACGTAGTGCCTATTAAAAATTAACAAAAATTATTCCTTTTTTACACCATTAATTTAATTTTATTCACTTATTATTTGTAGATGTTTTAGATTCTGATGTTTTATTTTGAGTTTATTACTTTTAAATATTTGTCTTAATAATTACTGAAAAACGAAAATTATTCATGATCTCTACAAATTTTTTATATCAATTTGCATACTTTTAAAATCTGCAAATTTGCAGCATATTAATTCTATATTAAATAATACTACAATAGATGATAAATATAGATTTTTTTGGAAGTAACATTTAGTTTTTATACTTGCAGTTTAATATACTTCAAATAATAATAAATTAAATTTTTGTTCATAACAAAAGAACGTATAGAGGTATTATATCTTTTTTATCAATACATGATTGTTATTGTGATTAAATTTTTATAAACAAATTTTAAATCACTATTTTGTAGTTTATATTTTTTTAAGGCAGTTTAATAGATACTTTATCAAGTATCCATCAACATATTTAAATATGGCTGAAATGCTTATATCAAATATAATAAAATGTAATGACAATCAAATGTAAGAAAAAAATACACACAAAGCTTTTTTATTTGAAAATGTACTATTTGATTAACCAGTATTTTAACATCATATCGGTGAATAAGTACATGCAGAATTTTATTTTTTAAAAATACTAAACAATCAACGAATTAACAAAAGGATTGAGAGTGTATTTTATGAAACTTACATGGTCTATATGATTGTTAAGTATCAGAGAATTGTTGAAGAAAAAAGAAACCAGTGGTTTATTGAGCAGTGTGCGTTATTCCGCATTGTATTTAATGATTTATAGGTGTGGCTGTACTAAACGACAAAATACGGCTCTAAATAGGTTGTATGTGCATTCATTTTATTTATATATATATATGTATGTATGTATGTATGTATGTATGTATGTATGTATGTGTATGTATTAAAATGAGGTAAAGGTGCTCAGTTTCGATGACGACTCTTCAACTTGTAAATAATCTGGATTGGTATGTCGAGGTCTTTGTAAATAGCACCCGTGTGTGACACTTCTCAAGGATGACAACAGAAAATATTCGAAGAAAATTTGTAGAGTATTAATTGCGAGAATTTGATCCTTTGTAATTAAATGAAATATACATTTTTTATGTTATTAGGATTGTTCTATAGTTCTATGAATCGACAACATAATATTTTGGCATATTTATTTGTTGATTGCATGTTAATGATTTCTAAGAAAAATATTCATAAAATTTTACAGATTCAAATAGTTATTTTTTGAATCATCTATCTGCTACAAGAAGAATGTATTAGAAAATCAAATTTTATTATATAATCATTATTTTTAAAGGAATGAAATAAAAGTTACACGAATTTTTTTTTTATAAATGTTATACTAATAAAATTTCTAATACAAAAACACCAACTTTCAGTCTTTAACTGATAATTTATTTTATTTTATTTTTTTTAAAAAAAAATATTTGAATACTTTCTATTCCTTTTATAATGATTTAAACTTATATTTCAATTATAATATTTAAAATTTTTGTAGCTCCTTTTTTTAAAAATATGATTCGTAAAATAAATGAATATTAAGTAAGAATAAAATTTAATATCAAACATATATTTTTATTTCAATGTATTTTATGGTAAAGGATTATTTTAACTAGTAAAAATACAAATTTAAATTGAATTAAGAAAAAAAATTATATATTATAGTTTAGGAGCACTATTATTAAAACCTTCTAATCTCATATATAAATATAAGGAGGTCCAAATGAGACTGAGGGGCTTAGACATACATTTACTTGCTTATTATCATTTGTTGTCTTTTACTATCTTTCAGTCTTATTTGGACCACTATATATATACGAATGTTAGTCGTATGAGTAATTATTGAAATGAAATATTTCAAAGATAAACGTAACATTATTCTTCAATAAAAATACGTTGCGAATATAAATTCACAACAACATACTCATATAATTAGTAGTATAATATACAAATAACGTTATTTTTTCAATGATAAAATGTAATAATAATTTACAAAATAGGCCTAATAATATAGTACACTATATTAGAAAACATGTATGAAACCTATAATCACCTATATTTATCAAATTTGGGGTTACGTATTAAACTGTCACAATTAAGAAATTACTAGTGATCCGAAACAAGTTATTAATAACAGGAAATCAGAACTATGATAAAATTATGAATACACAATGTAATATCTTTCAGTACAAAGTTGCGCAAATAAACATGTAATAAATAGTAAAATGTAATGATTTATTTTTTTATTTGTATTTAATCTTATTCAATTTAATAATTAAGTTTACAATAATATTAAATGATACAAATTATAATTCATATATATATATATATATATATATATATAGAGAGAGAGAGAGAGAGAGAGAGAGAGAGAGAGAAATGAGACCGAAAGATTTAGACATACATTTACTTGCTTAATATCATTATTCTTTACTATCCATCAGTCTGATTTCTCTCTCTCTCTCTCTCTCTCTCTCTATATATATATATATATATATATATATATATATATATATATATATATATAAAGAAAGAGAGAAAAAACGTAATAACTGTATAATATTGTTTATTATATTTTAACCTTAGTTCTAAACTTCTTTTTTAAAAAATGAAAATTCTACACAAAAAGTATTTTCATTTTGTAATATTTGACCTAACATGTATATTAAACAAATAAACACATTCTATAAAAAAGTACATAAAAGTTAATAAATAAATAAAAAACATTAATGGAAATGTACTTATTAGTTATTCATAAATTTTATAATTTTATCTATTAAGCCAAAAGAAATGTTTCATTTAATAACTGGTCATTTTATTCAGTTATATATTTATTTTATTTTTAAAAAACCACAGTATCGTACGTTATTAAAAATAATTTCTATTGATCATTAAGCACATTGTAAAGTAATGTTTAATGATATAAAGTATATTAATGTTGTACGAATAGTGATTTCAACAATGAATTTAATTCAGAATAAATAATTAAATTACTATAATTTCCAAGAATAAGATAAAAAAACATTTTTTTATGCAACAAAATATTTCTAGTGAATGATATAAATAGTTTTATGTTTTTCAACGAAACAACTTAATGACAAGAATAAAATGAATACTTTTCCCGCAAAGTAGTACTACAAATTAAAGTAGTACTATAAAGAAGACTGTAAAAAAATGAAATAATAAATATTTTTGCCAGTTAACATTCCATTTAAATTACTGTCACGAAAGTAATTTCAGTTTTAATCGTCTGCTTTTCATTGTGTTTATTTTCTGCGGTGAGGATTTTAAAGAAATAAGGCAAGTATATATACAGTACTTATTACAATTTATAAAAAAAGATTAAGTGTATACTTAATCTTTTTTATAAACCGTATAAAAAATTACAAATTTTCATGTAATTTCTTCCAGTTTTTTTAGATTTCTCTTTAGAAATTTCAATGTATTTTTTATTTTTGGTTATTAAATCACCTTTTTTTTAAAACAAACACAGTTTAATAACATTTACAATAATAAATAATTTTGATTTATTTAATGTTTAATTTTAAGTTAAGTCAATTTATTATTTAAATTTTTAAAGCGTATTAGATTCCATTGTAATAATTATAACGGATAAATTAATTGTGTTTGATAAATTAGTTCAATTATAGATATCTTTCCTAAATTATAATCTGTAATTTTTCTCTTTCGCCGAAGACAGATGTGAATATATATATATATATATATATATATATATATATATATATATATATATATATATATATATATAATTGTAATTCAAGTGAAATATTTTCATTTTTTATAAATATTTACTTTGATTTTATAACCATAATCTTTTTATCTATGTAAATTTAAATATCCAGTTTTTGCTGAATATTGCCTCATGTTTTTTATTTATTGATTAAAAATGCAAAATACATATTGAGTATTACAAACTGCTTTACAAGTTAGGTCCACCATTCTTAAAATTTCGCTCAAGGTATTGATTTGAATTTTCACTTACCATATTCTTCCCGGAGTCAAATTTCTCATATTTCTTATCAGCTACGAGTCATTAGATATCGATAGTCTGAGGTTTAGACTATCAATATCTTAGACTTTATATGTAGCATTTCGTAATGCATTATGACTGTGTTTCTAAAAAGCAGTCCATTGGGAATATACAAAATATGAGTAAAAAAGTAATATTAAGTAATAAATAAGTATTAATTGTAGAAATTCATTTGTATTTATATTATTTTATCCATTTTTTGTGTACTTATTCATGTACATATATATATATATATATATATATATATATATATATATATATATTTGTGTGTGTGTGTGTAATGTATGTACAAGTGATGTGTACATAATGCTTACTCATTATAAAAATGACTAATTATTTTTTTTAATATTATTTATTTTGTTGTTAAAAAAATACTTATGTGTATATTTGCATGAACTTTAAACTGACAAATGCACTCAAACGTTTTCCGAAATGCTCATTGACAATTATGCTAAATAAAAAAAAATATTTATTTGTAAATGTTTACGAAATGAGATCACTGACCAAGATGATAAAAAGCATTAATTTTTTCAAAAAAAAGTAGTCGTGTTGATAAACCAAAATTGTTTATAATAACCGGAAATAATGTGAAAACACCATAAAAAAATCTACGATTAGATGTGTAAACATTGACACCCGCAGAGATTACAATGTTTGAAGTAGACGTTAAATACTTTACGCAATTTACAATATTTACGAGAAGGCACGGCGCAAGCAGCAGACAACTCTTTCATCAACACATTCAACCACAGAATATACAAGCTTACAACTATTTCAATGATACTGAACTGTTGCTAAAAAATTCAAATTTCACAAGTGTATTCTTAAGATTTATACAACTATGATGTCATACTATTTATATATTAATATTCTGTCATTGCTTCACGTTATGAATGGACAATAATAAGTTTATAACACAGACAAGAATCAAGAACTAACGTTATTTAAAACTTACGCACGTTTTCAGTCACCATTAATCATTTTAATGGTTTCGGATGAAAGATATTTGTCAATGTTTATGATGGAACCTATCAGCAGTGAATATATCCATAGATTTTTTTATGGTTACAAATTTAGAGCAGTATAGATTAGAGATGCTCGAACGTATCATCATTCTTATCATAATTGAGTATAATGTAACAAAAATATATAGATTACCTCGCTTAATCGATTCATACTTGTTTATGTCTGTGTGATATATATATATATATATATATATATATATATATATATATATATATATATATATTAAAATTAACATTTCATGAAAAGTAGTAATTATACGTTTTTATCGTTAATAAACTGAAATAAATTAATAATAATTCAATGGACATAAAGTAACAAATTAAATAAATGAATATTCATAGTTGTAACCCATAAAAGCATACACAAGTATTTAAGGGGTTATACGCACTTGCGAGGCGCAAAAACGACGTTTTTTTAGAATTTTTTTTAGAAACAGTATTTATTTTGCAATTACAAATTATGGTTATTTGAATAGATCTTACTTTCAAGAATAAAATAACATGTCGATCATAAAAAAATATTGAAGTGCACCGCTCCTGCAGACGATGTCCCGAACGACCTCCAAAAAAAGGCGCTTGGCGGTGATCTCCATATCGGCGGTTTGGATTATTTGAAATCAAAAAATATGGTCAATTCTTTTAAAGGATAGATTAATGCAGGTATTGAATGAAGGAATAATAAAAATTTTCATTTTTGACAAAATGGCGTCTACTTGAAAAAAAATTTTCGTTTTTTACTAAAATTTTCGCTCCAAATTGTTTAAAAAAATAGTAATAATTTTTGTAAACCTTATTCCTTCGTTCAATACCTGAGGAATATATTTGAGAAAATTGTGTGAAAATTTGAGACCGATCGGTTCAGCCATTTCTGAGATATCGAGATCACCGACTATGAAAACACCGTTTTGAGATAAACGCGTTTGAAGTTTCGGAAGTAGTTTACACATAGTTAAAATTTTTTTACAAATTCAGGTGTATGTCCGAAAATATTTATCGGATTTACTTCAAATTTTCAGAGAATATACTCAAATATATGTGCATTCCGAAAATGCAAAAAAAAATCGATTTTTTGAAATTTCTAACTGCGTATAACCCCTGTACTGTAGTTGTTTCATGGCGAAAAATTGCAAATTTTATCTTTGTAAATTATTGAGATTTTTTTTATGGTATACATACATACATATGTTTATATGAGATGCTATGCTATTTTGACTGTTTATGATCTAATTGCAACATTTGTTCTTTAACAGTTTATTTATGATTTAATTTATTTAAAGTGTTCTTTCTATTTAAAAATGAACTAAAAGAAAACACTTATGTAAATATTACAAAAACGTTAAAAATAGGCATATGTCAATATATATAGACACATATGCTTTTAGTTATTATGTGTAGTGTTCGCAAAATTTTATTATTTTATTGATAAAAGTCACTATACAATAAAACAGATGTATGATATAAGATTTATATTACATTTTTAAGAACGTTTTCATCAGATAAGTGCGACAGATCACATGTAAAGAGTATTGTAACTAATTGCATCGGAGATGAGATGAAAAGAAATATGCGATGCGTCTCTAAGTGGGCAACGCCTTTATAAATAGCTACGAGATATTTCACTGAGATCTAGATTGCTTCAGAATTGATTTTTTTATGTACGTTCACATTATGTTATTATGAGCGACTGTCTTGAAACGCGGGAATTTGAAATATGAAAACCGTACATATAAAAAACATGCTATCATTACACAGCAACTAAATTAATTGCATGCACTAGCCCTAAAAACAACATCATACACATATATGCTTCTACATATTTAAAAGAGTTGAGGGTGATTACATATCATGTCATGTTATTAATTTCATGTACACATTAGCTCAGAGATATATTTATTGGTCGAATATAAAATTATATTATAATGGTTTTGTAATAAATAATACTTAAGATTTTATTAACGATAAAGTATTAATATTTAAAAAAATATATCAATAATCGTTTGGACTTATCTAAAATGAAAGTCTTAAAAAAATAATGCACCGAGTTAAGAAATCCATGAAGAAAGTATTGAAATAATATAAAACCTTTTATACAAAGTTGTTTTTTCTATATCTAATAGAATGTACATACTATGTTATTCTGTTCTAAACTTATTTTCTCCTGTTTATGTATTCGTTTAAAATAAATGTAAACATTCAAAATCTCATCACCTGTGAAGTGCAGTTGGTGATAAGATTTTTAAACACTAAAAATATTTGCCCGGCGGAAATTCATAGACAAAAAGTTACAACACTTAAGAAGTTATAGCAAGAAATTCAAAACCGTCAAAATGGGTTTATTGAATAGTGGAGTTTGTTGCAATGCGCGACCACACATCACTATTATTTCAATTAAATTATTTAATTGATTAATGACATACTAATTTTATTAATATTTAATTTAAAAATCCAAATTTTATTTACTATAAGTTTTAGTTTTCATCAAATATTTAAGTAATTGTAAAAAGAAAAAGCAATTATAAACTTATTCAATACTCTATTATTTTGATTTTTTCTAATGGAGAAAATAGAAACTCTACACTATTCCTATTTTCTTAAATTAACAAAGTTCAAACTGTATATAATATGAAATTTTATGCATATACATATATTAATATTACAAACAAATAAATTACTTGCAATTGCTACGCCTGTTATTTCAATAAAGCTTTAAAAGAGTCATTATTTAATCAACAACTTTCTCGAATCATCCGTATTTGTTGTCGTATATAAAGACAAAAATATATGCTAATTCTGACCTCACTTAAAGATAAGCTAATGCTAATTTCTAATCGCATCAATAATAATAAAAAAAAGTTAAAAGCATGTACAAAAACGTTTCAATGTAAAACTACCTTTTAAGACGTAAACAATTACCTTTACAAGAAACATATAAAGCCATCACATAACTTTATACTTTTACAGCGGACTTGGTCATTATTAAACGCTTATCGTAATTGACTCTTAAGTTGTTTTCCCAACTCGAAAAGAATCTTGATACTCACACTGTATGTAAACGTAAACTAGTCTTTTTTAGACGTTAGGTACTTTACCTATCTGCTTTCATTATTTTCTTCGTTACAATCGTAATTTTAACACTATATACAAATGAAATTACAGATAAAAATCGACCATGTGACAAATGACCTTTCGTTTAACTTTGCTTTAGTAGATCTTTGATAAAATGAAGTAAGCATGTTTAAAGTTTCTTTGCTACTGAGTTGTGTTGTGATAATAAATCAAAAGCTAAGTACTATTATGAATTGTTGTTTTCTATTCAATTCATTTATTTTAGTCTTGTTAAAATCCATTCTTTTTGATAACAAACATATTTTTTAATATAAATACATTAAAACTATTTAAAAATAATGTTATTTATTTTTAAAAAATAATAATGTACTTATTAAATATACGATCTTTTATATTTCTTAACATATTCTTAATGGCTTTCGACAAATATTTTGATTTAAAGTTAATAATCAAATATAAGTACACAAAGTAATTTAAAATAATATTTATACATATATAAACTGCTAAGAAAAGTGATTTTATCTACACATTAATTATATTATTATGATGAATTGAGTTCATATTAGTTTTTTTTATTGTTGTTATTTTAAATAACTCTAAACAAAAATAGTCTATATTAAATAATTCATAAATATTATGATATTACTCAGTAAAAATTTAAATTAAAAATACTTTTGTTTATACACTGCCAAAAAATTAATAGTAAAATTTATATCATGATTCATACTTTTGTAATAACAAATATTTATAAAAATGAAGTCATAAATGTATTTAATAATTTATAAAGCAAAAAAAAAAAAAATATTAAATTAAAATACAGTCATCGACTTTGTGTTAATTGAACATGTGAATTTTTGTACTATACAGTTTTACTTATTGTCTGAAATCGAGTAAAATATTTTCGTTAGCATCTTCTCATTGAACACAATTAATTTGTACATCTGTCAACTATTTATCTAGAACCTCATAAATAAACTCATCAAAGTATCCAATATACTAGACGATGAAAAACATCCCACATTTATTTAATAGCTTCGCTTAAAGGTAGAAAGAGACTTCAAAACAACTATTGAAATATTTTATATCTTAACATTGTAAACAGACAACAGAGCCTCTACTATATTCATTTACAATTGAAGAATTCTATTGATCAAAGCTAATATTTGTAACGGCTTACATTTTAACTGACATTTTCGTATTACGAAATACTAGTGCAAATTATTTATTTTATTAATCCTACCACTGTTCTGTTAGCAACACCCAGCGTAGGTATTCGACATAAAAATATACTACACACCATCTGTATAATTGACATAAAAATCACAACATTTTTTTCAGTTACTGTTCTTATACAAGACTGTAAAATGCGAGCTGCGATTAAAAGCACAGATTGTTAATTGTTTTCAGACAGGTTTGGAATTCCACATTATTGTGCATAATGTTTTAAAACATTAAATGGACATATACACAGGAAAATATTTATATTTTGAAGTATTGTGATATAAATTCGTTCTGTATAAGTGATTTCAGTATCACAAATACAAGACATATGTTATTAATTATGGCAAAGTAAAATTATCTCTCAATATATATATATATATATATATATATATATATATATATATATATATATATATATATTGAGAAAATAATAAAATTACATACATAGTAATTATAAATACATTAACATAATAACAATTATTTTTTTAAATCTTTATTTCTAAAAAAAAATATTTCTGTTAATGAAATTCCATACATGGACTCCAATTTGAATTCATCCAATTATAAATTGTATTATATGACTTTTAGTAATAATATACAATGTATATAAAGAGACAATAAAAACAATAATAATTTTGACCTGTAATTTTCCATATATTAGTTTATTTTATTTTGACATTAAAATTGATTTTTATATTGCATTTAATTGCACTGTTCTTTGATACCTCGATTACGCTTCATTCGACCAGGTGGTAGATCTCTGCGTAACTGCAACTTTAAAAAACATAAATTCTTTTAATTCCTTCTTACCTGTTTTATAGAATGCGGACTACACATACTTGTTGAAATTTATGTTCATATCTTGAATTGAAATTTAATAAAAAGAAATGATAATATAATATACATACATATATATATATATATATATATATATATATATATATATATATATATATATATATATATATATATATATATATATATATATATAGATGAAGGTTTAAATATATAAGATTTAAAGAGGAAAATATTGACACATATTTAATAGAGCTATTAAAAGTGAATGAATAAATATTTGATATTAAGTTAGTTTCGTTATAAATGATTATCGGTTTCAATTGATATGTATATATACACACACACATATATATATATATATATATATATATATATATATATATATATATATATATATATATATATATATATATATATATATATATAAATCACAATTATTAGTGATTCTTCCGCAATTGCTCATTATTTAAGTATATGCTTTGTTAAAATTATAATTGTATAGTGGATATAATTAATTTGTAAAATATTAATTTTATTATATTTTATGTTTTAAGTATATAAGCACAAATATAATAAGAAGAAACACACGTTGCAGAACAATTAATTTACCAATAATCATTTCTTTCGCGAATAACATTTTCGTTTTAAAAATATTAAATAACTTTATCCAATTTAAATTATTACAGAACAGTAATGTATCTATAATTATTATATGTGTAATTTTATTGTTTTCGGTTATATTAGAACAGAACAAGAAAGTTGATAGAAATATATACATAAAATATTGATTATATAAAATTTCAAAAAGCAATTTAACTTTCACTATATAATTCAAATATGATAAATTATATTAACAGATATTAAGAAATCAGGTTGGTATAAAGATAAAATTAAATAGATCAAAAAAAAAGAAAATTATTTTTTCAATAAATAATTATTTTTAAATTACGGATTTTTTTAAAATAAGTAAATATGTCAAAACAATTCTTATACATTGGAAGAATAAAAATAAAAAACAGTATAGTATAATTTAGCCTATATATATATTATTAATATTTATATTGAAAAAATACAATTAAATATGAACAATTTCTGATTACAGTCATATTTAAAATATGATTATCAATATTAACTGATAATATTTATGTAATTATTAAATATTATCAGTTATTTCTAAAAAAATATTTAGATGTCATATGTGATAATATGTAATATACTATTTTTAAATTTATGCTTATATACCTACACATGTATCTAATTGGAATATTTTGGCCAACGAATCATTTAAATCCCTTCCGTTACTATAAAAAGGTTCCAGCAACGGGAAGTAATTATATTTTAGGGTAAATAGAGTATGTACGAAGATTTGATTAACTTTTCGATAAGATATTTTTACATTCTCGTCGAATATAATTTGTTAACATTTTTTTTTATTTTTATTCGTTTTCAAAATATGTAAATAATAACATTATTTGAATATTACTGATATTCAATTGAAGTTTTTTTTCTAAATATTAAATAAAATAAAATATTGAAACGTTCCCAATATATTTATCAAATTTTTAATGAAAATAATAATATAAATATATATCGAGTGAATATTTATCAATAAATATTTATTTTTTTTATAAGATGTTATAAATAAGTAGAATTTTGTATTTTATTTTTTATAGAAGATATTGTGAATTCAACATTTTTCACTGTTGAATCTGTTCCAATTACTTTTATATATTTATTCAATAAAAGTATTATTTGAAAATTAAATGAAAACTATTTATTTTAATATGAATTCTGTACTGTATTTTTTATTTTAAAAAAATCTATAATTCTTATTGACATCATTTTGATTTTCAAATGTATTTATAGTCTAAAACGTTCAATATATATTATCAATATAATTTATTAAACATAAAAATGTGAAGTGATACAAAAGTTATTAATTATCTGAAACTCGATATGAACATTTTTAATAAGAACTTATTTAATTACTTTAGAACGAAGACATATATTATAACATGCTATTAAACAGTAAAATCTAAAGATAAATGTGACTTGCGATAGCAATGCAATCAGTTCATTTACTATGCACTAACGTTGATATTAATGTGACATCAAGTCAACAGTCAACTTTCTTGGCAGAGCTGGTTTATTTCTTATTGCAATTCATAAATTAAGACTACGAATTATGATAGTAAGGTTTTATTGTATGTAACAAGCGTGGCTATCTCATCTCACATCTGATAGCCGTGAAATACGGAAATATGCGCAAACACCGTGTGAACATTTCTTATAGTAATCAGTCGGTTTAAAATTGTGTCGTCGTTTTTCGTATTCATTTCTAATGAGGAATAACGATTTTATACTTTATTCTTAGATATGTTGAAATCAGATGTTAGTGTACAATCATAATTTCATCTTAAACGCTGTAAAAAATATGTTGCAATACAAAATATCGTATTAAAACCGTTATACTCAGATGAGGAAAATAGATAATATTGTAAATTATCATACATAAATCACTAAAAGAGTATTTTATACGTTATTATACGTATAAACACACATACACACATATATGTATATATATATATATATATATATATATATATATAAACACACAATGCACATAAATATTTTTACGTTAACAAAACTGCGATTAAAAAATAAAAAAATCAGATAAACATTAATAATTCCGTCCACACCAAAAAATATAAGAACTGCCTATTGCAGTAAACTATTATTAAGAACTGTGTAATAAATGAAGGAAATTAAAAATGTGTAGAAAATATAAATCATAAGTTCGGTTATACTTATAGTGAGTATATTAATAATATTCATTCATTTTTATTTGGAAGACAAAATAATATTGAATTATTGAAAATATAATTGATTTTTTATGGCTTGAATTATAACAACAAACAATATACATTTTAATTAAAATTTTCAATACTTGTTAATTATTTATTTAATTTATTTTATGTACATTTCAATATTTTTTTTCAAAACACGGGCACATAAAATATTTTTTATTTACTGATTATTTTAAATATTGTATTTAAAAAAATATGATATTGTTGTTTAAATTCATATAAGAAAATTAATAGTGAATAATAGATAAGCATTAATTAATTTAGTTAAGTATTTAAGCGTTGGGATACATTTTATAGGGGAAAAACAATTAGAATAAAATGTTAACATATAATTAAAACTAAAAAAAGGTATTAATGCCAAATGTTTGATCGTTATTATTTAAAGAAATTAATAAAACAAAACATTGTTTATACATAATTATGCTAATATAAATGAATATTTTTGTAAATATTTTTTATTTCATTTTTTATTGTTTATATATTCAAATAAGTATCAAAATTTTAAAATTTTTCTGTGGAAATATTTGAATTTACTCGTACAACACATATATTTAAAAATAATTTAAATCAATAATATTGAAAAAAATATTTTATTCCAATATATATACACACATACATACATACATACATATATATATATATATATATATATATATATATAACTTTTGATATTCCACCACATAATAACTAACTCTTAATTATTTTGCATTTAAAGAACTTGTACTTTTTATCACAAATTTGTTAATATTATTCATATTTCTGTCTTTTTAATCATAATTGCTATATACTGTACACACACATACACACACACACACACACAATATATATATATATATATATATATATATATATATATAATGAATATTAATGACTCTAAAATAATAAATATGCAATAAAATGCTATTAGAGCATAATCATTATTTTCTCTAGATACTATAATGAATTTATTAAGTACATACAGATATAATTAAAATCTATATATCAATTCTATCCTTAATTATCTCGTTTTGAGGTGAAATTCATAATAGCGATATAAAATTATTATTAAAAACATATATTAGTTGTTTTGGAACTGTGGCTGATTCACTTTACACAAATGCATTTTCACCCCAACACCACAATAATTTAAAGTGTTCAATGATCTCAATTATTATGATGGCAAAAACATCAGCCGATATAATTATAAATTATATATTTACACTATTGATTATTGAACACTTTAAATTATTGTGAGTTTGAAAAATGAATATATTTACATTGAACTGAGCTTTAAAATGAATACAATTATACACTCTTTTACCGACTATACAGATAGATACGTTTTACAATATAAATATTTATATTAAAATTATACAAGCATTTAAATAAAAATAATCATACTCAAAAGTGTTGTCTTTTTATCTCTTAACTCTTGAGTTTATAATATTTATATTTTAGAATTTATGCTCAATTTAACTATATTGATTTATTACCTAAATATTATCAAATTCATGAAATTAAATTACTCTAAAAATACTTCCCATATTATGTATATTATTTACATATATATATATATATATATATATATATATATATATATATATATATATATATATATAAAACATACAATGTATTCACAAATATAAAAGAGTGAAAATGATCTACACTTGTGTAATGTTCAAAAATAAACGAAGAATGTATTAAATCATTTTTAACAAAACACTACTAGATATTTTTAACAGCACTACACCTTTTTTAATTGTAGTCTGAATAAAACCACACCTCTTCAATAAGATATGTATTAATATGTATGAAGAATAAATAAAAGCAACAATAGAAAAATGAATTATAACTACATATCATTATGCAAGATTCTTTATAGTGAAATTTATTAAACGAAAATATCTTCTCATTTGTATTCATAAAAAAATATGTTATAGAGAATTTTTTGTTATGTACATAACAATTTTATAAACGATTCATTTAATATAGTCTTTTAGACCTACATATATACAAAATCATATTGTATATATGAATTTCATAAGACAATCACATAAGTGAAATTTATTAACCTAGAACAATTTTTTATTTCAACATTAATTAATTCATAGAATTACATAAATAAATATACACCTTTATCAAAAATATCTATTAGTAAGAGGCCTGAAATGATCGTTATTAAATATAAAATAAACGAGTATAAAATGTTAATTTCAATATTACAATAATGTAATTTTAAAAGTATCAGTTCGTATACATACTTTAAAAAAGTAATATAAAATATACAAAATTGCAGTTATAATAATTTTTATTTTCAAACACTATTCACATTTAGACTATTCTTGAGTTTCAAAAAATGTTTAAAAGAAAAAAAAATATATTTAAACTGATTTATAACTATTTAATAAATTATAAATAATTAATAGGAAAGTAAGAATAATAAATTATATTTTATAAATAATGTAATTATATGTATTCTGGATCACAAATATTAAAAGCAATTTAAAATTGTATATTTTTTTAAAAAACTGAAAAATATATATGTATTTACATATTTGATTAAAATTATGAACAATTTTTCTGATATTATTATATTCAAATAGTTATCTTAACTGATAATTGGAATAATACAAATTTTATTTTGCTTGGAAATTTGGTTACATTTTTGAATAATTTCACAATTATAATAAATAAAATAAAAATATACACTATATGTCCAGTTATGTAAAAATAAATTAATATGAAAAAGATGAACTTCTTAAATGTGTAAATTAATTATAGATAAGTATAAATTTAAATTCATTAAAGACCATAATTCTTTGAATAAATACACAACATATTCAAAAAATATTTATGTTTTTTTATATGTATTTAATAAAAAATATTAATAAATAATAAATATTTTCAGTATCGTTCCAAAGAAAAAATATATACTTATTTAAGAAAATATAGGTAATATTTTTTAATGCTTATTCTAATAAAGATACACATTGTACTAGAATAAAATTATCTTCCTATAATTTACTGAAAATAATTCAGTATTTATTGTGTTATTAATATGGATATTCACGCATATAGATAAAACTATGTAACACAATTATGTTCACATAATGTGTCATGTATATTTTTATTTACGAGCATACGAACAACTATTCCACTTAAATAAATCTATACATCTTTTGACCGCATTTTAATAAGATGGGTAGTACTCAATCTTTTATCTTTGTATTCATCGCACTCAACAATTACTATCGGGAAATAATACGTGGAGATAATTAATAACACTAGTACAGTAGAAACCACATTATGATTTTTAATGTCATATAAAAAGTTGATTATGTTATTAAAAAAATGGTTTCATATCTCTTTATTATAATTAAAATTTATATTTCAGCCTGTAATTGAACAGAAAATTATAAAAGTACGCATGGCTTTATATGAGAAACATTTTCTATTAATCATGTAATCACTATTTGCTTTACTTAATGTTTCTTTGAAATATATTTTTAATAAATTAATAAATTAAAATATTTTATAAATATTATATATATATATAAACCACTTAATAATAATAATATTATAACAAAAAAAATATTATAAAATTAAAATGCATTCCATCGTATAAGATATTTTAATCAGAATATGATTTTAAAAACATAGTATTTTAGTAGGATTCTATTTGGAATTACTTATTATTAGTTGATAAATTAATATAGGAACATACTTTATTAAATATTTAATATAAATAAATTATAACGTATATAAATGACTGAAAAAATAATAAAATGCATAGAAGAGATTATTCGTGCCTATAAATTTTTCTATACATATTTTTTATTATCTCGTAACACCCATTTAATTAAATCTTTTTTTACTCAATTAAAAATTTAATACATCTAGATAACATTTATTCATTATTATATGTAAATATTTATTTATTTTTATAATTTTGACCTACTTTTCACATATATTTCTTTCATATTTGGTTTATATATTTTTAAATACCAAATTTTTATACCGTTTTACATAGTTTTATTATACTATATAATAATTTGTGTCAAAAATGAATTTTGCTATAAAATTTAAATAGTTGTTATTATAATACATAGACATTTTGAAAATTATTGTTAAATACTGTGTATAAAAAATATAAATTTAAATACAGATTTCATATTTATCATGAATGTCAAACAATAACTATTAGATCATTGCAATTGGAATGACCGTTTTTTTAAATTTAAACTTCCCACCTTTGTAGTACCATTTTTTTCAAGTGAATGACTCTGTCCTATGTGCAATTTAAAAAATATATATATCACACGTGAAAGCAAGAACATAACCTCATATATATCGTGAATTCCACGTAATTGAAAATCATTTTTTAACGAAATGAAAACGTGGGAAAATAGGATAAAAGAAATAATTATAATAAAAGGATAAAGGAAAATAGAAATAATTTTCTTATACGAGTTCAGGTAACGTGGAACTATGGATTTCGATGAGGATTATATGAGTGAGCCAATAACTGATTCGAAAAATTTCATTCCGGTAATACAAACCTTGAAAACTTGCATCACGACGACGATATTTTATAAAATAAAATCACGGAAAGGTTGAATGTTTTTTATTCATTCATTTCCAGACACTTTAATGTTCTAGAAAAATTTAAGAAGCTCGATAAATTGATATTATACAAACTCAGCGAAAATGACAAGGTGTGTCGTTTAGAGATCTGTTATTCTTTGATTTCTCGGAACAAAAATGAATATATATTGCCTTGTACTGTGACAACGCCAGACCACATATTGCAAAGTAGACCATGAAACTCTCCCTCATTCATCTTAATTTTTAAACTGTTCGTCGACAGACTACCACTTTTTTAAACACCTTGATAGCTTTTTAGCGGGAAAATTCTTTAACAATTATAATACAAAGTAATATATTCATTATAAAAGGAATATACATTAAGGAAAGAAAGTGGAAGATGGCATAAGTATAATAATGTACAATGTATTTTATAATTATTTAATAATATCAAAAATATTAAATTTACAAGTATATTTTCTAAATATCTATTTTGAATATTATGACAATTGATTGTAAAACACTTTTTGATAATTTAATAGATTATTATAAATTAGAAGCAGTAGCCTTTTCTTTCCACTAGATATAGACCTTTCTCAAAACTTTCTACTTCTAGCAATTCAATGCCTTTCTTTTCTATTCTACACCGTTAAATTTTCTCATGTTTTTATCCTACCTATCAATGGACCTCTTCTTTCACTGACACCACCATCCCATTTTTATTCTCTTATTCATTTTATCTAAAAATGTTCCTTTTATGTTAATGAGGTGTTTTAAATACACAAAGTTATTAACTTCTTCTAAATCTATTCTCTATAAAAATCATTATATATAAAATCACTTGTGAAATGTCACTCAAAATCCTTATTCTCTGTATATGTCAATCGCTATTATACAACAAATATATATGTATGATGTCTATACACTTGTTTTACTTCACTTATGTCGTGTTCAACATGTAAATGTTGACATTATAGTTGTCATAATTTCTTTATGTAAATGGATAAGAATTATCACATCAATTTATTGAATACATATATATATATATAAATCGATTAGTGGTTAGTATCATCGTCTGTCATGCGGGAGAAGTGCGTTAGGACAGGCGGAACTCTTTTGCCTGAAAGCAATCTGCTTAAGACAGTAAACTCTGAATAAAAAAACCCTCTCTAACTCGTCTGGTCACCGTAGTATGAACAAGTACCAGTGAATATTAACATTCATTAAGGCTTTCACCCAACAGTTGGCTAATATAAACTGATTTGATGATGATAATAATAATAATAATGATTATATATATATATATATATATATATATATATATATATATATATATATATATATATATATATATATATTAAACTGGATGAATTATAGTGCATTTTTGTTAAAATAAAAAAAATATAATTACAAATAAAAATTATATTTACGTAAATGTAATTACAATTAGGTTTTTTGTACTCTCAATATCAATATAAAAATAGATTCAAAAACATATATGCAAATATTTGTAAAATATCAAATACATACATGTTCTTAATTGTATTATCAATATTATAAATTAGCAACATTTAGATGTAATTACAAATGCGTTATAATTGACTATGAAAATAATTGAATTGTAACTTTTTATACTTCATATAAAAATATAATAAAATATTCATCTGCAAGTTTATTGCATAATGTATGGAGTCGGCGTTAGTCTTTTAAAACAAATATGGAAATCTGTCGGCAATCACGATATAAACTGATGGCTATTATATTACATGTTGCGTGGGTATCCTTCAATAATTAACATAAAAGATCAAGGTAACGGATACGATGTGATACATGCTGATTTTCATACAAATGACATCTCGAGCATGGAAAATTGATTCCACAAATGGACTTGATGTTTTATTATTTAATGGATGTACATTTGAATTGAGTCAGTAAAGTTTTTAATATTTGAATATATTATCGCTTTTTAACTTTCAAGGTACTTGAAACAATAATTTTACTCTTTCAAATATATATATATATATATATATATATATATATATATATATATATATATATATATATATATATATATATAAAATTCAAAAACTAATTGTTTTATATTTAAAGTTTCATTTGAATATGTGTGCTTTATGTACTATTTTTTTTTATTTTCGTTAATACCTTAATTTATATCACATTTTAACTATAAAGGAATATTAAAAACCACACATTATTGATATTTTACATTACTTTAGTAATATTCACATACAGAGCATTTTTATTTTCAAACAAATTGTCTAATATCTTTTATGTGTAAAATAATCATTTTTCATGAATTATTAAAATTATGTTTGTATAACTGAAAAGTAATTTTTCTTTTTCATAATACGTATGTACATATACATACATACATACATATATATATATATATATATATATATATATATATATATATATATATATATATATTATTCTGTTAAACAGTAACCTCTTTTAATTTTAATAATATCATAGAAAAAAAAATGTGAATGACTTAAGATATATGACAGTTATTTTTAAAGTACATGCCGATTTAAATGAATTATCGATCACTATTGAATAGAAGATGTATCACCGTTGTTGGTACCGTCAAAATAGTATTGCTGAAGATTAATTACAGCAAAAAATGTTTCAAATTATTGCGAAAGATGCCATTTTTTGTTCGTTTGGAATAACGGATCGTGATCAATTATAAAATTGTAATTGAAATGTTACTTCCGCACGTTTTTTATACACAAGTTAAATATTCTTATTTATAGTATATATATAAAATAAATAAATATATATATATATAATTTTTCATAGACAATAAAATATACAATTAATAGTACATTATATATATTGTGTAGTATGGATCAGAAGTATCAATTTAAAATAAGTGATATACAATTAATTTTTAAAAAATATATTTAATTTCATAAATTGTACAATTATTATTACATTGATTCTATTTTTATTTCGGTAAATGTACAAATTCTTTTTCTGAAAACATTTTTATCTATAGATTTTGACAAACCGTTTGCTAGAAGTTTTTTTTTGCCATTTAAGTATTAAATTCTTGTGCAATAATTCATACAGTACTTAAATATTACTATTTGAAACAATTTTGTACTTGTATAAATTATCTAAAACATTTGTATGATTTACAAAAAAATTTCTATCGATATTTATCGTAAATAATGAGAAATATTTTCTCTTAAACATCTCCAAGTATTATTAATGATCACGTAAATAAATTATCACCCCTTAACACCACAAGATATTATAAAGTGTTCAATAATTGTTCATTTTGTTAATTTTTATAACACGACGCTCTGACAATGATGAAATCACTATCGAAATCCTCATTAACCTATTATTATAAACAAGAAATTGAATAATAAGTGATTATTGAACTCTTTATAATATTTTGTGGTGTTGAAGATAATAATTCATATGTGTCAAAGTAAATTTGCCACATTTTCAAAACTAAAACTATTGTTAACGATTTAATAAGCCGCAGTTCATTTAAATTGAAATTATGGAAACTAAACTTTTTGAAATGAAATTGATACGAGTGTTTTATAATAGCATTATTTACCATTCACACATTTTGTTGCATTAATACTTTGACTTAACTATATTTGAACATTTTGTCATATTTTTTTATAACTGGAAAACATCAAACGATTTGTAATAGTTAATTGTAACGAAAACATAGACCACAAGGGATGTTCACTTATTATCGACGGTTCACATATATCATTCATACTTGATGTACGTAAAACTAAAATTATTTTCTATCGAATCACTAATACATTGAAAAACTCGTTCAAAAATTTTTATGTAGAAAGCATGTTTACTCCCAGCATTTTTGATTTACTTACATTCAACTCACAACTATTAATGAGAAAAACATATTTGAAAAATAATAAAAATTCAGAACCCTTTTTGTATTATATTGTGTGTGTTTGTATACATATATATATATATATATATATATATATATATATATATATATATATATATATATATATATATATATATTTACATAATTCATAAACCATTGCAATTATACACTAATATCTATTATTTAGTACACATGAATTCATTGTATTCTTAATCCAAATCCATCAAAATGAGTTTAGTTATTGTAGAACACGTGTTTGGTGTTATGATCACCGTTATATGTAGACATGCCACCTGTGACGCGAACATATTGTTACCGAAAAAAGAATAAAATGAGAGATTACCTCTACTGGGAGATTGCTACAATGAACATTTTCTTTCTAGCACTGTCATCATGAAATTTAAAGTGATATAATATTTGATAATAAGCAGTAAATGACTTTCTTTTTGTTAGTTTAATTGTATCGTGATTGTTATACGTTAATCGGTAGAAATTATGTACTATTGTTATTTAACAATACTGAAATCAAAATAATGTTTATATCGAAATATATTATATATATATATATATATATATATATATATATATATATATATATATATATATATATATATACATAGTTATTGACGCTTCATTTACAATACATTTAAAATTTATTTTTGTCTTATAAAGTAAATATTTTTTTATTTAACATTAAAAGAATCCTTGTTATGTTATTTAAAAAACTCGAGTATTATGAAAAACAGTACAATTTTGTGTGGCATGTGTATTTTTTTAAAATATTAAATCAATATGTAAAAAGAAAATATATATGAGTATGAAAATATATAATTTTAAGATGTTCTAATTTTATATTTTTTATAATTAATTTTTTTTCTAAAACTATATGTCCTAGAAATATTATTGAAACTATATTAATATATCCTACTTTTTTTTAAAGGAAAACAAAAATATTTCGCCATAACATTTTTTTTTAAAAAAACTAAAATATATTAAAATAAGTTTCAATTACACTATTTATAACTATTCACATAAATAAATTATTATCCTTCACAACATATGATAATTAGAAAGTTTTCAATAATTACTTATTACTCACTTGATTTGTTTTTAACAAACACAATCCTATATTATATAAATCAGCGCTCTAACGATAATGATATCACCATCTAAATGTGCATTAGCTTATTTTTATTATAAATAAACAAAATGAACAATAAGTAATTATTGAACACTTTCTAATATCATATAGTATTGGGGGTAATAATTCATTGGTGTGAAAGCGAATTGGCCATTGTTTATAACTATAATGAAAATGTAAAATAAATGATTTAAATTTATATTTCAGGTTGTCACTGTAATCCATTTGGATCAGAAATACATACTTGTGATATTGTTACGGGCCAATGCACATGTAAAGCAAATTTTACTGGTCGAACCTGTGATACTTGTTTAGTAAGTTACATTAAATATATATGTAATTAATTACAGTACAAAATTTATGTTAACGTTACACTATTTTGACAGAAAGGACATTGGTTATTAGAAAACACAAAATGTGTTCCATGTAACTGTGATCCAAGTGGAAGTTTAAATGAAAATTGTGATATGAAATCAGGGCAATGTTATTGTAAGTATGGTATTACAGGAAAAAAGTGTAATACATGTCTTACCAATTATTATGGATTTAGCAAGAATGGTTGTAAAGGTAAAAAAAATATTTTTTATAAATATTCCAGTTTATTTTTAATTATAATTAAATTATAAAATCATTATAAATAATTGATATTTACAGAATGTGATCATTGTGATAAACCTGGCCATTTTTGTGACCCTGATACTGGCCGCTGTATTTGCCCTCCTTTCAGCCATGGAGAATTTTGCAACCGATGTATACCTAATTCTTGGGGATTTGAACCAAGTAAAGGTTGTAAGGTATTTAATATAACTATAAAATATAATTTGACTAAAAATTAAGACTATTAATTTATCAATTAATTACATATGTATACATATGTATGTATGTATGTATGTGTGTGTGTATACACTCACACACACAGATACACACACACACACACATATATATATATATATATATATATATATATATATATATATATATATAATTGTATATTTAATAAAAAATATTTATTTAGCCTTGCAAATGTGATGAACCAGGATCGTTAAAAAGTCAGTGTAATTCCTTGACAGGTACATGTACTTGTCGAAAAGGATATACTGGAAATAAATGTCAAAAATGTGAAATCGGTTATTGGGGATATCCACACTGCCGTCGTTGTAATTGCAATCTATTAGGAACTGTATTAGATCATTGTGATATGAATACTGGAATGTGTCAATGCAATAATGACAATGGACAATGTCGATGCAAGGTATTACATTAATAACAATGATTTAAATATTCCAATTGTAGAATATGGAGCATTTTCTTTTATTTATTTCTTCATTTAGCATAATATTTTATTTAAGGAAATATATCCTTTTTTTAAATTGGAGATAATTACTTAATTTAAAATTTCTCAATTTCATAGTATCAAAAGAATTAATTTTGTATTCATAAACGTATTTTATTTGCAATATATTTTATGCACTTTGAAATATGTTTGAAAATAAAATAAGGTTTGTTTTCATTTCAAAAATTGGTAATCAAAAATAAAAAGAAAGATAGTACACAAAACTAAAAAAATTAAATAATTGAAAAAAAATTAGTGTTGTAATCTACAATTTACAAACTGTATAAAAAAATAATATTAAATACTTTTTAGGCCAATGTTGTTGGAAGATCATGTGACCAATGTCAAAAAGGAACAATTGGATTAGAAAAAAATAATCATGAAGGATGTACCCGGTGTTTTTGTTTTGGACGATCTACTCATTGTACTGATTCAGGACTTACATGGGGTAAAATTAAACTTAAATGGAGTCGTATGTTAGAATTACGCAGAGAAAAATATGGGTCACAAAACATTTCATATATACTTGTAAGTGATACAAATTATATATAGTAAACAATAGTTGAAATTTGATTAAATATATCATGTATTTATAACAAATAAATCTTGATGCAAGTTGTATTTAAAAAATTAAAATTAAAACAAACTGTAAAAATAATATTAGGTTGGCAAGTATCTCCCTTCCGCTTTTTTTTTCTTTTTTTGTACATAGTTGCGAAATTTAAAAGACCAGAAGGCGGAAGGGAGATATTTGCCAACCTAATATATATAGATATATATATATATATATATATATATATATATATATATATATATATATATATATATATATATATATATATAGACATACACACACACACACAAATATACATATATAAATTACAAAATTTATATTACTTTAATAAAATACTTTTTTATTTATGAAATAATATGTATTATTATAAGTAATGAATTTAAAAATGTAAAAAATAATTTATAATTTTTTGACTCTTTACTTTTAAAAATGGCTATATTTATCTACATTGTATATAGTTTAAGAATTTATTGATATTTCAGCAAACTATTGCAACACCTCCTTCAAAATATGCATTCAATCAAAATACTACAAAGACAATCAGATTACATAATTCTGAATTAAAAAAATTAGATGGAAAGTATATAATTCCAAAAACAGATGGTAATATAACAATTGGAATACATCGGTTTTTTCATGGACCATTTTATTGGAATTTACCAACAGAATTTTTGGGTGATCGCATTTTATCTTATGGGGGGTACTTAAAATTTATTACAACAACAGAAAATATTACAAAAACTTTTTCCCCGAAAATTTTAAACAAACATCCTAAAGTCATTATCAAAGGAAATAATATTATACTTGGATGTTTACCAATTTTAGACTCATTAGGTTCTAATCAAGAAGTTCGATTTCATGAAACATTGTGGACTGTACTAAATGCACCAGATATTAAATTAATAAATAAGTCTGTAACAAGAGAATTAATGATGGTAGTGTTACAGAATATTCAAAATATTTTTCTACGTGCTACTAATGCTGAATATTTCTCTAAGGCTGTGTAGGTAGATAAATAAATTTATATTTAATTTGATCAAATAAAATATTTTTTCTTGATATTAGATTACATGAAGTATTATTAGAAACTGCAATTCATATTGATGGTCAACCACCACCTCTTGCAAAAGGTATAGAGTTATGTGAATGTCCTGAAATGTATAATTCTTCTTCATGTCAAAATCCTAGCATTGGATTTTTTCGATCACACAATAAACCATCTCCAAATGGAACAATAATTATTAATTTAATTGGAGAAGCAAAACCTTGTGAATGTAATGGTAGAAGTACAGTATGTGATACTGAAACTGGCTATTGTTTGGTAATAAATTTATGTAATTGTTATGATTAATATATATATATATATATATATATATATATATATATATATATATATATATATATATATACACATATGCACATGTACACATATTTGTTTACATATATATGTGCCTTTGATATTTTATATTAGTATAATATTTCAGAACTGCATAAATAATACTGCTGGTCGTAAATGTGAAGTTTGTGCTGAAGGATTTTACGGAAATCCAAATATAAGTAAATGTATTCCATGTTCATGTCCAACAGAGGATCGAAATTTTGCCCGTACTTGTGAAAGATCTTCAAATAAAGAATTAATATGTAAGTGCAAAGAAGGATACACAGGAAAATATTGTGACCGTTGCAGTTTTGGTTATTATGGCTATCCTTCTGAGAAAGATGGTTATTGTAAACCATGTAATTGCAATATTTACGGTAGAGCTAGTGAAGAATGTGATGAACATACTGGCCAATGTAATTGTAAACCAGGAATTGTCGGAAGAGATTGTACTTTGTGTGAAAAATCTAGACATATGTTACAAAATAATCAATGCATTCGTAAGTTCAATTTATCATATTAGTTTAAACATTAGTTGTCATATTTTGCAACAATTTATGTTAAAACCTGTATAAATATATATTATTTTTAATACTCTTATATATTTTGAATATAGACAAAATTGTATACCTTCTTATTTACTGTTACAGCTTGTGATAATTGCACTCAGTGGCTATTAACTGAATTAGATATTTTAGAAGAGTATGTAATAAATAATCATCAACATCTAGACATTATAAATATTCCACCTCCAAATGGGCTCCTTGACATTGTAGAAAATAAAACTTTAAATTTGAAAACATCTCTTGAAAAACAAAATGAACTTAAAAATAATATTATGCAAATACCTAATAAACCATTTTTAAATTTGGGAAAAAATTCTAAGAAGCTAGAACATAAAATCAAAAAATTACTGAAAAAGTCTATTGGAGAGCATACAAATTCTCAGCATATAAATAATAAATCTGATAATTTATATAAAGATGTAAATAACATAAATAAGGAAGTTTCTGACATTACAGCTGAATTAGATGTTTTTGGAGAGGGTGATAAACATTTAAATACAATGTCTGCTATTAAAGAAGCTCGAGAAATATTAGAAAAAATAAGAAATATAGATTTTTCAATAACGATTGATAATATTTTGCAAAAAATAGATAAATGTAGTGAATTATTAGCAGATATAACGGAATTTAAAGAAGACATAGATGATTTTTATAAACGTATAAATGATATGGATGCTATTATTCGATCAACTTTGATTGATATTAAACATGTGAATGATTTATTAAAAGAAAATAATAACAACTTAAGTAATCTAATTGAATTAAATGATAATATTTACTTTTTGATTGATGATATTAAAACAATGTATATGCCTGAAACAGATTACATAGATGCTAAAAGTGCTAACAACAAAAGTAGAGAGATTATTCATGAACTCAGAGATAATAAAAAAATTCTAGAAAATATTATTGAACAGTATCAAAAAAAAGAAAATGTAACTAATAATTTAAGAAATAAAGTACAAGAAGCAGAAGAATATGCAAATAATCTTTTAAATCAAGCAATTAATTATAGAGAGTAAGTAAATTATGAATTATATTATTATTATATATAAGAATATTATAAAAAGTAAATGTTACAATATTAATTTAATATTTTTATTATTAGTAATTTGTAATTAATGCATTTATAATAATATATTAATCATTTACTGTTATAGATTATTTAAACAGACAAAAAATGGTGCTGATTATGCTTTGCAAGCTAGTCAAACTTATCAAAATATAGTAGACAGTATTAACAGAGCAAATATCACAACTCATGAAGCATACAATATATTTATTAACAATGTAAATATTTTTGAAAGTGAGGATTCTTTGAATAATAAAATATCTCTTCTTTTATTTGATTTAGATAAAATACAAAAACAAGCACAAAATCAGTTAAATAAAATTAAAGGTATCTTATAATAATTGTATATTAAACTTTTAATTGCTATCTTTCTCTATAATTATATAGGGTTATCAAAAGGTAATGCCTAGATTTGTGTTATATTAAAATAAACATGTGTATAGCATGATGTATAGGGAAACATGTGTATAGTTTTTTTTTAATAATATACAAATCTAGGTGTCACATTTTTATGACCCTATATATACATATATGTGGTCGTTTGATAAGTGTGGTAAATCTATTTATTGTTTAATTTAATTAATCAATTAATTTAATTACATTTTTCAATTTAGTTTTTCTTACTTTTTTACCATACTTATCAAACGACCCTCGTGAATATGTATATATATATATATATATATAAATAATTTTTTATTTAGATTTTAAGGAGATAAAGCTGAAAAATATAAACGAATCTTTTAAATCTTTAAAAGAAAATTTTTGGGAAACAGGATCTCATGATAATAATATTTCACAAGAGCTTGAAAGACTTAAATCTAATATTAATACCACAATGAAAATTATAATTGATAATTTCAATGAAGAATCTGCTTCATTGAAAATAATTTTTAATAAAGCTAAACAAATACAAGATAATACTTCCTACAAATTACAACCAGCTTTAGATGATTTAAATACAAATGAGGCAAATAAATCAGTTACTCTCTCAAGAGCTTCAGAAAATTGTAAATGTTTAATTATAAAATTATATTTTTAATTATAAAGTATTTTTAATTAAATATTATTAAAAACTTTCAATAATGCTATTCATTAAGTGTGCTTATTGTCATATTTGAATTAACATTTTCAGTATTTTAACTATTCTCAAAAACTAATTATGATTCAATATTTTATAGATAATTTTTAAAACTTATAAAAAAATAACATTTTTATTGAATATAAAAAAGCTCACTAAAACAATGTTATATTTTAATGGATAATTTTATTAAAATTCATTTTTTAGTAACGGAAGCACAAACAATGCAACAAAAATTAAATGAAACTTTAATAAGTTATGAAACAATGATTCAAAATCAAAGTAATACTGTGAATGAATTAATGAATTCACTTGCAAATGAATCACAAACTTTAAAAGATAAAGTTGAAGAAGCAAGAAGAATTGCAAATACAGTAAGTTTAAATTTATTTACTAGTCAAAAAAAGTATATTATTTGTTAATTTGCTGTAAAATATACATCATTTCAAAATTCTGTTAATATAATCCAGTGTTTCTATGTGTGTGTGTGTGTGTATACAATCAGAACAAAAGTATTTGTACTTTTATTAAGTTGAAAGGTTTATTAGAAAACCAAATAATAATAATGAGAATGATCATTATTTATTTAAATATTTAGTTATTTTTAATTTAAAATACAAAGTAATTCCAGCTTAAATTATATCTTTTTAGTATATTTAATGCTTTTTTTCTGAAAATATGCAAAAATAAAATGAACAAAGTATCTGTATATTTATATTAAAAATATATTTTTTTTATCTTGATAGAAAATCTTTATTGCTAATATTTAGTGTGTAATTCTTCTGCCCTAATTATGGCTTCTAAACATTTTAACATATTTTCAATAAATGTTCTTAGATAATTTAATGATATACTTTCTCATGTTTTTTTAGATTTTAAATAAAATGATTTATTTTTTATCTCATATTTGCTAATTTTTAAGTCCAAATAATCCCATAAATGCTTAATAGGGTTCATATTCAGGCTCTGTACTGACAATTCCAGTCCTTCATTTGTAGGTACTGTTCATTTTGTAGGTATTGGTTTTTAAAATGTTAGTGTATGTTTTGGGGTCATTATCATATTAGAACATATAAAAATCATCTCCCAACTTTAATTTTTCTTTTGAAATTTCAAAGTAATTAATAATATTTTAGAATATGATGCGCTTTAGATTTAAAATAGTTCTTAAAACCCCTCTTCTTTCATTTTTATTTAATTAACCTTTTAGAAATGTTATAGTTAAATATTTCCTTGATTTTCTTTCACAATAAACTAGTATTCTTTTGCATTGCAAATGGATTTTATTGATTATGTGCATCATCATAATTAGTAATTTTTTGTGGTCTACCACTACTGTGTAAAAATTAATGGTAATTTGACTTTTTTATATAACTGAATAACAAGTGTAACTATTGATTTTATTAATAATCCAGTGCTTTGATTATTTATAATTAATTTTCTCATATAATTAAAAATTTCTTGCATTTTTGATGTGACAAAATAACGTTAAGAGGGGTTTCCTCAAATTATAAAAATATACCAAAATTAACAGTAAAGACAGTGTATACAAAAATAGTTTCCATGTTATTGGTATAGTTGTGAAAAGTATGAAATTTATGAATTGAGAAGAGTATGAATACTTTTGTCCCTGACTGTTTTTGTGTGTATATGTATATGTACATATATATATATATATATAATATTATAATTCTTTCTTTTTCAGATTAATTTACCATTAACTAATGCTGATCAAGATTGTATCAGAATATTTAACATTTATTCTTCTTCATCAAGTTTAAAAACATCAACAAGTATTTCATTTATAATTTCAATGAAATCAGATGTACAAAATTCATCAATTATTTATATAGGTGGAACAACACAGCAATTTATTGCTATTGAAATGGTTAACAAAAAGATAAGATTAGTATGGAATTTAGGTGATGATACTGGAATTTTAACACATCCAGAAGAAATTAAAAATTCTACTGTAAATTCTGGCTATTATTATATTGTGGAAGCTAAAATGTAATAAAATATTGTGACCTTTAAATTGTTTCATGAATATATATGAATAACTTCTTTTTAGAATTTTTAATGTAGGAGAATTACAAATTAGGAAAATGTATTCAATAAATGGAACAAATGTAAATGAAAACTCGTTTGAAACATTAAAAGTCACAAATAAAACAAATCATCATTATATAATTTTTGATTCTGGATCTAATAATGAACTTTGGGTTGGTGGAACTCCTAGCAGAATACAGGATTTCTTATTAAATGATCAAGGTCTTAAAGTATCTATATATAAACTCGTTTTAGATGAACATCCTATTGGATTATGGAATTATATTAATAAAACAGGAAATTGTGAATCAAATATCTATTGGTAAATAAATATTTTCTATTTTATATAATAATTGTAAATATAGTTATATATATATATATATATATATATATATATATATATATATACATATATACACATAAATAATGAAAATTTAACTGTATAAAAATTTTTTTTAGGACTGATCCCACAGAAAATGAATATCAGTTTAGTGGAGATGGTTTCTCTGCAAATACTTTAAAAATGGACATTAAAAAGGCATCTCTTATAGTTGATATCAACTTTAGAACATTTGATGAAAATGCTTTAATTTTAGCTATTATAAGTCCACGAAATGTATGTATTTTTATAATTAATATTGTTTACTTTTATTTTTATAAAGTTATTGTATTTAACTTTTAAATACAAAAACTATAGTTACTTTTTTATGCATGTTGTGTAAACTACAATAGATTCAGCAGTTTACCATCTCTGAATAATATTTAAGATATCTGAGTAATATATATATATATATATATATATATATATATATATATATATATATATATATATATATATATATATATATATAATAGGGTCATCCAAATGTGATGCCTAGATTTGTGTTTTATTAAAAAGAAAAAATGAAACTATACACATGTTTCTTTTTAATAAAACACAAATCTAGGCTTCACATTTGAATGACCCTATACTTCTTATTTACAGGACAGTTACGTTTCTATATATCTTGAAGGTGGTAAAGTAGTTTGGTGTATACAGTACATTAATGAATCAAAATTAGAAATTAGTACAAACAAAAAATATAATACTGGAGAAGAAATACATATAACAATAAGACGTCTATTTCGGAATGATATTGACAGGTCTTTAATGAAAGTAAATACTGAAGTACAAGAAGGATCTAAACAGGGAAATAATAAAATGTTACCAAACTTTCTTCGAAATGCTAAATATTTTATAGGTGGAGTACCTCCTACTTTTAAAAAAATATACAAAAATTTTACTGTACATAGTATAAGTAAACAAAAATCATTCATGGGATGTATGCGAGATATAGTTATTGTAACAGAATCTCTTGATCCTGTAAATTCAGAACATTATGGTGTTAAATATTCATGTTCTAACAAGGTAATATCATTTTAAATTTTGTAATTATATGTAAATATGAATTTTGTCATTATTATATTTTCCATTTATATATATATATATATATATACACATGAACATATATGACTTATTTTATTAACAATTTTTTTGTTATAGTTGTATAATAAAATTGGATTTTTTGGGAATGGATATACTAAGATTAATAGAAATGCACATGAACGATTGGAATCATTTAGTTTTGTTTTTGTAACTGATGAATTATATAGTCACATAGCAACTATTGTATTTAAATTAGAAAATGAAGAAGAAGAACATATACAATTCAGCATCAACAATGGAAAAATACAAGTTAACATTGCAGCTAATCACTCTTCAGAAATGTTATTGTCTGAAGAAACATATAATGATAAAATATTTCATGTTGTTTCATTACAAAATAATGATAAATTAATTTTTCAAGTTGATAATTCTGTTATGAAAAGCCCCTTACACGCGATAAATAGAAATATACATAAAATTTATTTTGGTAAAAATTGTACAACTTGTACACATGCACTGAAACCTTTCAAAGGAACTATAAAAGATGTGATACTGAACAACAAGTAAGAAAATAAGTTACAAATATATTTATAATATATCTACAGCAATATAAATAAAATGCATATAAATATAAAATAATATCATTTTTGTTATTAATGTTATTTGTAATTTTTTTTCCAAATTTACAGATTTATTTATTTTAATCAAAACATATCATTTTCAAATGTAACAATTGGGCGAGATGGACCTGTGGATGTAATATTACCAGTAACAAATATTCCTTACAATACGCCTGCAACAAACAATTTATTTGAAATCGGTTGCAATAAAATGAAAAATTATTCTATTGAATCTGGAGCAGGAAAATTTGGAGACACTAAACATAGTTATGTAAAACATCCATTTCATGTTGCAACCTTGTGGCACAAAGATTTCATGTTGGAATTAGAGTTTAGGACATTTGAACCAAATGGAATGCTTTATATAAGTCCGGTAATATTATTTACATTAAAAATTTGTTAACAATATTTTTATTTATTTAAAAATTTAATAGTTCTTACTAAGATAATTGTATTTCTCTAGGGATTTAAAGAAAAAAAACCTTATCATCTTCTTGTAGAAATTAAAAATAGTAATGTTTATTTAACTGCCAAATCAAAAAAACAAAATTATACACTTCATACAACATCAAAAGTAAATGATGGAAAATGGCATAAGTTAATATACAAAAATGAGCATAGAAAATGGTCATTAATAGTAGATAATGAAATTAAAAACTTATCTAAAAAAGGACCAAGAAAATTAACTCTAACAAATATCATATATATAGGAGGTGTAGCGCACAATGAAAAACGTTTATCGAATAAAACTGTATGTACTATTTTAATTTCATTTTTCAACAACAAACACAGTACACACATGTGCACACAATAGGAACTCACACTACACACACCCATTATACACACCACACACGCACTACATACACCCCACACACACACAAACACACACACACATATAATATACACACCACACAAACCAAACACACCACACACATACACTGCACACAGATACACCATCACATATACCACACCACACATACATCACCACACGCACCGCACACATGTACTCCACACATACATCACCACACGCACCGCACACATACACCACACACACATACTGTGTGTGTGGTATATGTGTGCGGTGTGTGTGTAATCGATGTGTGTTTATATATGTGATGTGTGTGTGAGCTGTATGGTCTGTGGTGTGGGTGCAATGTGAGTGCATGTGGTGTTTGTGTATGTAGTGTATGTATGGGTGTGTATGGTGTGTGTGAATGGTGGGTGTGTCGTATGTGTGTGTGGTATGTATATATAGTGTGCGTGGTATGTGTTTATTGTGTATTTGTGTGTGTGTGTGGTGTGTGTGGTATGTGCGTATATGTGTGTGTGGTATGTGCGTATATGTGTGTGTGTGTGTGTGTGTGTGTGGTATGTGTGTGGTGTGTGTATGATGTGTTTGTGTGTCTGGTGTATTTTATGTATAGTATGTGTGTGTGTGGTGTAATTGTGTGTAGTATATATGTGTGTGTGTGTATATATATATATATATATATAAACACATGTGCGTGCACGCACACATATATTATACAATTTTTTTCACAGGTAAATGGACTAATACCTTTTAAAGGATGTATTAAAAATTTTAAAGTCAACTCAGTTAATACAGATTTAGTAGTTAGCAAGAATGAAAATGTAAGGCAATGTTTTACAAGTATAGAACGCGGATCTTATTTTTCAGGAGATGCGTTTGCATTATACAGTAAGTTATTATTTAATATTAATAAATTAATACTTTTTCCTTACTTTTATTTTACATAATTATCAATAAAATAATCTTAATGAAAAAGAATGTTTGAATAATATATTTATATAATATTTTTATTATTAATTTTACTTTTTTTTTAACATTGTTATTTCAGAGCATGATTTTTTAAAAACAAAACAAGTAAATATAACACTAGAATTCAAGAGTCCTGAAATAAATGGTGTCCTTGTTACATCAACTGATTCGATACCAGAATTTTCAATAGAATTAACTAATGGAAAAGTGATAGTTTCATTGAAATTAAGTAATAATTCAAAACCTTTGTCAGTTATTCACACACCAACAACACAATTTTCCTTATGTGATAATCGTTGGCATACGATTAGAGCACAATTATCCAAAAACCAAATAATTATAGAAGTTGATAAGAAGACCACTTCTGTTTCTAATAAATCTAATATGAGAATTGATTTAAATAGTAACAGAAGTCCATTGTATATTGGTGGACTACCAGGTATGTATATAACAAAATACTGGTTCATTAAATACTTTTTTTGAATAATTATATAAATTTACAGATACAGCTGCACAGAGTAGTCTTCAAACTAGAGAAAACTTCAAAGGTTGTATAAAAAATATACATATAAATGAAGACTATATAGATTGGGTAAACATGGAAAAATTGCACAATATATTACTAGATTCATGTCCAGTAGTTTAATAGAGATATTACACTTTAAATGCAGTAATTAAAAATAGTACAATTTATATTCAATTATTTTTTTATAAATGTTTTTATTAAAAAATAATTTATATAGTCATGCATGATTTTAAAACATATTTTAAATCATAACATTTAAAATAAATATAAAATGTCATCAACATTTTTTTTAAAAAAAATAACCTTTATAATTTTTTTAACTGTGAAGACTGCTATAATTATTTATATTTTAAGTATCATTAAAAAAATATACACTCCTACACATACACATTAGTATTAAAATCAAGCAAAAATAATCATAAACCTCAAATACATTCAGAAGTTTACTTGTAATTAATCATGTATCAATAAATTTTCAATGCTTTTAATTTTAAAAATACACAAACACAACATATGTACACATATTTATACACATACATATACACACATAGACATATATGTATTATCATTAAAATCATAATCAATAAAACTTATTACAATTAATCATACATTAAAACACCTTCCTTAATTTGGATTTTAACTAATATATGCATATTAAAAATGTATTTTTATTAAAAGCATATTTACTATTTCAATTTTCATGTTTTTTAAGGACTTATAACAAATTGGAACAATTAATTTATTTATATTAGACTAATAAGTTATTTTATGACAATATTTATTACTTTTATTTAATAAAATTAATTAAAAAACCTTTATTATGTATGTATGTGTATTTATATATATATATATATATATATATATATATATATATATATATATATATATATATATAAACTTATAATAGCTCTCTGCTCTCTGTGAAAACCTCATTGAATATTATCTTTCACTATACTTGATCATAGTCATCACACTGACTAAACAAATTAGTAATGATTTTTCATTCTTAGACAGTTAAATATCTTACCTGCTCTTATTTCTCTAATCATCAATTGACCATAATCTTCAATGTGATAGTTGGTGATACATTCTATTAGCCATCTATGCGTATGAAGTATATATATATATATGCGTGAATGTATATGTAAACAATATAATGATTGAAAAACACTTTTTATACTAAATACATATTTTACATTAAAAATTGAAATTATGTAGATAGTGCAATAATTTATATTTAAATTATAATTAGATTTGTTGTACAAAAAATAATAAAATAGGTGGTAATGTCAATATAGTCATAATTGACTTGTTCAATATAACAATTGTAAATAATCTGATTTTAAAAAAATGTACAAAACTTTCCTAATAAGTATTAAATATTATGTATGTATGTTTTTGTTCTACAAATACATGCATATGTATAGAAGTGGTCTAACTGAAACTGAAAAATAGTAAATGATAGAAAGTAAATGCATGTCTACAACCTTCAGTCCTATTTGGGCCACTATATATATATATATATATATATATATATATATATATATATATATATATATATATATATATATATATATATATATACATACATACATACATATATATATATATATATATATATATAAATATATGTATGTATGTGTGTGAAAATATAATATAAATGAGAGTGTATGCAAATATACATTATTAAGAATTTATGCACATGTACATTCTTTATTTGCAGAATAAATGAACTACTTCACTGAATTATATATTTATTTTAAGTATTTGTTTGTTTTTCAATGAATTCTGCATTAAATCAATGATTTATTACTTTAATAACATTTCAAATAAACATCTAATTTTTTGTTCTTTTTATAAAAGTGATTTTTTTGTAATTTTGTAAATATTATTGTTGTATTTATAAACACTGTATCTAATTTTAAGTTTAATTAAAAAATAAAGTTTGTTAATAATATTTGTGTATTTTCATTTTTAAACCGATTTTATTTTTTAAATTATTTTAAAAAATAAGAAAAATTTGTGGAAATTAATAATTTTGAAAAAAAAGTTGAAAAAATATTTAAAACAAATGAAAAGGGAAATTTGAAAAAAAAATGAAAGATCTTTGAAAAATAAAACAAAAAGGAACTTAAACAAAAAAAAATTATAAATAAAATATAAATATAAATATATAGATATATATATAGAAAAGCTTACACAAATAAACTCAAAAAATTTTACCTGGAGAAATTTGTAATAAAAAGTTTGAAAAGAATTAAAAAAAATAAATAAATATTATACACATTTTTAAAAAATAAAAACAATTCGAAAATAAGTTAAAAACAAATTTAAAAAATATTAAAAGAAACTAAAAAAAGGAATAAAAATAATATTGGAAGGGAGATACTTGCCAACCTAATATATTACTATGAAAATTCCCCTAATATGTATATATATATATATTATATTATATATAATATTATCCATATATTATATTTGAATTCGTTTATGATAGAATCTCATAACATCATGAGTAAAATCAAAAAATAAAAAACAATTTGAAAAAAATAAAAAAGTAGAGACATTTTAAAACAGAAAAATATTTTTAAATAAGAAATTTGAATAAAAAAATTACAAAGAATTTTTCGAAAAAACTGAAAGAAAATTAAAAATAAATTAAAATGTATTCAGAAAAAATAAAAAAATGAGAAATTCAAAAAAATGAAAAAAATATGTAAAATAATAAAAAATCATTTGAAAAATGACTAAAAAGCAATTCGAAAAAAGGTATAATTTTGAAAAGAAATCAAAAAAAAATTGAAAGAAATAAAAAAGAATTTGAAAAAATAAAAGAAAATATTTGAAAAAAGAATTACATCTTATATACTAATCATTGTCGATTTCAAATCACATATGTAAACTTCAAAAGTATATGAAAACGACATCGTTTTATCAGTTGTTAATTATACACGTTAAGTGTGATTTGTATTCCTATATAAAACGATATGGATGATGAAAAGACCCTAATTTTAGAGACAAAATCGATGAAAATTTCGTTGCTGTATAGTTGAAATAAATAAATAATAGTAATAAAACTATATAGACATCTTAACGATTGATATATATTTTTCATTTATATACTGACACACATAAGTCATCGCCATATGGGTAACATAAGCAATTTATTTATATAATTCAATAAAGTCGTTAAATTAAACAAAAAATGTTTATTTAATTTATAATAAATATAATACTCATCAGAAAAAAATACAAAAAAAGTAATTCATTCTATTATATAGTAGAAAATGTTAAAATAAAAACAGTGTTACATTCATCCGAAGCAAAAAATATCAACATTTTTTTTAAAAAAAAGAGTTTAATATCTTGTTTGTTTCTCTTTTCTTTTTACAACTTCATTTAAACGATTTGGCATTGAATAAATTATTTTTTTTTGTTGCTTCTGATGTTATATTTGCCCACTCCTTTTGAAGTAAACTGTGTTTATTTTAGCAATTTCTACTATATAATAGAATTTTTTTTTGTATTTTTTTTCTAATGAATATTATATTTACTATCAATTAAATAAAAAAAAAATTAATTTAATGACTTCATTAAATTATATCAATAAGTTGCTTATGTTACCCATATGATGATGACTTATGTGCGTTAGTGCATATATATATATATATATATATATATATATATATATATATATATATATATATATATATAATATGCAAGAATGTTTAAAATAATTACATATTCACCGAAATAATCGGAAATATATCACCTTAATATTTATTCTATTAAAATGTTCGTTTACAAATTAAACAAATATTCATTTTTATGCATTAAATTTATATAATAATATGCATTAAAAATATCACATGAAAATAAACACAAATAAAATAATAACTATGTAACGAACAGAACAGAAAACAAATATATACATAAATACATAGACAGTAGAAGAAATTAAAACTTACAGAAATAAACGAAAACTAAATACTGACAGGAAAAATATCATGGAGCTGTTGAAAATTAAAACTTGAACTGACCAATCAAACATCACCACTTAGAAAAAACTTTGCAAAAAAAAAATACATCCTAATATCAATAATACCAATCTAAGCAAGTATATTAATTTCTATGGTGAAGTTAAAAGTTTGAATTCAAAAATTAATCAGGATGTCGATATCAACTAGAAAAAATAGTATATAGAAAATTATAATAAAAATGATAAATATACATTATGACATAATTATAAACTTTAAATATTATTAAAATAGCTATATTGTATTAAAGTGTAAGTGAAGCTTAATAAATATTACAATTGAAATATTTAAATTATAGAAAATAAAAAAATAAATATCATGTGGTTAAGCATAAATGCTTATTGTAAACTAACAAGGTATGAAAAGCAAACTCAACAATTGGATACACTACTTTTGATGAACAAACTCAATAGTATTGATTTGTTATATATGTATGTATATATTATATATATATATATATATATATATATATATATATATATATATATATATATATATATATATATATATATATATATACATAATACAATACAATAAATATATTGGAATTTATTAAGATGATTTTTCAATCTTTCATAATTATAAATTAAAATCATTATAAAAGTACTAAACAGGTACCTGTATTTTCAATATTAAAATTATTTAAAGTGAAACATATATGTATATATATATATATATATATATATATATATATATATATATATATATATATACACATACACAATCATCCAAATGTGATGCCTAAATTTGTGTTTTATTAAAAAAAAAAAAACAAACAGAACTATACATGTTTCTTTTTAATAAAACACGAATCTAGACATCAAATTTAGATAACACCTTGTGTATATATATATATATATATATATATATATATATATATATATATATATATATATATATATATATATATATATATAAATATGTGTGTATGTAAAAATTACATTATAATTTTAATTACATTTTTTAATACAAAGTTTAAAATGAGAATCATGAAGAAAATTTTTAAGTATTGCTATATGTTTTTTTTATGAGATCTATGATTTTAAAAGTTTTTTTTACTTTAGCTGATTTATTATATATTACAAATACCTTTTTAAAACACTACAATAGTAATAGTGTGATAATAATTTATGTTCAATACTTTAAAATTACCATCCTATCATTTATAACACTGTAATAAATTTAATGTTTTACTATGCACTGTAATAATTTAAGTTTCATGTTTATAATGTATGTGTTTTGGCATGTCTATTGAGATCATTTGCTCTTGAATATCTTTTATCACATACATTACAACCATAAGGTCTATCACCTGAGTGAGTTAACATATGTTCTTTTAAATCAGCATTTACAACAAAGGATCTATCACATTCAGTACAATGAAAATTTTTCTCTCCGCTATGACGCTTCATGTGTACAGCTAAGCAACTAGATTGTGCGAAACCTTTATTACATTTTGTACAAACATATGGTCGTTCCCCTGTATGTGAACGCATATGAACTATTAATGTACTAGAACCATTAAAACCTGAAATGAAAAGCATATAAATATTTAATTAAATTTAAATATGAAATAATTTATAATGATAACACTAAAGTTTAAATATCTAATGAAAAGAATTTTTAAACATAATATAAACTTCAAATAAAAATATAAGTTAATTAATAAATTCATCTACATATAAAAAAATATATTTTAAATTAATAAACAATTTTAGTCAATATTTAATGTTTTATAGCTATAAATAACACTATGAACTATTTAATGTCACTAATTCAATAATAGTTGTCCTTATTTTATAATCACATATTATGTTAATTTTAATAAATTAAATTAATAACATGGTAACTTACCTTTCTGACATATTGAACATATATGACTTTTCTCACCAGTATGTGTTCGCATATGTTTTGTTAATTCATTACTCTGACAAAAAGCTTTCTGACAAACACAACATACATAAGGACGTTCTCCTGTATGTGTTCTAATATGAGCAATTAAATTACTACTAGTTGAAAATGCTCTAGGACAAAGAGTACACTGATGTGGTCTTTCACCAGTATGTGTTCTCATATGTTTTTCTAAATCTTGTGCTTGTCTACATCCTTTATCACAAACACTACAACGAAATGGTCTTTCATCTGTATGCATTCTTAAATGTATTTTATAATTTCCACTATGAGCAAAAGCTTTATGACAAACTCTACACTTGTAAGGCATATCAGTTGAATGAATTTTCATATGTCTACTTAATTTTGTACCAGTTAAAAAAATTTTTCCACACGTTGTACACTGTTTATTTTGATCAGATAATAATCGATCATCTTTTTTTAGTGTTTCTGTAGATTTTTCAAATACTTTTTCATCTTTTATATGTAATTCGTCTTGTTCAAGGATATGAGATGATTGTTGCTGTTGAAGAGGAATTTGTACTCCAGTTGTAGATAATGATAGCTGATTCGGTTGCATTTGGCTAACACCTAAAGCTAAGATGTTATTACTTGATGTTACAGGTAATTGTTCTTGAGAAACATTTAAAGTTGGCACATTATACATTGGTGGAAACTGAATTTGATTCATAGTTTGCAAATTATAATTTGTTATAGATACAAGATTTTGAGTAGGTATTTGAATATTTAAATTTGAGTTATTATAATTTATTTGCGAAAGAATTGGTCCAGTATTAGATACTGGTAAACTATTTTCGAAATGACATTTCTGTGTTTCTTGAGGTATTTCTTGGTTATTTATTTCAACAGAAGGAACACAATCAACATATGCACAATTATTTTGATTTGTTTGTGGAATATCTGTAACTGAATTATGATTACTTTCATTGTTTGCACTATTATTACTTATATATTGTCTTAATTTTGCATCAGACTTTTCACACTGTTTTTTAAATTGAAATGATATATGTAATTTTGCCACACATTTATTACAGATTTGCGCTGGTAAACCATCATTCTGCCATACCTTAAAAAAATATATATTTAAGAAATGATTTGTTTCTATTATTATTATTAACTTACTTGTACCGAAGAACATGCCATTATCTTTTTAGAAATGTGTACTTTAAAAATCGACATCATTATTCCTTCTGCTAAACATACTCTACAAATTTTTGAAAAATCGTATTCCATTTTCAATTTATAGCTCAATAATAATATATTTTGTTCAACTAACAATTATTTTATTACACTTACAAAAAAACTAGTCATGTATACATCTCCAAATGCATACACAAGCTGTACAATATAAATGCTCATGAATGTGCATAGGGGTGTGCAGCTGATATACAAGAATAAACAAGGCTTAGGTACTAGAAAGAATGTGCCCCTTTTCTTTTTAATACTGTCAATAAACACTAGATAGCTGATTATATAGCCTTACAACATTATAGAACTTTTCCCATATTTAAATATAGATTTTATTTTATTTTTTATTCTAATTCTTTATTTTTTCTTCATACAGAAATTCCTTCAAAACGAATCATTTTTAATTAATTACTCTGGGGTTTCATTATATTTATGAATGACTTCGTTTTATTGTTTTGGCATTATTCATTTTGCAATATACATCCCTTTATTATTTCAGTTACTATTTATTGTTAAATTATGACAAATTCACTTTAATATAAATGAATTATCATCTCCAACACCACAATATGTTATAGAGTGTTCAATAATCATTTATTATTCATTTTGCACAAAGGAAGTAATTTCCTATTCATTATAGTTTCTATTTTTTTTACAATTTCTGCATAATTAAATACAAATGAATTTAAAAAATTATGGAAACACATTCTAATAAGTCAAAATAAACCAGAAAAATTATGTTATAAAATAAATTTCATCAATTACGAATAATTTTATGAAATATGGTTTGTGCTTGATTTTATAAAGATTTTGTACTTTAACAAAAATTAATCACTCACATCCAGCACTCTGACGATTTCGGTATGGCCATCGAAATACACATCAGCGAATAAAATGATCAATAAGTGATTATTGAGCACTTTTATAGAATTTATGTTGAGGATGATTGATTCATTTATGTTAAAGTGAATTTACCACAATGCCAAAACAAATAGTAACAAAAGTTTTATTTTGTGTATTTTTTAATTTTGTTTATATATATATATATATATATATATATATATATATATATATATATATATATATATATATATATACAACATTAATACATGGAATTTGAATAGTTCTTTATGTTATTCCATACATCTATATTTTAAAATACTCGGATAGGTATAAAAAAAAGAGTTCAATGATAAAAAGTATTCTTTTATTTACAAATGTTTGCAACAAGTCGTATTTCTCTTATATGGAAATCTTAAAGGTATTTTGGCGAAGGAAGTATAATATATATTTATAGATTACAATAAATGATGTCATCAAATGCGTCACCTCGCGCAATCACAGCAAACACTTACAATATATCAGTAAATCAATTACAGTAATAACAAAATTGCATTCTCCTTTGCTTAGCAACGTACACAATATTACCTATAATGTCTGCATCCTAAGCAACAATGTAAAGCAATGCATCTTTGTCCTCAGATTAAAAGAATAACAAATAATTTAAGTATTTCATGAATTTTCAAATATTAAAAATTCATTAATTAACTTATACCATCTATATCAATATTAGTATATATAAATTGCGTAAATATAAAAAAAATAAAAAATAAAATTTATAATAATACTTAAACGCCATTGATATGAAAACAAAAATAATTATATATATATATATATATATATATATATATATATATATATATATATATATATATATATATATATATGTAATATTAACATTAAATGAAAACAATCTCTTAATTCTAATAGCAAAATCTATAGACACTATAAAATATATCTGTAAAACTGGTTTATATTAAATAGTATAATAATTTATTTAAAAATATACGTATATGTACTTTAACATGCTCGAAATATATTATCATTATTATTAATTAATTGTTAAATTCGATGTTATTATCATTTTTAACTCGACTTAAAAAAAAAATTATAATTTTTCTAAAATATTAATTTTGTGTTTATACATTATAATTCTACAACACATAGTTGATATCGAATTGTAATATTGAGAGATGTGTGTTATAATTAATTACATATGTACTCGTATATTGAATATACAAACCAGTATTACAAATATAGCTAGTATCAAACAAAGAATTTATTTTGAGTAATTTAATTTTTACAAGTTTAATAAAATGGGCACTAGCAGTAATTGTTTTGTTTTTTTATTCAATTGTTTTAATATTTCTTAGAAATATGTCATATATTTAAAAATAATTACATGAATGCATAATGGTTTTCATTAAAAACTTGCAGGTAATAGGCATCACAGTATTATTATACCCTCCCTGAAAAATATTTTCAAACAAGTATGCATCAAGTTATAAAATTAATTAAACTATTTAGGTTCATTTAAAAATTATCAGGTATATAATTTGTATTTTAACTAATTTATGCACTGAAAAATATTATTGAATAATTTTGTCAAGTAAAAAAACATTGATTTTGTTGATTTGAGGTGCTGATTATTTTCACTCCTTATATAGGAAAGTATGTTTTTAATTCGAGTTTAAAATGTAAACATCTATTTGGTCCAACTACAAATCTATGACATTTTAAATGTGGTTCTATCTGAGAAAATTATATTAGAATAATAGTTCTCAAATATCAATTTGATAAATATAAGTATGTTAATACTGAATATTTGTCATCTATATTTTTCATTATAAATACATAGTTTTTTCATTCTTGACCATATCCATAAAAAATCTATTTTTCCAATAAAAAAATTACAAACAATAACATTACGAAAAGTTAAGAATATATTATATAAAGAAAGAAGTGGAGTTGATTAAGATTTTTAAACTACAGAAGATAGTTTTAAACATGTTACAGGATTTTATTATCTCATGTAAAAATGTATATATTTGTATTATGAATACGGTCATATAGTGGCATGAAAAACATGATCAACACATGAAAAATGTCTGTTCACTGTATAAATATATTTAATATAACTATTATACGCGTTAATTATCTTTTCATTTTTAGAAAAAAATTGCAATTGTCATGAAGCACTCTTGTAATATCGTTTTAAACAATTAAGCATATGGATTTTTTCAGTTTTGAGTTTATAAGTATTATTCATTAGGAAAGGGGATATTTCATGACAAATAAGGCCGTTATCCGCAATTAGAACATTTTTATTTAAAAATAGCCACCTTTCGAAGTTTTTGAACATTAAAAATATTTTATTTATTAATAATATTCAAAGATTTTCTAAATATTTTTAATTGAATATAAATTTCGTTTTATATTTGATGTCAGTAATGATTTAATTTAGATGTCTACAATGATTTTTTTATACATTTATTGAAATTATTTAAATGATGAAATAAAAATCAACTGTACTTTATATTATAGTGCTGATTTTTATGTAGAGTAGTAAAAACGTATCTATTTTAAAATACTTTCCAATAGATTATACAAACGGAATATTATATTAATATAAAAAAGGTGCAATTGGTCAAATATGGACCTAATATTTATTATATATAAATATGTATGTATGTGTATGTATTATATATATATATATATATATATATATATATATATATATATATATATATATATATATATATATATATATATATATATATATATATATTTCTTACATACTCATATACATATTATTGAATATTTGCATATATAGCACACATGTATGTATGTTGTATATCTATTTGCATTTGTGTGTATGTGTGTTTGTGTATTATGTATAACTTTTTCATTAATATTCAGTATAATTCAATATTTCGTAACAGAATATAAATAACAAAAATAAACTATTCAGTTAAAAAGAAATATATTTATTGAATATTGTATAAATTTGTACTTGAGTTTTATTTATTTTTCACTATCAGTTTTGTAATTAAATATAATTTGTAAGGATTTTTATTTTAACACAAATGAATCACTTATTCCAACACCGCAAGATTTTATATTTTCAATAATCACTTATTGTTTACTTTGTCCACTGATTTATATTTCAATGGTTCTTCTATCGTTAGAGCACTACAATTTGACCTTATAACACAGTGTTTTAACGATGATAAGTATCATATAACGATTGAAATGAGAATCAGTCAACAAAATTGAATAAGTAATTATTTAATATTTTTGTAAAATCTTGTAGTGTTGATATTTTATAAGTATTTAAATAATTTTTACCATGGAAAATTCTAACAAGCACGAATAAATAATGAACAAAAATTTAAAAAAATGTTTACTTTTAGAAACAAAACATTTATATTTTTTCGTATGATTCATATATCATCACTTAGTCAGTTTAATATATATTTTCGTTGTTTTAAAATATCCAAGAATGGAAAGACGGCTACCTAAAACATTGTTTCATTTTTAAGAATGCAATTGAAATTTTAATTTAAGTAAGAGTTTGATTAACGTAAAGGATTTACAAATAATGTGAATATGACTTTATAGTCAAATATAAACATGTTTAAACTTTCAACAAGATTTTAGCCAAACCTTCTTTATATCCTGTGTCAGTTATAATAAACATATTTCAATAGCAACCAAATAGTATTGTGCAGAGTATTATTATTAAATTTATTATAAAAATGTCACTCATTTTACGATTTACATTAGAATTCAAGATGAGTTTAAATAATATTGTTACAGATAAATGTGTCTAGCTGAGACAAAATATTCAGAAATCAAGTAACTTTATATTTAAAATGTAAAAATGTAATGTTATTAGATAAATTGTTGCATAATTACAATAATGTATCGTATATAAAATGTTTAGAAAAGAAAACATAACATAAACATCATACTTTTTTTAATAAAATGGACAGAAAAATGTTTCGTGGATGTTATATTTTTTTTTTAGTAATGTAAAAAAAGAAAAGTAGTTTTGGAGTTTATAATAAATTGTAATGAGAAATAAATGTATAATTTTACTTAGAAGTAAAAATAAATAAATAGTAATATGCAACTTCATTATCTTGGAGAAAATAAGATAAATTGTAATTATAGTTATAAAAAACCGATATATTTTAATTATAAAGAATTATGTTGAAAAAAGTGTAAATAACATTTCATTATATTTAGTAGATAATTTGTATGTCAAATTTTCATTTATTTTTAAATGTTTCATATGAAAAGATAACAGAAATTAAATATAACCAAATATAATAAAACAATAAAATATTAATTAAAATTTTTATAGAAAATACAAAAATTACATATATGTTTTATGATTACACTGTTAGAGAATTTTTGTTTTTTTTTTATTTATATGAGAATAAAATGTTATATTTTATAATGAAAATAAATTTTCATACTAATTTAATTTATTGTAATTTTATTATGATACTAATCAATAGTAAAACAAATATGAAATATATGTATTCAAGTAATTTTCAATTTACATGTGATTTATTTACAGACAGGTTTAAACCCTAAGTAACTGCTACATATGTACCCCTTTTATGATTATTAAATGCATACGTATTTGATGGTAAACATTATTAAACATTGTTTAATATATTATGTTTAATGTTTTCCAAGAGAAAATTTATTATTATAATATTTATATACTATTAAAAATATACAGTATGTAGATAATGCACTTATTTTATTTTTAATTTTAAATATGACAAATATAATGCTGTTATTGTATAAACACAGTTTATGCCTGGAAAATTGACTTAATGCAATCATGTATTATTGTTTTGAAGTTTTCTCAAACTAATTTAAATATGATTAAGATTGTTAATGATGATGTTGTATTAAGATAAACATCAATAAAATTAATTTAGTTAAAAATACTATTAAATATATTTAACTTAATTAGTTTAGTTTGAGATTAATGGTATTTATTGTATTGAAGATGTATGTAAATTTATCAATAAAAAAGATGAATTTCATATGTGTATATATATATATATATATATATATATATATATATATATATATATATATATATATATATATATATATACACACACACCTATATATTCACTCATACATCATACACTAATCCATTCATACACACTTATACATAAATCTATTTAAATGTGTGCACAATATGCAAATTTATGTATATACATTATTTTGTTTGTATGCCACAAACTTTCAGTATCCACATTTATGTAAATGTTTTCATTAACAAGTAATATACCTACAAAAAGAGACATATTCGACAATGTATTCATTGTCAATAATATATTGTAGCAATATAATAAATCCAACAGTCTTAGTTTCCTATACTTGTAATAACAAACTTTGTCATTGGACACACTAAATTTATTTTTTCCAAAAATTTGATAATATAAAATAATGAAGCTTAATTAATATGAAATTTACAAAATTTACAATAGTACTTATAGAAGGTCTCATGTATGGAGCTAATGAATGCTATGCAACTTACGTAATTAATTGTTGTTATCCTCTTAAAATAGTGAGGATATTTCATTAGCACAAAATAATTTGTGTGACATTGCTAATACTTGCCTTTCATGCCCACTATCCTAATGTTCTGTTAGTATAAACATTATTCAGTCTTTATTGGAAAGTTATTTTTTTTTTAAAAAAAACAATCGAAATAATTCCACAATTTTTTTATTTACAGGTATGTAAATGAAAATAATAAAATTTTAGTGTGTCCATAACTCACTTGACTTTTGAAGCACAGTCAATTATTTACAGTAGAAATATTTTTGTGATAATAATTTAATGTTCCAAAACAAAAACACACCAGTCTGCTTTGTATTAACAAAGCTATTAATAATATTTAAATAATAAAGCAAAAATTATTCAAACATAATCATAACAATAATTAAAATTCTCTGTGGACTAGATGGCGTTTAAGGCTCTTCTTGAAGAAGCCCTATGAGGGGAGTGATAATCTTCATCACGAGCTCCTCTGTGGTCTGGTCGTGGTGGTATCATAGAACCCCTTTCAATGAGTCCTCTTTCACGGTAATCTTGGCCACCAGATAAATGATGAGGCACAACATGATGAGACATCTGATCGTGTGTATATAAGAGCTCACGTTCAGCATATTCATCATACTCTCTTTCTCTTTCAAGTCTCGATCTTCCTCGAGAATGTGATGCAGGATGATATGATGGACCTAATTATCAATTAAAGTTCATTAGTTGAATATAAAGATTACATTATTTACTATATAGTCATAGATATAAAATTAATGATTATTTATATTAATGTATGTATGTGTTTATGTGTATGTGTGTATATATATATATATATATATATATATATATATATATATATATATAAATGTACACATAAACACACATACATACATAGTATTCTTTAATTTTATAATTTTTTTTAATAATGAATTATTTAAAATGTAAAAAGGGTTAGATTGTATTATAAAAATGAATAACAGATATTTAATATTTTCAATTCTATGTTATTCCTTTTTTTGTTAATAAAAATACGTTAGTGAAAACTTATTAAATGATAAAAGCTCTTAATGAAATAATACAGTTTATATATATATATATATATATATATATATATATATATATATATATATATATATGTAATTATCTAATTGTTATCAAAAATCATGTGTTACAATAATTGAACAGTTTACCTTCCAAAAGGTAATTTTTCAATTTTGTTTACGAAAATAGTAAAAGAATACTTGTGTACATTGAAAGCTATGTCATTTAGTAGGAAAGCATGCTAAGTAGCATCTAGATATGAAAATAGATATATATATATATATATATATATATATATATATATATATATATATATATATATATATATATATATATATATATATATATATATATATATATATATATATATATATATATATATATATATATATATATATATATATATATATATATATATATATATATATATATATATATATATATATATATATATAATATATATATATATATATATATATATATATATATATATATATATATATATATATATATATATATATATATATATATATATATATATATATATATATATATATATATATATATATATATATATATAATATATATATATATATATATATATATATATATATATATATATATATATATATATATATATATGTTTTACTATTTACTAATAATACAAATGTATAAAATAATGTACGAAAAAAAGAATAATAAAACCACAAAAGCTGATTCTTGGCTGATTTCGTACCGATTACCTTTTACGTGTTGACTACAGCTACAGTAGTTACGTACACTAGTTTACACGCTGCTCCTACTGTCGGAGCTAAGACGACGTGGTTTGTGCACTTCGTCACCTTAAATATAGCCAATGATCATCACTAAGCTTTTTGATACGTAGTTGATTATTTAAATTGATTAATATTGAATTATATCAACATTAAAATTGAAACAGTGAAGCAACTATAAGCATTTTCAATCTTTTGAGAGCTGCTTTAGCAGCACAATTTTTCTGTGCATAATGAACAAAAAAGTGTGCATGTAATTTAATAAGATTTTATTGAAATGTGTTAAATAATTTGTCTTTTGTGGTTTAAAAATTTTAATTTTCTGAATCATACCAGGTGCATAAGTATTTCAAAATCTATTTACTACTTTCATGCAACGTTAATACTTACTAAACAGTTAAATATATAAAAAATCAAGTTGCTTCCAAGTTAATAGGCAAAAAATAAGACAGATGAAAAAAGCGCATGAACCACTTATTGCCTTTAAGAAATATTAACTTCAAATGTGATTTCAGCTGATTTGTGAATTTTTCCTGGACTAGGTTTTGGCATTAAAGCTTGCATTATAAATATGCACCAACCAATGCGGCAGAATAAGTTGAAGCGAAAATCAAAAAACAAAACAAATTGAAATTTCATTAGATACCATTACGGTATAAATTAGGTTTGAAATCATGTGTCTTTAAGTATAAAAATTAAAAAAGTAAGTACTGAGCCGGACGTGAGTAAAATGAAAGCATTTTTTTTATTAAACAATTGTCAGTTGTATCGTGCTGTAAAAATATAGTAACCTTAATGATATGTGATAAGAATTTATTCGTTTGATATACCAGAAATAAATAAAAATGAAACATATTGTTTCTTGAAGACAATTTTCAATACATCGTTGGAAGTTGAGTGATACTTCCAGAATAATCTGCAAATGAAAATAGAAATATGCACAAATAAACTCTAATAGAAAATATATAAAAATGCTTTATAATAATTATCAATAACTAGGAGATAGTACTTATAAAGTATTTAACGATATTAAAATATTCTAGCGTTTTATGTTGTTCACTAAATACATTTATACATGTACATAGTAAAACATTCACACACATACACACAAACTGAACATAATTATGTAAATGTTTCACAAATAGATGTAGCTTTTATTTGTAAAAGAAATTTTTGGTATAACAATAAAAAATGAGATAATAATAGAAATCAGATATTTATGATTTTTGTACATGACATCATAGAAAAAGTATTTTTTTATAAGTAGTAAATGAGATAAATTATATATATATATATATATATATATATATATATATATATATATATATATATATATATACGTTTGTATATGTTACTATATAAAATTCTATTTAAATTCACATTTTGTATGTACTACTACTACTACTTGTCGCTATAATCTTTGCAGCGTCTTAGCCTTCAACAATGTTGACCTAGTTTTTTTTTTGAGTCCCGTAATGGTTAATTTTTTATTTACAAGGTAAGATTATTAGTCCCATGCTTAGATTCATCTTGGGGACCTTTCTTAGATTGGAAATTGATCGTAATCTTTCGCTGAAGGTGGTGAAGCATGCCACTATGCCACCGGTTGGCTTATTTCATATTTAAAAATATAAAAAAGATATTCTGCAAAATTTTATTATTACAAAACAAAAGGATTAAAATAGATTATTTCGTAATGAATAATTATAAAGAAAATAATTCAATCTGATAAATGTATCATTTTTTTCGAAATAAACAAGGCTGTAAAAAAATCTGTTTTAAACCACTAAAAGTAAAAGAAAATGTTAAAATATTTATAATGATGTTGTGTAAGTAAGATTATTAAAATGGCATGTTTCAAACTCTAATGAATCAATGTACTTTAAAACAGAATATATAAATAATTGAAAAATCATAAAAAATATTTTGTTATGATATTTTAATTTTATATTTTATTGTCAAAATAACGGTAATAAAAGTTATATAATTTTTAAGGAAAATATTATTTCTGAAGAGTAAAAAAATTTAAATAAATTATAAAAAGTTAAATTTTTTTAAAAATTAAGATAAATATGTTAATTATTTCAGGAATGTAACGAATAAAAATGATTTTATTTTTAATGTTTGCTCATATTATTTTTTTTAAAAAAAGGGACGTCATGTTCTAAATACAATTAATATCAGCATATTTCTATTTTGTTTGTTTCCTAACATGTTACTGTACATATATATATTTTTAAAAAATAGTTGTTTGTGTGTATGATAGTGTGTATGTATATAAATATTATAATTTCTATACTACTTTATCTGAAAGAGAACAACTACTATGTCTTAAAGGAAGCTTTTTGTGCAGACAACAATTATGTATACTACGACATAAACTAAATGATCAATTTAAAAATACCTCTCTCATGTTGGTAAACATATGGGTCATGATGTCCTGTGGAAAATTTTTTATAGTTTCAAACACAAAAGCACCTTCAATATTTTAAAATATAATGATATTGATTTTAAGACTCTAATTACCTGGAGGCGTTGTGTTAATCCGACCTATTTGATCTCCACTTGGTGAGGGTTGCGGAGAAGGTTGAAGTGGTCGGGGAACAGTTGGAGGAACCAGTGGAACTACAGCAGGAGGATGAGTTGCTCTCCAATATGCCTTAAAAATAAAATAGGCCATATTTGATACAAATATAATAAAAATTGATGAAAAATTCAGACAAGTACAAAATACTGTTTTATATATATATATATATATATATATATATATATATATATATATATATATATATATATATATATATATATATATATATATATATATATATATATATATATATATATATATATATATATATATATATATATATATATATATATATATATATATAGCTTACTTCAAGATATTCAGCTATATGTTCACAAGCATCTTCTAATTGATTTTCGTCCAGTATAACATCAAACATTTCCGGAGGGCATTGTGCTAATTTATCTGCAGCAACCATTTGTACATTAAGATGTCGAGCTTGGTTTTTACCACGTGATTTTATTAAGCGTTGAAGTACTTTAGGGCTAGAAATTTTTAAATATACAATTGTTGGAGCCAAGGAAGTTTTTGCTAATTGGGAAGGATGATTTATTGTATCACAATCCAAGACAACTAATTGTAAAGTACGGGCTAGTTCAAAAATTCTTTCGATTTCTGCTTGCACTTCAGCTAAACACGTTGACCTTGAATTTGATCGCTCCATTATAGCTCGTTTAGAAGGATTGTTTAAAAGCGATCGTTTTGCTAAAGAAATGTCTGCCATTACCCGCGTAATAATGATTCTGAAACATTATCAGACAGCATATTTTTTATACTGCGATATTTCAAAATATTTTTTTAGATTGTCATATACTAACCTGCCTTCAAATCTATGTTTGAGAAAATCAAATAAAGCTTTCTGCATCATATCTGTTACTTCATAGCCTTTGAGAGAGGGACCAACTAAAACTACAGGTCTCATTGAAGGTACTACATCATAAGGTGTTGTTGTCTCCTGTTTCTTAAAGAAAGGTTTTCTTTTTTCTTTTGCTGGGGGAGTTGTTAAAGTTGTTTTTCCAGCACGTGTGTTTCCAACAGAATCAGATTCATCACCTAAAGGTACAATTATTAAATTAAACATTTTTTGTCATTTATTCAAAAATTATAATAAATATCATAATTATTAATTAACAACGGAATTAAAATTTGAGAAGCAAAAGCTTAGTATTTCAAACACATATTAAACATTTTTTTTATATTTACTTAGCATTGCTTTTTTAAATAGATTAAAATATTTTCAATACTAACACATTTAAGTAATATCGTGCATTAAACACTGAATACATTGTAAATATAGTTGTAATTATATGAAACATTTACTTTTTTCAAAAATATTAATGTAAAAGTTCAGAAATATAGACTTCATATAGAATAATTTAAATTACAATTACATTTAAAATAGATTTTTCATTTGAAAGAAATTTGTAAAATTGATTTTAATTTTGTAAATTTTTATAAATATATTATAAACTGACTGAAAATAATTTTAAGAAGTATATAAAATGTTTATTTCATATATATATTTAAATAATATAACAATAAGTATTTTTTTCTAGTTAAAAAAATATGTGGTTCTATTAAAGGCTATATATATTAATAAAAATATGTAGTTACAATCATACTAGATGCATTATTTTAGTTGTATTTTGTTAGGTGAACCTCATATTTCTTAGTTATGATTAATTCAATCTAAATGACTAAAATCTAATATTGCAAATTATATCTATAAAAAGGAATTTTAGTACCGGATCTATAAAACTGTTAACTTACAAAATTGTTTTATTTTTATTTATTTATTCATTATTAACATTTAAAACAATCTTATAATTTAATTTTATTTATTAAGCCAGATCCGGTGCTTAAAAGAATTGGTACACTGAGGACTGGAATACAGGATTGTGTTCACAATAAAATGAAATTTTGATTTTATGTAATAAATTCATTAATGTTTCAAATATATGTAGTAAAAGTGTTATAATTCGTAATTTATGATCATCAAAATTAAATATAAAATGAAGTTAACATTGAACAATGTGGTAATTTTAGTCGAAAAGAAATGAATAATGATATGGGTATAAAATTTATTTTGCTGTGGATACAAATATGATGTGTATAAATGTGAATATATATGTAAATGTATGTATGAGGTATCAATATAATTGTGTATGATTAGTAATATTGTGTGTATATGAATATATATGTATATATATATATATATATATATATATATATATATATATATATATATATATATATATGAGATATAAGCACACATATATACACTGAATAAGAATATTCTCGTGTAATGATAATGTTTATAATTTATAAGAATGAAAACATTAAAAGTTTTTCGATTAGAAGAAAATCGTATGTAATTGTATTACATATAAATTACTTAAGTAGTTATTAACAAATATGCTTTTAGTACCATGCGTAAAAAGGCTTAAAAATAAAAATAATTTTTAAAAAAATAGTAATGTTTATACACTTAGTTACGTATACATACATACACATACCAAAACTATAATTTTTATACTTAATATTAAAGCTCTTTTAAGAAAAAACATCAAATATATTCGCAATTGTAATTATAAGCTCAGGAAATCTTTCTGGTTATATATAACAGAAATGTTTTTTTATACAGAAAAGAATATAGAGAATTACGTCTTGCTAGTCTAGAGAAGATTATAATAGTTTTATATAAGTTTTAAATATCTGTTTACTTCCAAAAAAATATTTTTAGTGTACTTATACATTATATATTTATTAATTTTTAGATTACGTTACTGAAGTATATATATATATATATATATATATATATATATATATATATATATATATATATATATATATATATTATATAAAAATAAATACAAATTGTAAATATGGCATTTTATTCATTCACTCTTTTTTATAAGGCAAAATATTTTATAATATTTACATTAATACTAAGATTATAACGTCTTAGATATTTTATATCAAGCAAATTTAAATAAATGTTTTAAAATGAGCGTTTTTATAAAAAGATAAACGTACTAATATATTCACATATTAACATTTAATTTTTTAAAAAATATGATTATTAGGTTTGTATCGAAATGAGCTATTAATGAGATTATGAATGAAATATTATGTTAATTTAGAATAGAAAATATTTATCATTTAGTATTCATTTAAGTTATAATTAATATATTTTTTGATAATATTTGTTTTATATATATAATCTATGTTTCTCTTTAAAAATGATCTAGTATTAAATTACGTGTTTATTTATTAATATCAATTTCATTTTATAATTGAAATATTTTTTGCATTATGTTTGAATAAATTAACTGCATTTGAATTTTGTAATAAATGTTCCGTGAACCATATTGGGGTTTTATGTAATAATTTATATTTTAAAAAAAATTACTATCCAGAAAAACTAAGAATAAATATTATATTTTAGATTCTAAACGTTCGTTTTTTTTTAAATTTATCTACAACAGTTAATATTTTTGTATTAGCATTAATATTAATACTTACTTGAATATTGCACATTTTATGTGTTACAACAATGATTTCATTTAAAAATTAATTGCCAAAAAATATGCAATACATTATGCACATGTAGTTATTTTTTTAATTTGTATTAGTAATCAAATAAAACATGAATACATCAATAACATTTAAGAAAGCCGATCCATAAATGAGGTAAATGCATTTCGCAGACAATAACAAAATGTCACAAGCGAGTGTAGTTGGGATGGACATACCAGGTGTGGGAGGGGTGCTACCTCTGGACACGTCGTTGCCTACAGCACCTAAGTTGCTGCTAGATGACGTCTTACTCGAGTACAATTTAGAATTCCTGGCCTGGGTCTGCTGCAGGCGCAGGTTCTCCAATTTCACCGGGCTTGGTATAAATCCCACATCGCATCCTTCTTTGACCAATCTACCAATCCACCAGTTGTTATCGTATTTTTCCTAAAAAAATGGATAATAAATGTATATAAGAATATTTTTTTCTTAATATTAAGAATTACTTTCAATAGGGTACAAACGTTGTAAAATATTTTTTATCCCGTTCAAATTATATATATATATATATATATATATATATATATATATATATATATATATATATATATATAATAATTATATATAATTGTATATTATATAAAAAACAGAATGAAACATTATTTTTTTGAATATGAAAACTTAAGAGTAATAAATATTTGTATGATTAATATTCACCTTGATGTGTAAAAAATCCCTAACATCAAAGGAGATAGCGCTTCCGTGAACGGGAGAATCATCGTCCAGGGCGCCATCGTATGACACATTGGTGCGAACCGCAAATGCGACTGGCTTACCCTAAAATAAATTATTAATACACATACATATACACACTCATTATATATATATATATATATATATATATATATATATATATATATATATATATATATATATATTAATAAAGAGTGTTTTTTTAAGCGTGATAGAACTTTAAATTGAAATAAAACACACACTAATTCATCGAATGACCATTTATTTGATATTATTTGAAAGATAATTTTATAGCATTAATATTTCAAAAATGATTTCCAGAATATGTGTACCACGGCTACTTTTGACATACTGCATTCTATCAGTCTAATTTCGGGGCACTTTTTCAAGCAATTGGGGCTTTATGTCCGCAATAACGCGAGTTATGTTGACTTCTAATGGCTCAATTGTCGCTGGTTTATCAGTATAAATGAGAGATTTCACATATCCTCAAAGAAAATAATCCAGAGATGTCAAATCATACGATCATGGAGACCAATTCACAAGTCCATTTCTGGAAATAACGTTATCATCGAATTTTTGTTTCAATAAATCGATTGTTTAGGTCGAAGTATAGCATATGGCACCATCCTATTGAAACTACATCTCTTTCAAATCGATGTCATGAATTTCGAAGGAAATAAGCTCCGATGATACCACCAGCGTGCAATCCGTACCACACGGTGCATTTTTCTGGATGTAACGGACTTTCGTGAATCACTTCAGGATTGGTCTCACTCCAAATGTGGCAATTTTGCTCATTAATCCACCAGTTAAGTCAAAAATGAGACTCATCACTGAACAAAATTTTGTGGTAGAATAGAGGGTCAGTTTGAAATTGATTGTGACCTCATTCATCGAACATTCGACGTAAACAATGGTCATGTGGCTTCAGTTCTTGAACCAGTTGGATCTTGTAAGGGTGTATATGAAGATCTTTAAGCAAAATTTTCCGCGTAGTAGACGGACAAACCCAAGTTGCTGCAAATGACGACGAATCGATAAATTCGAGTCTTCACTTACACTATCGTTAACAGCAACAATATTTTTTTCGGTAAATACGTTTCTATGCCTTGTTGCACCATGTAGCGAATAAGTTGTGCGAAAACTATCGATGGTTCTGCGAATAGCTTGCTCCTATGGACGATTATTTGCACCGTACAATTCACGAAATGCTCTATAAAATTGGTGAACAGAACACTGACTTTTGAAATAAATTTTCACAATTTGGAAATGTTTTCAAGTGTAAAATATTTTATAATGATTTGCCAAAGTATACTGAATCCAAATGTCACTTATAGCGTGCAAACTGACAACTGACTTGACAAATATTCCTATTAAAAGTTCTATCTTACTTAAAAATACATTTTTTACATATATATATATATATATATATATATATATATATATATATATATATATATATATATATATATATATACAATATATATAATTGTTTTTTAAAAAAACATTAATATAATTTATAATCGTAACAATACATTTAACATTAAAAGTAAATGTCATAATATTTTTGAATTACAAATAGCTATTAATTTATTTTTTGAGTAGAAAGTCTATATATATTATTTTTTTGTTTTAAACTGTAAATATTCTAAAAATTATAAAGAATAACTTCAAAATATTCAACTGGATACACAAAATCAAAGACGAGAGTTAACATTTTCTAAAAATTAGTTAAAAAATTATTACTTACTCGTGCCTTCTCCAGCTGGCTAAGCGCCTGGCGCTCCTTCTCCCGCCGGAGCGTCTCCTTTTCTTCGTCCAGCGACAAGTCGGAAGACGGTTGTGAGTAATTCGAGTCTGCTGAGCCCTGTATATGAAAATGGCATTTCTTAAAACATATTTTTTTTAGAATAAATTAAATCTCAAATAATGATTAGAGCTTTAACTACTAATCTAGTATTGCATTAAACATAAAAGCCAATTTACAATATATTTAACAAACATTCATGAAGAAATTTTGATAAAATACATATTTTTTATAAACTGAAATAAATAATCTCTGTCGATTAAACATATACACTATTTAATTTTAATATTGTTTTTTTCTACCACTATACATACGCAGATTATAGAATGATACTACTGGAAAAATACATTTTATTTTATTAATTCCAAAAACTATACATTTATTATGTTCTAAATTTTAAAATGTATTGTATATATACATATCAAGTATCTTTACACAAATGAACATGAAGTTTATAAAATGAGACAATTTTACAAATAATTATTTTACTTTATTTTCTATAAATAATAATAAATATTAATTTCTACTTAAAAAAAAAAACTAAACTACATAAAATACACTTACATTTCTTACGGTACATACGACATATTTATGGTAAAAATAAAAAAATAATTGAAATTGAAACTTATTTTTCTTACACTAATAATAGCAATAGAGAAACTTACAATAAAATGAACCTAAATATATTAAACTTATTTCAAAAATATATTTTCACAAAAATCAAATAATTATATGAAATATATGTACTTTTGAACAAAAGTATGCATTTATTATGGCATATTGGTAAACGATAGTGTTTTTAATTCTAATAATTAGTACTTAATATGTGTAGTTAATGATAGAAAATTGATATATTACTGTATTAAAGTTTCTTGTTACTTAATTTAATTCAATTATTTCATACAATTTACAAAAAGATTTTAATACAATTTGTTTTATTAAAGTTATTCAGAAATATAAAATGTATAAAAAATACTTACTGAGAAAATTAGGATTATAAAAAGAAAATTATCTATATAAAGTGTATATATATATATATATATATATATATATATATATATATATAATGTGTAAATATTAAATTATGAATTTGCGATTTATGATGATGTAAGACAGTATTAATTGTATGACGCTTTCTACTATACAAATCTATTACAAGAAACAACAAATATTTTTAATGACTCTAATAACAAACTACGTCACTTCTTAAGACAGATTAAAAAAAATAAGTAAAAACATGCAATGCAGCTTTACAAAAAAATATACAATCAAGATTTTAAAAGCTCTATGCGAATATCACTACAATGCGTATGCATGCAATGAAAATGTTCCGCATTCTCATTAAAGTGAAACATTTAAAACAATGTTTTCGTGCTAAATATTCAGCATGTTTAATAATCAGCAACATAGAACATGACTCATATAAATCGTTAAAATTATTGTAAAAGTGTCATAAGTAATTTTTAAAATTACTTTTATATATATATATATATATATATATATATATATATATATATATATATAATTATTTGATGATATTTACATGCAACAATGGAAAATAAATTGCAGAAATTGTCAAAGTCCTTTTATAAATATGTGTATGTAATTATTTTCCAGCTGGATTAAGCAGAGTTAAATGACGTATAGTATTTTAGATTTTTCAGTTAATTCTTTTGTAACCATTATATATATATATATATATATATATATATATATATATATATATATATATATATATATATATATACACAACTAAAGAAATCAAAGAATGATTAATATTAGAACAAAAATATGATCAAAAAAAAGTTTTGAAGTAGATATTATTTATAAAAAAGGACTAACTCAATATATATATTAAAATGTATTTTTATATTGCTATTAATTAATTTAAGTTAATTGATACAAAATTTTGTAATTACGTCATTTAATCTTATTTTATATTTCTAACTACTTGTATGTTGACGCATTGTGAGTGAAAAATGTTTTGGTTGTATAAGTGTTCTGCTTACCAGAGATTTATACTTGGACATAAGTTACTTGTCACGCCTTTGTCCGATCAGTGTGAGGCATGCAACAGTCAATACACCACAGGCTATCAAAAAGTAATCATAGGGTGCAAAAGTAGCTAAAGTGAAAGATAAACTGGGAAAAGGGAGAAAGAGATGGTGTTATTAAATACTTGTTTTATAATTTAATACAGCACACATTAAATCATTTCCGTTTATATTATTAAATGAGTCAAGCGAATGAATTTTTTTTAAATATGTTTAAGTAATTTAAATTATATATAACAGGATTTGGTAACTTTAATTCATAATAACCAATCAGTTCTTGATGGAATTGTCTGTATTGTTGGAATTTTTCATTTTATTTATGAATGATATTGTTGAGATATTCTTTAAAAAAAAAAGTAAATAAATAAATAAACATATTGAAATAAGCTGTGGACTCTCACACGCAACATTGACAACATATTTAAAGTCCAAGGTTAAACTAGAAACGCCATTCAACATCGAAAAGCTCATTTCTCTAACATAAAAATGAGGATAGAATGAAGTTTAATGTCGAAATTGATACATAAATTATACACACATGTATTCATGAATATACATATATATAAACATACATATATTTATGTATATATATGTATGTATGTGCATTTATAAGTTAAATTATTTCATTTTCCTAAAAGCATTACAATTCATAAAATTTATGATAGCAATAACGTATTATTGTAACCTTATTGTTTTTTATTGCATATTCAATTGTATTTACATATACACATACAGATACATACAAACACTTTGTACACATTACTTAAATTATACTGGAGATATAATTAATTTATATTATTTATAATGATTAAATCCTTAATCATTTTTATATAATTTATTTGAATTTGTTTATATATTTTTATGATTAAATTTTAAATAAAGTCATTGGTTTTAATTTTTATTTGAATATGAATCATGATATTAATTGAAAATATAACCCGTTTTATAATTAATTTTTAAATAATAATTTTTGTCAGTTAACGTGAATATTAAATAAAATGAGTATATATTGAAATATTTTCATTTTTATAACAAAATTTGTTCTTTTTGGTAAATGTTTCCAATTTAAAATTTATATATTTTCTCATGCGAACTTACATTTATATATATATATATATATATATATATATATATATATATATAAATAAATTATATATTAACGAACAAAATTATTCTATTTCACAAATTTTCTTATTTTAATACAAATTAACCAATTAAACATTTTTAATTTACTTCTATTAAATTTCTCTAAGTTTAATGAAAAATCTCATTTTTGCATTTTGAAAGTCTAATTTTTATTTCAAAAAATTAAAAAAATATATAATTAGAAATAATGATTAGTAATATATGAAAAATAAATTTATTTTTCATGCTATTATAGTGAATACATTTGAATTAAGATTATTTTATTTAAATTACAATGCAATTTATAAGAAATAATTTATGAAAAAGTAAACTTGACACATTATGAACACATACATATATATAAATATAGATATAAAAAGAAATTTATATTTTAGCACTGACGTTAGTTAAAATAAACATATTCTTTTTTATTAACACACTTCTGTCCTTTGAGGTTATTTAATTTAGTAATAATAATAAATTCGAATTAATTTAAAACAATACTGTTTCATAAGTATTAATATGGACTTTTTAAATAAATATTTTAATAAACAGTATTTATATCAACTTTTATAAAATTTTACGTAAAAATAATAAATTAGAATTAGTAATATGTTTAATTACGCTTTTTAAATTTTTTTAATATTTTTTTTATTTACTGATAAAAATACCATTTATACCGAACATTACAAAAATTGTATTTTTGTTACATTTATGATTGATAATATTTTTTTAAAGTGCAATATATAAAAAAAAACATAAAAATAAATGAATTTTTGATAACGATTAATGAATTTTAAATAGGAAGAAAAATAATATGCATTTAAATATTTTTTTAAAAAAAATATCAACCATTAACAAAGTTGATTTATTTATTTAAAATAAATAATTATTCAATTCAATTATGAGTATTCATAGTATATTTTACAAAAAATACACATTTTAATTATATTATTTTTTTTAAAAAATGAGATGTATGTATAAGAAAATTTACGAATGTCCTTTAAAATATAAATATTCATTTATTTCATGTTATATATAGGTGGCTCAAATGAAACTGAAGAGTTTAAACATACATTTACTTGCTTACTATCATTTACTATTCTTTACTATTCTTCAATCTCATTTAGGCTATTTTATAAGTATATATATATATATATATATATATATATATATATATATATATATATATATATATATATATATATATATATTCTCGTACATATGAACACATGCAAAAATAAAAAAAGTTACAAATTATTCATTAGTTATAAATAGTTATATTGTTTAAGTTGTACATTTATCAAGAATTATTCAAATTAAATAAATGAAATTTCTAATAAAGGGACTATTAAATATTTTTTTTTAAAAATTATCATTATTTAACTCAAACAAATGTCCTTATTTTAATGTTTACTATAAAAGTTATATTTTTTTATCAATGTGAATATATATATATATATATATATATATATATATATATAAATAATTTAAAATACATGAATTTTAAGATTAACTTCATTCAATCATGTTTACTGAACTAACATAATCTATCTATCACATTGACAACAACATAAATTATTTATGACAATGGTGTTGTTGTTAACTTGTACGTTAGCCAACATTTCTTTTTAAAATCTCAATCGTTCGTTGAAGGTATACAATCACAAAAGTCGATAAAACATTACACAGTTTTCTTATAAAATATATAACTAAGAACTATTCTGCTAGATGTTTCATGGTTGCTCATGTCAAGTTTAATGTTCCTTTATTGACTGATGGGAATTTTATATTTCTCATTAATCATGCGACTACAATATAATGGCACACCCACTAACTGTTTCTTTGGAAAATCGTAATGAAAATATGGTACTCAATGTTTGCATGACATATATTTATGAAAATTTTACCACGCATATATTAAAAATAGATTATTTTTATTATATTCGAATTTTTATATGTAATATTGTTGATTAATGATGTTTATCAACATGAATTTTGTTACAAATTTGCGTAGAATGTACGTTTGGAAATTACTGTTACAAATTTATAAAATATGTTTCTTAACTTTTTCCTTAATGTTAAATAAAACAAATTGCTCTTTTTTTGATTTCTATTTTATAAATTTTAACCATGTTTATTTTTATGTTTTAAAACCCGAAATGAAGTTAAAAATAAATCAAATATCATTTAAATAATATATATTAGAATATATATATTAGAATATATATATATATATATATATACACATATACATATGTACAATCATCATCATCATCATATCAGCTTATATCAGTCCACTGGTAGGTGAAAATTTAATTGAATATTACCATTTAATAGCTCTTGGTCATACTACGTTGACCAGGTGGGTTGGTGAGATTTTATTTATATAGATATATATATATATATCGAAAAAAATGATAAATTGAATTTGAAAGAAATGATAACTTTGTATTAAAAACTCTTTTTTTAATAAATTTGTTATTGGCGTAGATAAAATAATTTATTTTTAATGAATGAAACGGAAAACTATTCTTCAATACTCTATTATTAAATTTAAAATTTGCAATAAGTTATTAAATTATGCTATTAAATGTTGAAGAAGAAATAGTAACTTTAATAATAAAAATTATATTATATATATATATATATATATATATATATATATATATATACACGAGGGTCGTTTGATAAGTATGGTAAATTTATTTATTGTTTAATTGAATTAATTAATCAATTTAATTAAATTTTTCAATTTAGTTTTTCTTACTTTTTTACCATACTTATCAAACGACCCAGGTATATATATATATATATACATATACATACATATAAGAAGTTTTTTTTTAAATTATTGCTATTAAGATTAAACAGATTTTAATTATTATTGTAATCAGAAACGGTTTGTTACTTCAATTTCCTTTGTATATAAATTGATGGCACAAGCCTATTGACAAATAAATTATTCATTAACTGAATTGAAACCAATTTCTCTTTGTATTATATAACTATATAAATTTATTAGAAATATACTTTTAATAAATAAATAAAGTAAATATCGTTAAGTAATATTAATTATTACGCATTGAATTACATATATATATATATGTGCGTGTGTATGTGTGTGTGTGTGTATGTGTGTGTGTGTGTATGAGTGTGTGTGTGTGTATGAGTGTGTGTGTGTGTATGAGTGTGTATGTGTATGTGTGTGTGTATGTGTAAAACACATTTTCTATTAAAATATTTCTAGTAGATAATGCATTATAAAATTAAATTATTATTTAATGTGTAATATTTTTATTTTTAATTATATAACTATATGTATATATATATATATATATATATACATATATATATATATATATATATATATATATATATATATATACACGCGTTACATAAATGTATAGAAAATAGTCGTGCTGAAATGAGCAGATAACATCTAATTTAAATGATAAGTAACAAATTCTTGACCTAATTTAAGTTGACCTGAAATTTAAAGTTATTGGCACTATTAAATTGATTTTACATGTAATTTATTTTTAACATCATTATAAGGATTTCAAACAGATATTTTAATACAAAAAATTGATTATATCTGTTTAATGAGGCAACTGATATTTAATATTTTATATATTAAATAACTTCTAATGACATTATATTCAGACTTGAATAAGTAATTAATTCTGTAATTATATTCATTTTTATATCAGATTAACATTACATAAAAATAATATTATAGAGTAGCTATTAAAAACAATGATTTAAAAAGACATTTACTTTAAATTTTAAGATTCAGTGAGAAATAAGAATAATTATATATATATATATATATATATATATATATATATATATATATATATATATATATATATATATGTTGTGTATTTGTATATATGCGTAGTATTAATTAAGCAGTCATATGAAAATACTTCAATCGTGACATATAATACTCCATCAGTGAAACATGTACCGAAAAACAACCACAAATAAACCTAATTCACGTCTATACACAATCAATTAAGCATAAACTTCGAACAGATCATACACTATATTAATATCTAATGAAATATTGCATAAAATAATTACAACAGAGCGAGTTCATATTCATTTAGCGTATGTAATTGAAAATACCTAGAATATACTCACTTGTGTAAAAAGCTTGTTATACCCCTGATTATAGGTGTTGTATCCTATCATGTTACGACATGTTCCCGGTTCACTCTTGTGCACCATTAAGTCTGAAGGGTTTATGTTTGCTCTATTAATTGTTACCACACCTTATTACATACGCTTCACCACACAAAACAGAAGAAAATGTTCACCACAATCACCATACATATATTTCAAAGCTTTGGATATAACAAGCTTTGATAAACACACTGATAGATAAAGAATAAAAATATGTGAATGCTTTTACTTGTAAAAAAATCTTATACATCTATGTTATAAAATGGCAACGAGATTTTTTTCTTTTCTTTGTTAAAATTATTTGCACATTAATTTATAATTTTGTAAAAGTATGATGATTTTTGAATTTCGGTAAGAATTCAATTGACGAGTATAAAAATCAAAAATGTGTCTCTATTGTATATTGTGACGTTTATGTTGTAAGGCGCATCAGGTGTATTGAATATATAAAAATGATATATAAAATATGTTTCCGCAGGACGGGTTTAATAAGGATGTAATATTAACATTTAAAAAACGAAGTCACAGCAAAGCAATTTTTTATCGACTTGTAATTGTTATATAATCGTTTCTGATCTGAATATAATTTAAACAAGTAAATAAGATATTATACTATTTCGTATAAAAAGTTATATTTTCTTTACTGCTTACAACTGTTACTTTCTTAATAATAGTTTATTATAATTATTTAAAATGTTACTTTATTATGAATTTTTTTAAAAAATGGCAGTACATATTATATTATTTGTGTACTTTCTCATTTATCTTTATACTTATGAAACATAATTTAGGTTTTTGAAAATTATCAGTTTTTTTTAAAACAACTTCTCAGTATACTTTTGCATTCAAAACCCATATATTTTTATTCATTCTAAAATAATTATATTGAATAATTTAAAATATTATAAATATACATATATGTCTATTAAATTGAAAGGCATACTGCAGTAAAAATATTAATGTTACTCGTTTGTATACATTTGAGCGATTTTTTTATATTTTTAGAATTATCATCAAGCTTAGTAACTTCGTGCAGTTATTTTTCATATAACATATTTTGACTGATAATTACTTACTGTTTATGTACGATAGATAATTACTTTTTTAAAATGATATCTTAGTTATTAGCAATTGAACTGGAATATTAATAAAAAAATTAATTACGAAATATTGTTTAGTAGTATTCACACTGTTTTGAATTAAACTTTTCAAAAAATGTAATCAATTTGTATTTTTACACTAATTTAATTTTCACATGTAAATTTCAACTGTTCGATTTTTTGTTAAAAAAACTCATATAAGAATTAAATATATTACACTATCTAAGCTGTAATCGGATCTGCAAATCTAGTGAAATGTCACTCTTTGTTTAAACGTTATATTTTATAATATGGTACTTTGAGTATTGAAACACAAAAAAACAGATATATGGTAGAAATGTTAATATAAAACGAATGTTCGTACGCACTGAAAACACACATACATACACGATATTTGTTTTGTTTGTTGTTAGTTTCGTTTCAGTGCAGAAGTGCAGTTCGAGGGCACATATGCAGAGCTTTTTTGTGGTTGAACTCGTTGACGATCCGGCGTGGTTCAAGTCGTTACCAACGCGCTAGTCTGTTCGTGTACAATCGACGTGGAAAATGCATCACCTAACCTCCCTGCTGCACGAAAGCTTTAATTTTCGAATGATAACAACATTAATATGGCGGCGTACACTATAGCCCATAGCGAGCGGCGTGTAACGACACGACGCCACGCATGCGTGCTTATTGATTTTTCCAGTCGCGTAGATAGTCCGTATCATCATGGAGGGATGTTTTGATCCGCTTATGTAGCTTTGCATTGTTTCTGTTACAATTATTCATTGAAAATGTCTTCATTTCAATTCAAACATATCGATTTTTAAATCAAAACTGTATTTCTTTAGAAACAACCGTTTAGTACAATGCAGCATGAACTTGTTTCAACGACACATTCTAATAAAATTTCAGATTTTTAGTTAGTTTTTTTTAAATATTTATTACATTTTAATCATATAAATTTTATTATAATAACATTTAATCATTTTTTTATTCCATATAGGAAGATTCGTAGTAATAAAGACGGAAAGAAACATTTTTTTTAGATTACTTATTATCGTTTATTTTTTAGATTTAATCAATATTTTTCTATTTTAATTATTTAGAATAGGCAAACGATTAAAATAATTTTTTAAACAATATAAAATATCGATTCTAATTCACTACACTGGTTTGAAAATATAAATCATAATTTAAAACAATAAAATATTTTATTATTGTTTTTAAAAAATAGCAGTCTGATTTTTTTCTTGTAACAACACAATATCTCTTGAATTCTTATTTTATTATTATCATTCTTTTAAAATGAATTTATTAATGATCATATTATAAAATTAAACTTAATTTACATAGTTTAATAACGACTAAATACTGAATACGAATTAAATAAATATATTTGTTGAAATTTTATAAATTATTTTCTGTAATTTTTTTTAGAAAAAATACTACATATTTTTTAAAAAATAAACTCTTAACAGGATTTAATAAAGACGAGTTTAATTTTTATATACTTCTTTAATTATTTTCTCAAATGAGAATATTAAATATAAAAAGATTGTAAAACAATGCAGACAATTTTTTTAAAATTGCCGATTAATTAGTTTGTTTCTATGTTAAATAAAAACTTTTTATTAAAATTAAATGATTTTTAATATATATATATATATATATATATATATATATATATATATATATATATATATATATATATATATATATATATATTATACATATATATATATATATATATATATATATATATATATATATATATATGTTATATACATATATATATATATATATATATATATATATATATATATTATATATATATATATATATATTTATTTTATATATATATATATATATATATATATATATATATATATATATATATATATATGTTTGATATTCTAAATAGCAAAACATTTATTTACAAAAAAATATTTGATATTTAAATATGAAGCTTACGTTTCATATGTTCTTAAATTGACGAAATTGTACTGAATTTTGATGATATTATACTATATAGATATTAGAAAATATATGTAATTGAAGTTTAGAAATCATTTAAAAATTATGTAACTTAATACTATTGCTGTAACATATTAAAATAAAATTTCAATTTTATGAAATTTTATAAAAATTATTGTAAAATAATTACCGAGCAAAAGTATTTATAAAAATTAATTAGGAATAATATTATAATATTAAATATTTAATTTCTACTTAAGAATTCTAAAAACGTAAATTTTAAATATTTTAATAATTCAATTTAACTAAAAATTATCAAACAGTATTGTAAATTAATTATTAATGATACATAAATATACGTTAAGAAATCTAAATGTTTTAATTACTATTTTATGAAAAATTACAAAAAAAACCTACTAGAATATCTATTTTAGAACAGATAATAATATATAGAGCAAATTTAAAATAAATGGATAATATTTAAAGGATAGTGAAAAATTAGATTATTGTAGGGTATGTATATATATGTATATATATATATATATATATATATATATATATATATATATATGTATATGTATGTATATATATATATATATATATATATATATATATATATATTTAATATATATAAATAATACTAAAGATTTATAAATCCTAATACAATAATTACAGTTAATACTTCAACTGTTAATACTTTAACTGTATTCTTCTCAGTTTTAATAAAAACATTATTTATGGAAACGAACTTTATAGAGGTTTTTTAATTACATTAAAAACCAGTTCTGTTGAATACAATAGAGAATAACAATTTTTGTAGAAAAAGTTAATTCTGTCCCTGTTGAAAAACCACGCCTTCCTGGACACATAGTTTGCAGTGATAAGGGAAAAACATTACTAGAGAGCATTTATTAAGTTTTGATTAATTTATTTTCGAGTAATAGATTCTTATTAATTGAATATAACCGAAACGTGTCTTTTTATAGAGCATTATTGATTATCACACACACATACATACATATATATATATATATATATATATATATATATATATATATATATATATATATACTTCACTATAAATTGAAACATGTTTTATATCATAAAATTGTTTTCCTTTTTAAAAAAAAAAAAAAAAATTAAACTTGTTTTTATAACTAGTTATTATAAAATATCTTATTATGTATTTTCAAATTTATATTAAATTTATAAAAATAGCAATAGTTTTAAAATATCTAATTTTATTATAATATTAATAAATTGTAATTTATTAGAACTTGTATATATATATATATATATATATATATATATATATATATATATATATATGTATATATGTGATTACTATTTTATCAATATTAATTATTAGTGTTAAAGATATCTTTTATTTAAAAGTAATGAAATAGACTTTTAATAGATATTTATTTTATTTGAAATTTTGAAGTCTTTAAAAACGTGAAATATTTTATAAAATATTTTTTTATTATTCTTATAATTTGTCTGTGCATGACATTAAAAATACCAGGTATGTACTTTTGAAATAATATTGATTAAACATCCTACGCACATTCATAATAAGAATATTTGTAACGAGCTTATTATTAATATACAAATAATATAGAACATAATTGTTTGAACTATTAATAATAATTAGTACAAAATACGTGACATTTATAAAAGTAAACATTAAAGAAAATTGATTATTTTGATTAAATAGCTTTATAATTACCTAAACATATAAAACTCCTCTATAAGTACAAGGTTTTTAAAAATTAATAATTGTTATTAGTTTATTGCTTTTGAAAAAATATTTTTTTTAATACGACTGCTTAAAAAGTCCTGATATTTTAATATTAATGAATTATATGTATGAATTATACGTATTTTTCAACTTAAAGAATAAACATTTTTTTACTAATTAACTATTAGTAACAAATATACTATGATGATGACTAGTTGAATCAGAATATCAATGTGATTTTTTATCACTATTTAATTATTTGCAAATTTAATTATTTTTCTTAAAAAAATACAACAGCTTTTTATATCTGCACAAAATAAAAAACATAAACAATTTTTATTTATAAATATATTCATTTTCTATTGAAGTGTTGTTGTTACAATATAATTAAAATATTTTTCAAAAATTAAAATTAAAAAATATTTAAACAAAGTAGATAATTACATTTGATCAAGAATATTTTCCACATTGGAGTTTCAAATATAAAATTAAATATTATCTGAAAAATAAATTTTATTAAAATTATGTAACTACAAAGAAATATTATTTAAAATTATTTATAGAAAATATTTGAGTGGAAAAAAAAACGATTGAAAAAACTATTGTAGCTTTATAGTTGAATATTATATTAACTTACATTGTCGTAAAAAAAAAATCATGCTACAGCATTGAGGTCAAAAGCCTTGGCAGTATATAGAATAATGCGGATTCTCGACGTCGTATTATTCTGATTGCATTCTATTGGTCTAAAAGATACGCGAATAAAGTAGACGACCATTGTCAGTTGCAGATTTTAATGCAAATTAGTATTTCTGCCAAAATAATGTACTCTAGTGATGACATATACATATGTTGTTGCTACTATGACATTGGTTAATTTAAATTTTAGTACATTAATTCTGGGCGGTGTTAGTTTCTTTGTATATTTAAAATTACTTTTATTGGTAATTAATAATATAGGGTGGATCTCAATTTATTATTTTTTTATATTTAATTTTCTATTAATATCACATATGTACATAATCATAAAGTAAAAGTAAATAAATCTTATTATGTAACAAATATTTTTTGAGTATTAAATAAATACTATTAATTTGATTTTTAAAACTGTGATAGATATTTTTATAACAAAGTGTTAATATTAATTGACGTAAATTAAATTCTAATTTTAAATAATTAATTTGACAAGTTAACAACAACATTTTAATAAAAATATATTGATTTTTTCAATACCATAAAACATATTTTTTAATATGTACTTTCAAAGTAAAAGGATAACAGTTTTTTATATTAAATGGTTTTCATATTTAACTAAAATATAATACGAGGGTCATTTGATAAGTATGGTAATTTTATTTATTGTTTAATTTAATGAATTAATTTAATCAAATTTTTCAATTTAGTTTTTCTTACTTTTTTATCATACTTATCAAACGACCCTCGTGTACTTTTATTGTAAATTTTATTTTTAAACGATGGTCTAACAAGAAATTAAATAATCTTATATATATATATATATATATATATATGTATGTATGTATATATATAAAAGTATATAGATATGTAACAGGTAAGTTTACTTAAGAATATACATTTATTGATAGACATACTTTTCAAGAACTAAACTTGTCACATATTTTTCGTTTATTTTCTTTTAGAAAGCTTCTTTAAAAGAACAATGATGTCAAAGTGTACGAAACTGTACGTTCAAAACACTAGTGTATTCGTTAATACTATTCTTCATAAAATTTATTTTTTAAGTTTTGGTATCAATCTGACAGATGTGGTTATATGAAGTTTTAAGAGAAACAGTTTTTTTTATTAATTTTTTTCTAAGAAGAAATTCATTTAAGTAATTTGAAAAAGGTGTCATATATACGAATTTTCTGTTTTTTAATTTAATTTGGTTGAGTTATTTTTGATTTATTGTAATTATTAAGTCTATAATGTAATATACAGAAAAAATGAAATGTTTTTCATAATGTAATACGTAGAAAGTTATGCTAATCAGTTGTAATATTAAAATATATAATATTTGGGTCGTTATTGTTAACTGAATCTGAAATTCAAAAGACCAGAAGGCGGAAGGAGATATTTTTAACCTAATATATATATATATATATATATATATATATATATATATATATATATATATATATATATATATAATAACTATGCCTTGAATGTTAGACAAACATATTTTATTCATTAAATATTTGTTATTTTTCACAAAGAACTCAATAACATAATAGCAGAAGACTGTTTTGTAATATTTGATAATTATTTATTGTTAACAATTTTTATGCATATGTTGCTATTGATAACATTAAGTTCTGAATGGAAGTATATAAAATTTTTAACTTTTTAAATTCCAAATATGTTTATAAAGATACATAAAGAACAATGTATGATTGAAAATTATTAAACCCTTCAACAAATTATTATCGACTAAGTGATTTTGTTATAAAAGATGGATTAATCATATTTTTAAATTATATTGAAAAAGATAACTATTAATGATTTACACAATTTCGATTTTGTATGTAAATAACATTTATTTATTATTTATATAAAGTCCAGAAAAAAGTATATTTAAAAAAAGTTTACTATTTGTTTTATATGTATATTTTTTTCAAGACATTATTATAAATATTTTAAAATAATTTTCTTACAATATTTTTTGTAAAATATAATCTATTTTTATATATAAAAAAAATAATTTTAAGGCACATTTTGGATATTTTAACTTTTTTACCTTATTATATATTTGTTGAAAAAAAATTTAAGAGTGTTTATTAATTAATTAATAAATATATAACAATTATAAAATATTCTAACTCATAAAAACGTTTTGTTCAAAATGTAATTAATAAAATTCATAATCTATTTTAATACCTATTTTTAAAAAAATCTAGATCTTTTAAGAATATTTTAAACATTAATTAAAAACCAATAATATGTAGGAGTACAATATAACATTGATTATTTAAATTTTTATAGAAGGTTTTAAAACTTAAATTTTATTTACAATATCACATTAATTTTAATTAAACATTTTTGATATAATTTAGTAATATTTGTATATAAACTCATACATAAAAATTTCGATTAGAAAAATAGAGGTTATAATACATATATTTTTTATATGTTCCTTTATGTGTATAAAACTATAATCATCATATTAAAGATTTGTTTTTTGTCTACAATCAATACATTTCTATTTTTAGATAAGTAATTTGTATAAACTGTTCATAAACAACACAGTACACAATAATTGATATCACAAAGTACGAGTAAATTAGTTTGTTGATAAATATCTTTACCATTTCACCACTTGTCTCTTAGTTAGATTCGCGTGAGAATGTTGCATAAATAACTTTAATTAGCTGCTGCAGTGTTTAACAACAGACTTAGCCATTACAGTTATATGAAATTACATTCGCAACTTATGAAGTATTTCATTTTCATAGTTCATTTACACATGTTATATATATTTACACGATTATATATCAATAAATTAACATAGTTTTAATATATATATATATATATATATATATATATTTATATCCGTATCATAATTTATACACTACTCAAATCGATAATAATATTTAAATGATTAATTTTCTATCTTTTCATTGCAGTATAAAGGTATTATAATAACTTAATTGACCTTATTTCATTTCCTAATGATTTTATGTAGATTTTTTTTTATATATTATATACTTTTTAAATATTAGTTAACTAAAGATATATTTAAGGGATGGTTATTAAATTAATAATTTATACATACATTCATTTATTAAAATGAATTAATATATATATATATATATATATATATATATATATATATATATATATATATTTATAAATGTGATATATAGATTTGTGTTTTATTAAAAAGAAACATGTGTATAGTTTCTTTTTTTAATAAAACCCAAATCTAAGCATCATATTTGGATGACTATATATATATATATATATATATATATATATATATATATATATATATATTTGTGTGTGTATGTATGTATATTTGTGTGTATAAAAAATATGTATGTATATTTTATGCAATTGTATTAAAAAATATCAGTTTCATTTCAAGATATTTCAAAATAGTTAAGAATATTCCTAATTAGATAATATAAAAGAGTTTTTCGAATTAAAGATAATTTTAAATACAATTGTCGTAAAGTTTCGAAAGAATTTATAATAATTTTTAGACATGTACATTTACAAATTTCTTTATAATTAAGGTTTTTAATTTTTTGTATCGTACTTAAAGTCAACAGATATGATTTACTTATTTATTTGTTTCTCTTTTATAAATTTAATTAAACTTATGGAAAATCCGAAAATTATTTATATATATATATATATATATATATATTTACATATATATGAATGTTGAATTTTATAACTGTTATAAAAATCATACTATTTTAATCTGTTGTTTTACCAATTATAAAAAATTAGATCTAAAAAAGTATCGTAAATTCTCATAACTTTTATTAAATCAATGTAACAAATAAGGAATTTATTTAAATTATGAGACTAAAATTATATTTAAAATATAATTATTTAAATTGTAGATATATGTAAAATATCGTATGTAATATTATTTTACTGAGTAGTTGTATAATCTTTTTATTTTTCCTGTAAAACTATCGAAATTTAAAAACGTTTGTTTCATCTCTATGATTTTATAATTAGAAGTAAAACATTAAAATAAATTCAAAGAAATAAACAATTCTAATTAGTTCTACAGTCCGACGAATTTCTTACTCAGTGCTGAATTATTTTTAATGTTAGTAGAAAACACGTGCTGTTAGGAAAAACAACACTGACGCATTGTTATATGATTAGAAATTACCCTGCGATTACTCCTGCCAAGGCTAAATGGTTTGTAATGGTGGTGGAACTCGCGCCGAACCGGACGTTTGACATGCGCCATATTGTGACAGCCACGTTGTTATGATGTGTACGAGTATGCGCGTGGCGCTTTGTGTTCTCACGACACTAGTCTGTTGATTTTTCAACCCCCTGTTTTGACAGCTAATGAACTCGATTAACCTTCAACTTATGTCAGTTTGATTTGTAATTGACACAAACACATAAACAAACTTTATTGTAAAAAAACATAATGGTTTTATTGACAAATTTGTGCACTCTGAATATTTAAAATATGGCACATCAAATTATTCATAACTGCTTTATTCACATTTTTTAGTAAAAAAATGTTTTTGTATTTTTTTAATACTTTATATTAGATTAATTAAGTATTTTCATGATACACCTCAAATTAATAAATATATAAATATATATGTAAAATAATTAAGTATTCCGTTTATAAAAATCATCATTTAAAAAACTTCTAAAATCATAAATGTCACCTTTTTTAATAATTGTCCATTCATTCATAAGTTAACTTTTTTGTCTTTATTATTTTAGTTAAAACGAAAACATTAAATATTTTTAATAAAAACAATTCAAATTTACTTAATTAATTATTTTATATATACATTTATTATTATGGATCACTTATATTAATATAATTTCAATTTCAAGTTTCTTTTGATAAATTTAAAAAATGGGTAATATACACTCACACTTATATATATATATATATATATATATATATATATATATATATATATATATATATATATAATGTATAAATAAATACCAAAAATTTATAACTGACAACCAAGATTATTAATAGAATAATAAACTTTGTAGTCTTTATATATGTTTTCCGAGAATTTTCATTGTAAATAGTTATTGTAATAACTTGACAACTGATATTTTTGTTTAGATGATGAGATAAGTAACGTTTATTTTTACTTTCTAAATCAAGCTTTTTATTTAGTTCAATATTAATATACATATAAATTTATATTTATATATAGATAGATAGATACACAGAAAAATAGATTTCAAGGAAAAAATTATTATATTTTAATTGAAACATAATAACTTTTTTAACTATATATATATATATATATATATATATATATATAGTTAAAAAAGTTATACATATATATATATATATATATATATATATATATATATATATATATATATATATATATATACTGTCTAGTGAATGCAAAAATCAATATATGTCTAGACTAACGGACTCTTCTTTACACATAAATGTAATCATATAACATACGTATGGATGAGAGCACAGGAATATGTAAAAATTTACAACCAAATCAGTTTATCAATTATTACGTCTAATTTATGTTCTAATGAGTAAAATGTAAAACAATGAATATATTATTGTGTTTTTAAAGATAGATTCTAAAATGTTATTTAAAAAAAAATCAAATTTGGATTCCTTTTTTGTTGCTTTTATTGCATTGATTTTAGGCTATTAAATAAAAGTGTATCTTTTCTTTTTTTCTTTGACTCTTTCTTTATACAATCACACACACACACACACATATATATATTCCTATGAATTTTGTTAAATTGTTTTTTATTGTAGTATATTCAAATTAATTTTGAATTATATTGGAAAATATGTTGTTTTTCAACATTTCAAATATTCATTCTTTTTTTAATATATAACATATACATATACATATACATTTTCCAAACTGTCCACTATATATATATATATATATATATATATATATATATATATATATATATATATATATATATATATATATATATATATATATATATATATATATATATATATAGTGGACAGTTTGGAAAAGTCCTTTATCTAGCGGTGGATGAAAAAATACTGAATATTATATATATTTAATTATGATTTTTAAATCACTAACGTTTTAACGTTAACAAGTGTCGTTGTGACAGAAGTACAAAAATATTACTGAAACTAATGTGAAGCGAGAAAAAATTATCAGCATCAATTATAATATTAAATGTAAAAGACTAGCATTAAGTTTACATTAAAAACAGATAATATTCATACATTTGTTGATATTTAGTACACAAAGATATTTTATGATTTTTTCTTAAATATCAAATTATATTTTTACATTTTATTGAATGCACTATTATATACTTGTTGACACTATTACTTTTATTTATCTATTTGTAATAAAACATGAAATTAATGTTTTTAATATGCAGTATTTATTATATTTTTGGTTATATATATATATATATATATATATATAATTATTATATCTGAACTTTACATAAATCACTTGTAAGTATAAATTGGTTCAGTCGATTTTTTATGTAAACTCACTGAGCACATTTACTACTTAAACATTACGTTCAGAATATCAATATAATGAAAATAAAATCATCTAAAGAGCACTTTGCGGAAAGTATTTGCATTCGTCTATAGAAGTATTCAATCATTGGACGACTGTATAAGCTATACGCGATATTTAGGACTACAGAAGAAAGAAAAAGATAATAGAGTTTCACGTGTGGGTAATTATAAGTGAGCGAGCGAGAGCTATAACCTTAGCCCAGTTGGAGCGCTAAAAATAAGTTCGTGGACGCGACGTTGTCTATACTAAAGTTACGAAACTCGCAATGATCATTTCAAAGGGGTACTATGAAGTCAAGTACGTATGTTTAAGTTACATTCTTCGCATATTTTTGCATTTTTCGCAGGATTTTCATATTCGTCAAGTTTGTTTTGTTAATTACATTCTACGGAAATGATGACTTTTTAAGAACTTGTTTAAAATTATATTATAGTAAGAGTGAAACTTGTGATTTATTTTAATTTTTATCATTATACTTAAAGTTGTTCCGTATAACATTAAATTCATTTATAAAGAATTTATTGATAAATGGTAACATAAATATAAGGAAAAAATGTAATTATTTAACTAGAAATTTGGGTAATTTTTTATATCACATATATTATTTATTACTGCTCTGCAATAAATATGTATTAGTTATTATATTATATTAATTAATTAAATAAAATAAAAGTTTAATATTTTAAGAATGATCTTATATCAATCATTTACATAATACTATAATTACTTTAAAAAAAAGATAGGAAAAAGTGTATCTTTCATAAAATAGTATTTATTCAGAATAAACAACTCTAATAGTTAATGGTAAGTTTTGGTGAAATTACAGATGTTTTTCATCATTTACAGACACAGTTCGAATGAAATGTAAATATTTAATCTTCTATCGAGTTTGGTTGATTTGTTTGTTTTCTTTTATTATATGATTTAAATTTTTAAATATATATAAATATATGTGTGTGTGTGTGTGAGTGTGTGTGTGTGTGTGTGTGTGTGTGTATGTTTGATTTTGTATATACATATAGTATTATAATAATTTTGTAAAATAAGCAACGTATTTAATAAATTTTAATTATTAGTTTAATATTTCAAAATATTAAATTAATAATTTTCCAAAAAGAGAAGATAAAAATAAACATAATAAAAGATGTACAAAACCGTCTGAAATTTTAAACATTTATTTTTATTTTGTTCATTCAAAGATAGTAAGAATATTATTTTTCTTTTTTAAAAAAATGATATTTTTAAGATTTACTATATTCAATTTGATTATAAATTGAATTAAATATATGACGATAACGTAAATTAATATAAAAGAATATTTTTTGGAAACTTAAACATTTATTTTACAAACTTTAATTCACAAGGTGTTTATTTCTGAGTGAATTTGATGAAATTATAAAATTAAAAATATATCTTAAGCAAGAAATCTCTTTAGTTATTTGAATTTTGTGAAAGTATTTTTTCAAATACTAATTTATAAAAAAATGTAATATTTTTTACAATTCACTTATATAAACGAACGGATTATTTTTATACAATATATATATACATACATACATACATATATATATATATATATATATATATATATATATATATATATATATATATATATATATATATATATATATATATATATATATATATATATATATACACACACAAAAGTATATGTATATTCATACACACAAACCATAAGTACAAGTGTATATCTGATTATTTTGTTTTATTCTGAGTATGTAATGTAAACAATGCTTTAATAAAAAAAAATTAAATAAAAAATTGTAATAAAAATAATAGTGAAAACATTAGTAAAATAAAAAAATATATCTTTAATTTACTATTTCATGTATATTTGTAATAAAAAAAGACAAAAATAATTATATTTTTGATATACAAAGTGAAAATTTCGTGTTCTAATATCGTTAATTAAAAATATATAATTAATTATCAAATATAGGGTATAAATATGTACATACACACATACATATACATATATATATATATATATATATATATATATATATATATATATATATATATATATATATATATATATATATATATATATATATATATATATACAAATTTTTATTCTTTTCTACAGGTGTTTATATTATCATGAAGTAAAAAAATGAACAAAGATATAAAAATATGTATATCAATAAAAGTGAAATCTATGTTGAGTCAATATTTTCTACGAGTCGATTCAGTCCAAACTCAAACCATGAAGTGTTTGTAAAGCTACAATCGATATTAAACGTATTGACAATAGAGGGACACACTTTTATATAAAAATTGTACGGATTATATATATATATATATATAAATATATATATATATATATATATATATATATATATATATATATATATATATATATATATATATATATATATATATATATATATATATATATATATATATATATATATATATATATATATATATATATATATATATATATATATATATATATATATATATATATGTGTGTGTGTGTGTGTGTGTGGAAAGATGGGTCAAAAATTTACGGAAATTCATCGAAATGTTTTGGAAAACGATGATATTGGATTTAGGCAGAATTTGGATTGGTTAAAGTAGAAAATTTTGTGAGAGGCCTTAAGTAGATCGAAAAATACTGATAATGAAGATAAGGATAATGATATTATATATATATATATATATATATATATATATATATATATATATATATATATATATACTATATAAATTTATCTATTTTAGTATTAATATATTTATAAATTATATTATTTCGTACATTTCATTAATAAGGATATATTTTAAATAAGTTAATAACAATATTAATATTTTATCAAAACAATTTTGTTTAACTGTGGTCTATAAATATATAATTGATATTATGTATCGTCAAATTTAATTAATTTTACTGTTTTCCTTTAGTAATGGGTTTAAAAACATAATGACACACAAATAAACAGAAGAATATTAAGTACTTTTTATATATATATATATATATATATATATATATATATATATATATATTTAAAATATATTTACATATAAGTATTTTTGTCTATTTTTATGTCTGCATGTTTTCTGCATCATTTTTTTAAAGTTACATATATATATATATATATATATATATATATATATATATATATATATATATATATATATATAAATATGTGTGTGTGTACCTTTTGTTTTGATGTGGAAAAATATATGATCAAATATTTGTCCACATTTAAATATGTTTCTTTAGGAAAAGGTATTAATTACTAATAATTTTCACTACACGCGTGGTTTTAAATTTTCAAAATAAAACATATCTATTAAATATATTATTTTCGAAATTACTTTGGTTGAGTTTAAAGATGATTAAATAATTATAAATTTCAATTAATTTTCACATATAGCTTGGTTAGTTAGAATTATTTTAGTTTTGATATTGTTTGTGTGTATAGGTAAAAATAACTTTACACACACACACAAATATATATATATATATATATATATATATATATATATATATATATATATACATATGACCTTCAGATAATATATTTAAAAAGAATTTCACACCTATCTCTTATTAACATACAATCTATTTACAAAAAAATAAATAAAAAATATATAATTTTAGTTATATAGTATATGACATGAGATTGGTATGAAGCCAAGAATTTATCTCTTAATTGGTTGTATTTCAGTGAATATTTTGTTAACATTCTAAAGGTCACTATTCATTATTTTTTAAGATTGTGGATATAAAGATCTTATTTAAAGTTTATATCGGCTATATTTCTATTTATGTGTATTGCAAGATGATACTCACTGATTTATTATCAGTGATAATGTATCTTGAATTTAGAAATGTCATTAATTTACACACAGTTTTATGAAAAAGCATTTTTTTTATGACGTTGGAAATGACAATATGTATTTTTTATAATGATTAATGCATTTTGAAAGATTTTATGAAATTTATTGAGAATGCAGCTATTAATGGTTTTTACATATAAATTATGGGATAGATACAATTCAGTAGGTATTTATTTTTACTAAATTGTATAATAATATTTGTGATAAAAAAATATTTACAAAAAAATGAATATTATTCATTTGAAAATATAACTATTTATTTAAATGCTTTAGCAGTCGTTTTCATTTGCCTCTCTCTCTCTCTCTCTCTCTCTCTCTCTATATATATATATATATATATATATATATATATATATATATATATATAATACGTTGAAAGAAATAATAAAGTTTCCCTTATTTAAAAAATAAATAATTTATTACTATTAATTTTATTTGATTTTAAAAAACGATAAATGAAAATTATTGAAGTCGTAAAGTGTTATTTTATTGAATAATTACCTTATCATGAAAATGCGACAAAATGGAAGTATAAAATATATTGTTTTTTATTAAAAAGATAGACTTATTCTACGCTAATTTCGTGTTTTATTACAATAAAACTCTTCTTATTTAATGACAGGAATTAAAAATACATTTAAAAGTAAAACAAATACATATTATATATATATATATATATATATATATATATATATATATATATATATATATAATAAATGTATGTGTGTGTGCCTATATATTTATATAAAATCATATACAAAACATTTAGTAAATAGCTCTCGATTATCTAAAGTATTTAGCTATACTGTCAAAAAGCAATTTATATGCAGTTATATTAACCAGATTGACTGATAAAATAACTACCGCATCGATTAACCTTCGACTTATGATGAATTGATATCATAAATAAAAATTCCTTGTACATTTTATTGTTGTAATATGGAATAGTACATGAATAGAAATTCACATACAAAATTTTACAAATGTAAAAAAAATCGATGATTTTATTAAATTTTACGTATTTAAATATAATACTAAAAACAGAAAAATTAAACATACAATTATATATTTTACTAAATGGTTAACTTAATGTATAAATGAACCTTTACGTATTTTGTTTAACTGAATTGTGTCTTCAAATTGACCTGTACACATGTACGAAAACAAATGTGTATATTTTATAAACCATGCATTTATATCTATATCTATATATATATATATATATATATATATATATATATATATATATATTATATATACCATATGTTCTATTAAAAGTACGTGTCTTTTTCTAGGTACCTTTTTTCGGAAGTCAGTGTTAGGATTAATAAGTAGTTACGAATTTATATATATATATATATATATATATATATATATATATATATATATATATATATATAATATAATAAGTAACGTTTTCTGAAAATTACAATATAATTTCTTTTTGTATTTCAGAAGATTAAAATATATGTAGTTAAAAAATAAATGTCCGTATAAAATTTATAATTTACTATTAATAGAAAAATTTTATCAAAAAATATATTTAAAAATATATTATCCCTCTTTCTTTCTCTATCTATGTATGTATCTACAATTATATTATATATATATATATATATATATATATATATATATATATATATATAAAAACATAATAATTTATTATTAAATGAATAATACAGAAATAAGCTGTTAAACAGAAAATAATTCTATAAAAGACTTGAGGGAAAAAATAACATTATTATAAATGTGATATTTTTGATATAAAAGATATATATTTTTAGTATTAAAAAACATATTATTCCTTTAAAAAAATACACATAGACATTAAAAATTAAAATATTATATGATTTTAAATATTCTATTTAATTTAATTGTATGAATTTCTTTGTAACAAATCTTATGAATCCGAGCTCATACAAATGGGAATATAACGTATTATGTTACAATTTTTCATTTATGCACCGTATGTGCTAAATGTATATTAGTATTAAGCAAAACGTTGGAATATTTGCTGTGCATATTATATATTTATATATATGTATATATATATATATATATATATATATATATATATCTGTGTGTGTGTGTGCACCCTCTTAAATGTCTTATATTTTGATAAATTAATGAATTCTCACATATGGAATATCAATTGTTCATGCATGTTTACACATTTTATGAAAAACCGTTTTTATAAACGAAAAATAATATATATATATATATATATATATATATATACTGAGATACATTTATTATGAATTAAATATCTATGAAAAATAATAATCCGTATTTTTAATAGCAAAGTAATTATTACACAAAAAATTATTCACAAATGTAATTTTATAAATAAAGCAGTAAATTTAAAATGAAATTGTCTTTAAAAATTTGTATTCGAGTTTATAAGTTTTTTTGTTTTGAATTTTGTAAGAACTAAATAAATAAAATTAAAGTAGTAATTTATTATAAAAAATATTTTTAATGTTTGATTAATAATAATTGTTAATGTTTTATTTCAAGTTTAATTTTTTTAAAAAAAAACTTATTTTGTACTGAACAATAAATAATAGTTAATGTCAATGAAGAAAAATATATTCATGTTAAATAACCAAATGGTAAAATATTCGTAATGCTGAATTCACCATAATATCCTAATGAGGAAAAAAATTGCGTAGTGAAAAAAATCTAGAAACCTTATGAAATTATCACTTGAATCACTTAACAGATGTAAAAGTTTTAACAGCCATAACAAGCGGAAGTGACCCAAAAGGCAAACATATCTTCATGAGTACACCTCTCAGCAAAATTGTCATAACATTTTGTGTAATGCGTGTTTGTAGCATAGCACCATGCATACACAATATATACAAGTAATATAACATCGTTAAAAATAACTCGACTATTTTTATGTCGTCTTCTATTACTTACAATGTTTATGTATGAAGAATTATAATTTGAAATACTTACGGAAAATTCGCTTATTAATCTAGTATATTTTTGTTTGCTGAGATTTTTTTAAGAAAATATTTTTGTCATTACTAATTTTACATACTTTCAGGAATTCAAAAATAAAATTTCATAAATGAATACATTTAACGTACATAATTATATAAACATATCTACAAATGAATACATACATACATATCATATTCATTTATTTATATATCCATATATATATATATATATATATATATATATATATATATATATATATATATATATATATATATAGCAAACATATGTAAAACCTCATCTTGTAAAAATAATACAGTAAATGATATATCACCAATCCGCCTGGTCATGAATATGACCAAATACCAATGAATGTTAGCATTCATTGTGGCTTTCGTCCAGTAGTGGACTGATGTGGGCGTTATGATGATGATGATATATATATATATATATATATATATATGGATATGTAAATTAATGTGTTTATGTGTATCAAGACGTAAAAATTTTCATAAAATATAGAGTTATCCAAATGTGATGTCTAGATTTATGTTTTATTAAAAAGAAGCAAAAGAAATTATTTACATATTTCCCAATACACCACTTTATACACATGTTTTTTTTTTAATAAAACACAAATCTAGGCGTCACATTTGGATGATAATATATAAATGTATTATTATAAGTGCTTCGAATAGTTATTGTTCGCAAATATTCGTATATTCAAACAATTAAGTACTATACATTAACATTTTTGGGCAGTCTATATTTAAAAAGTGATTATATTATAAATATAAAATATTTGAATTTCAACATTTTATTATTTACTATTAAAAACTAAAAAAATATTTTTTAATTGAAAATATGACTTGTATGTATTTTAATCATAAGATTTTACGTATTGATCAATAATTGTGCTATAAATTCTGTAAATTATACTTACATACTTACACACATACATATATACATATATATATATATATATATATATATATATATATATATATATATATATATATATATATATTCAATATATATATATATATATGATAATATATATATATATATATTATATATATAATAATTCATTGAATTTCTTTTTTCCGAAAAAATCTCCCTTTTCCAAAAAATCTAATAAAAACACTTCTATCCTTATTGCATTTCTTCATATACATATTTATTTACTTTTTATATTTCTTGGTCTTCAATCAATTATATTCATTGTATATTGATTGTATTTGAAAACTAGCTGTAGTTAATTATTTATTAAATTTTATTAGATACAATGCTTACATTTATTGTAAATATTATATATATATATATATATATATATATATATATATATATATATATATACATATATGTATTCTTAAAATTTTATGAGTGGTATTTAATAATTAAAAAATCATCTATTAAGTGAATTCAAATGAAAGTAGCTTATTGTGTTTCAAATAGATATTTTTGATTGTAATGAAAACTGAAAAGTGCAATGAAATGTGAAAAGTGCAATGAGAAAATTTAAAAAAAAAATTAAAATAAGATATCTGAGTAAAAAATTAATAAAAATGAATATTTCATGCAAAGGAATGTTTCTTGTTGGAATAATTATCCTCAACAAATATATTATTGATATTATATATTTTTTTTGAATTATGTAATAATTATTATAATTATATTGTATTATTACAATTAAAAAGAGATTTTTTTAATAATAAGTTGTATATGATACAATTAATTAACATTTTAATTTTGTTTTAAAATGTGAATGATAATCTTTTTGTAAATGAGAGTAAAAAAAAGATAAATGTAAAATATATTAACAAATCTCAAGGGAAAATATAAAAGAAATAAATAAATACGTTTACTAAAAAATATTAAGTATCTTTTTATTTGAAGTGTTTAATTTTCATATAATGATATCTCTAAATTGTGTGTGTATGTATATATATATATATATATATAATATTTAGTGAAATAATTTAAAAAAAAATTTAAAAATCTGACTCTTTAAAATATAATTCTTTATTACGTTGTGATATATAGAAGATTATTTGAAATATTTTCAAAATACAATACTTAATTTATTAAATAATACACATTATTCCTTATTTCATGATAATTTCAATCTGTGACATAAATAAAGGTTAAAAATGAAATGAAAATTTTATTACAAGGTATATATTTTCATATTACGGTATATAATGTATTTATATTGTTTATTAATTATACTTTTTTTATAATTATGTAAAATACTTGATTATAGTTTTATATGTTATAAATTATTAAATAATACTAAATGATTCCTTTAAATAATAAAAATTGTAATTTTTTCTATAAATAATTGATATAAATATTTATTGACAATTAAAGAGATATTATAGCATGTTTACCTGTTTTAAATAGAAAATAATAGGTTGCGTGATTATTACAATTAAAAAAATATACGACTATTTGGAATGATATTTGAACAACATTTTTAGAAATATTTCGAATATAAGTAACATTTAAATAATTTGAATAAAATACATATATTACGTACATAATTTTTTATATACACTTAAATACACATACATGAATATATATATATATATATATATATATACAAATATTTTTTTGTAAAAAAATATAAAATAAATAATTATTTTTTTATTTTTATGTCAATACATACATTGAAGAAAGAGTGGTTAAAATACAATTTATAAAAAACGACACATTACATTATAAAATAGAATATATATATATATATATATATATATATATATATATATATATATATATATATATATATATATATATGCAAAGAACTGAGAAACGAACATGACATTTAGTTCTTATCTTCATTAAATATTTTAAATTTTGAATAATAAAATAAATGACATGATAATATAATTATTGAAAAAATATATAGAAAATAATATATCATTGTAAAATTTAAAATGTTTATTTATTTATAAATTATAGACTTCTTTAATGTTTATATATATATATATATATATATATATATATATATATATATATATATATATATATATATGAAACAAGTTTTTTACAAATTATATTTCAAATGATATCGCTTCGCTTTGTGTATAAAAATCTCATTTGTTTATTGACGAGATTGATTAATCTTTCTGTATCTTATTGACCATTTTTGGATTTTTTAATTATTGAACAAACGTTTATGCAAAAGACGTTTTGAATACTGCAACAAACATAAGTTTGTCAATTTGTACTCATACATTTAAATTAAAATATGTAATATAAGGTTAATGCTCCCAATAAGTGATATATTTATAAGTGACAAAAATATACAGAGGCGTATCTAACGAATAAGGACAATTGAATAACTTAAATAGTATAATAAATTATTAAATTTTTTAAACAAATTATTTCAGTAAAATATTCTAAATGTAAAAAACTAATAACAGTATATTAAATTAATTATTCTATTAATTTTTGAAACTTATGAATTTATATTTGAATTCTTTTAAAATATTGCTTATAAGAAATGTAATGGAAGATTAATCGTAAAAAGATATAATCTTCAATATAATTATTTTAAACGTTTTATTGATTTTCAATTATTTATAGATGATTAGAATACTTAAAATAGTATGTAATTAAATGGATGAAAATTGTTTCCTAGAGGTATAATATTTGAAAATTATTATTAGTTAATTGCTATATAAAAATATATAACTTAATTATTGATTTAGAAGTATAATATTATTTCACTATTAGCAAATAAAATAATAAAACTTGTATGAGAAATTTTAAAAATTTCATTGATTTCGTTCAATTTTTAAAATATCAATTATTTAAGTAAACTTATAACTTTTATAATTATTTTTTTTAAAAATAGTAACCCTTTTATAATAATCCTTTAATTAAATAAATTAAATATAATAACGTATTATTTAAATTCTTTTAATTTTTTTATTTTTTTATAAAAGAGAAATGAATTGTATTTCTTAAATTATTTTGAGTTTTTTTAGCATATTTTTTACATTTAATAATTGTTATTTGCTCATATCTCAATATTTATATTCATACATATCTATTTTAGCTCGATTTATTTTATTTTCTGTTATATGTTAATTTTTACTCTATGCCAACAACAATTTATATTTATTTTAAATAAAAATTATTGAAATACTAAATTATCTGAAATTACTTAACCCATGTGAACATAAATATTATAGCATGTGTAAATTATAACCTATTATTATTATATTAGTTTCCGGTTTTACAATGTTGTCGTTTGAATTAAATCCCTTTCAAACATAATCATGTTTTGGTAATTATACTGAGAGATCGCTGTCAATATTATTTACCAATTACATATGTTTTAGTTAGTAAGCTGTTTCTGACAGTACGTAGAGGTAAAAATGTATTTTCTTTACATGCATATATATATATATATATATATATATATATATATATATGTATGTATATACAATGTCAATAAATATTACGATAACTGAAATATTGTAAATATAATATATGCTTTATAGTGAATAAATTACAACACTTTAAGTGATCCGTCTTGATTTATCGGGAAATTCGTAACAATACGGAAATCAATTAGTGACTATTTTAAATTAAAACTTTGATTTATTATCCACGAAGTTATTATCCTACCGTTTGATCGTTACGCCATTACAATCGATACAAAAATAACTGTATTACAAACCATAAATGTCTAATTTATATTAGCATGATTTATTAATGTATATTAGTCTGATTCGTTTTTTCGTGCTTTATTAATTTTTTTAAATGATTCGTTTTAATATATTGGCCATAAACTTCTTTATACAATTTATTTCATATTTTTAATAGTTTGACATTCTTTCTACTAAATGTAAATTGAAGGTATTCCAATGAAAATTAATAGTAAGTAGGTGAATTACCGCTCGAAATGTCACGGAAGGCATCAACAGTAACATACAACATGGCGTGTTTCGCGTAAAAGAACGATTTATATTCTAATCACGATCACTATTTAGTGCATAATGCATAATATATTTCAAACTGTAATTACTGCGGTAGTTTTGCCATATGTTTGATAAGTAGTGCTCATATCAAACGCAAATAATATTTAAATACATGTGAGATGGTAATTTTTATACGGTAGGTATATTGTTTTTCCATGCTATATTATTACATTTGAGTAAAAGCACTGTCATTAAAGATATTATTACATTATATTTAACTAATTTAGTACCTTTTATTTTTAAAAAAAATTAATAGTTAAATAAATTTATTTATTTACTTTTATGTCAAGGCAAACATATAAATGGTGAATTATGAATTGCAAATAATTAGAATAATATTCAAAAAGATATCATGTTGAATAACACAAGATTTAATAAAAGTGTTCAATAATTATTTTCCATTTATTGTTTACTTTATTCGTTGACGTACATTTCAATGGCCATACTACATATCAGCAAATAAAGTGAACAATAAGTGATTACTGAACATTTTTTTAACATTCTTGTGGTGTTGAGGGCAGGTCATTCATTTATATTACAGTGAATCATGGTACCAAAATAAATAATATTTTTTCTAATTTATTTGTTCTTTTTTAAATATAAAATATTTTTGAACATTGTAAAAAATATATCAAGCTTATACTCGTACAATTCAAATCATATATTTAAAAAATTACATATTCAATAAAAGAATATATTTTTGTATAGAATTATGAAAATATCGAGAGTCAATAAAAAAAATATGTAAAAAGTAATCAAAGCTATGGTATAGTCAAAATTAATTTTCTGTTTACATTTTTAATTCCTTAAATAGTTCTGAAAATTAATAGAAGACTAGTACAACAGTTAAAAAGATGATAAGAGATAATATTAAAAGTAATAATAATCTTTATATCTCAAAAATATTTCTTAGAATGGAGAATTTATTATACAAAATTCAAATTAATTCATTAATAAACGTTAAAGACTTCTAATTTATACAATTTTAAATGTATTTTTAGTATTAAATAATATACAAATATTTGCAATAAAGAAACGAGTTATTAAGATATTTATCATTAAATACAGAGAAATTCTGAACCTGATTTGGTTTATTTTTACTACCAGTTAATTAGATCGTTGTATGATTATATACATATACTTATACATATATATATATATATATATATATATATATATATATATATATATATATATGTACAGTTAGAAAAAAATAATAAAGTAAAATAGATATCTTGACAGTTTTTAGAAATCATGTTCGAGGTTTCCAAAAATTTACGAAGTAATTGGATTGACCTTTGTGAATGTTAATAATCATTAACAAAATTAAAAATAAGATACGTAATTTTGTTACACATCATAAATATTCATGTTATTTTTGATGAATTTAGCATATGTTTTAATAATAAAAAATTAAACTTAATTAATATTTCAATGAAAATATTAGAAATCATATATATATATATATATATATATATATATATATATATATATATATATATATATATATATATATATATTACACTCCATGTTTAATATACCTTATTTTGCTATTTGTTTACTTTTCTGTACAGATATAAATACTATTTTAATTGGTATGGTTATAAAGCATAAAAATATCATTAAATAAATTTTGAATATTTTCACAAAACATAATAAATACTTATCATAGAATATAATTAATTTCTAACCATGTTTAATTGATACTAAAAGCAATAATGTTTACATTATTTACATGGTTTAACATAAACAGTCAATTTTTAGCATTATTTTATTCCTTATTTTCACATAACAATTAATTAACTTGTACGAATAAGTTCTTATAAAATTTATGTCGATGTTTTTTTAAAAATAATTATTAATTATATAATTAAGATATGAACATTTTCACATCAGTTTAGGAAATATGCATTAACATAATATAAAATACACGTGCGTACGCAAATTTATACATTAAAACACAAACATACACAAACACCTACATACATACATATTTATGTGTAAAATTAAAAATATAACTAAAAATTTCTAGTTGAATCTAATTTATTTTGTGGATGTGAACTGCGTGTACTAAAACAAAATGATAAAAATAGGTCAAAACGATAAAAATGAATTATTTAAGACAAAATGCAATTATTTCTACGAAGATGAGACTAATGAATGAGAAATTAAAAAGAAGATTAAAAACAAGAACATACTATAGAAAAAATCAAACTAGGATATTAGAATGATTTAATTATGTGTTACGGATAAAAGTATATATTAATGTGATTAGAAGCATCTGGAAGATGCAAGAAAGTTACAGCAAAAAGGTCATGGAAATAATATGTGTATCAAGCAATGCAAGATAGATATTTACAAGAGAATAATGCTCAGAATCTATTAATGTGGAGGTTAAAAAGGGAAAGGCGGTGATAAGCTCTATAACACCATGCGTATATATATATATATATATAAACTAAATGAAGGTGTAGTGGTTAGCAATACCGCCTGTCATGCCTTCGGATTCTGGTTAGAGATATAGAGCAAGCGGAGCTCTTTAATAGAAATGAAGGTAATCTGCCTAGGAGGAGTAAATGCTGAATAAAGAGATCTTTACTAAAGCGCTTGGTCAAAGTGGTGAGTATGACCAAGTACCGGTGAATGGTAATTCAATGAGATTTTCGTATAACAGTGAGTTGATATACGCTTATGTGATATATATATATATATATATATATATATATATATATATATATATGTGTGTGTGTGTGTGTGTGTGTGTGTGTAAGTAATATAAACAAATTAAGACAGTAAAAATAATTAAAAACTGGCATAAATGTTATTAAATGTGGTAAAATTGCATAAAAATAAAATTTATTTTCTAATGTTTGATTATAAATTAGTGACTTTTAATTGAATTTGTTATATTTAAATTGCAGATAGATTTGAAAATTATTTAAATTAATTGTTAAAATAACTTTTGGTAATTTTTTTTTAATAAACTAAGTTCAGATTTAAGTTAATATTAATATTCAATTATTTGTTAAAAGAAATTAAAACACTTAAAGTTATATATATTAGAATTTAACATTTATATTAGAAGCATATATAAAAGAGCGAAAAGTAATAAAATGACTAAAGACTGATACCTTAAGAACATATAAAAAGGGACATATTTAAGATGAATGAACCAGCCAAATGTAAAAACTAGGATATATAGTCTGTGTCTATTGGGAAATCATCAAAAAAATGTACAATAAACTGACAAGAATAATATATTTAAGTGTATGTTTGTATATGTATATATATATATATATATATATATATATATATATATATACAACACACACACACACCCACATATATATATATATATATATACACACACACATATATATATATATATATATATATATATATATATATATATAATGGTTGTATGAAAATAATAGTGATAATAATTCGAATATATATTGTATATTTAGCAAGATATAAATAAAACATGGTGGTTACTTTTAACTTTTTGTCATAGACTTATTAACTTCAACAACTTATTGAAATAAAATAAAAAAATGAATTAATTTACAATTAATAATAAAAAATACATATATTTTATTCAAAACAAATATACTGATAATATATATTAAAAACATCAATTATATGTGTAATATTCAAATACACTAATTATATGTTCATTAAAATATTACAAATTTTCAAAAACTGTATTCATACACACACACACACACACACATATATATATATATATATATATATATATATATATATATATATATATTTCTTGCTAATTAACATTTTATTAAGTTTTTTTAGTATTTAGTCTAATTTGTATCTTCAATTATTTTAAACAAATTCTTGTGTCATAAATGCGACTAAAATATTGCACCTACTTTTTAAAATCGATTTCTACATACCTACTCAACTATTCTCCACAAATATATTTCCTTGTTTTTTTGTATATTCGGTTATTTCAATATCAACTTAAGTTTACAATTGAATTTCGGTTTGGTGATTGAGATGGCCAGACCATAAAATCCATTTTATGTTCACTAAACTATTTGCTTTTATAGAAGTAGATTCAGATTATCTTGCATAAAACCCAACGTAAAGCATTTATTCTTCAGCAAACGAGAGGATAAGGTTTTATAAAATATTAACGTAGATCTTCGCTTTTATTTTATTTTTATTTACTTTTAATTAAATAGATTGAATCAACGTAGTACAATGAGAATTAGATCCAAATCGTTATAATATAAACAGAGCGTTTTATGTTTTTGATAACGTTGTTGAAATTCTAAGCAGTATCTTCATATTGGTAATTATTTGAATTAAACAAAACTATTTTTAATTTATCATTCCATAATATATTGCGCCATTTCGACATCTGGTCTAATTTATATGTTTTTGCGTATGCCAATCTGTTTTTCATTTGTCTATAATTAAAAAACGATACTTTTCTTAGTCTGGTTGTGAAAATAGATTTGAAAAATTATTTTATTATAGATGAAGGGCTTATAAGAAAATAAAAATATTTTTCAACTTTCACGTATTTATTCAATATTTCGTATTAGTAATATTTTTTAACTACTCGATAGTACTCTGAATATTTTTTTTTATCTTTTATCGACTTTCAATAGAGATAAAATAAGATCTGTGTGCAATATTTTACTTTATCTATCTTATCTGTAAATTTCTAATTAAACTTTTTCCTGTAATCTAAAATAATGTCTTTTTAGATTCAATTTAAGAAATTGTGTTTATATTCTCAAATGATTACAAATAATACTTTTATTTTATGTAAATAATTTATTACTGCTTAAGCATAGCTAAAAGGTATTTCTATTGATATTTTTATCAATATCTATGATATTTTTATCTCTCATCTAACTATCTATATAATTTAACAAAATGTGGTATTTTATAGTTTATAAATAATACTCTAAAAAAATTTCCTTAGTACTTTTAAATTAAATTCATGGTTAATTTTATTTTGTTGTATATTAAAATTATATGAGAGCAATATTTATATGAAAAGTTTTAATTTTGCAGCTATTATGAGATTAAATAATTAGATTACTTTAGTTATACTCTATATAAGATTTTATACATATAAAATTTTATATGCGTGTTTGTCTCTCTCTCTCTACATATATATATATATATATATATATGATGGTCATATATTTTAATTTTATTCACATTATTTAACGATCGAAACGAAAGAATATACAAAAAATATTTTTCATGTTCCGAATGTATTTTACTTGTTATATTTGTATACAAGATACTACTGGATAGAAATAAACAATAACCCGTTCGAAAATATCATGTTATAAAACTAGAAAAAATATATCAATGACAATACAATCAAATTAAAAAAAGGCACGTCTATTCTTATTATGTGTTTCAGATATATTTTCAGTACGAAGTTGAAGTGTTACTTGTAAATAGTTTATTGAACCATAATATTAATGAGACTCCATTAATCAAAGGTTAATGGAATAATATACTTTGTTGTAGTTGTTAATAGAAATTAGAGCTGGTTTTGAATATCAAAAGAGAATTACAACACCGCGTTTATTTTTAGTCAAATCAAAAGACCGAATGAAATCACAGGTATTTAATTATGAGAATAGACGTGATACACCCAGTGATTCTAACAGATTTTAATCTGAATTTATTGGATTCATGGATATTATTTGATAAAATTTAACAGAGTACTGTGCTTATCGGTCGATATAATATGTTCGTTAAAAAGTTCAGTATATTGAAATGATATTTAAGTCTAAATAAGGTATCATAAATTTTATGTTAAATATGAAGAAAAAACATACTAAGACTTACTGATTTATTCGACGACATTAATTATGAAAGAAAATATTGACGATTCATTTTTATTAATATTAGTAGTATTATAAGAGATTTATTACATTTGTGTTTTGATTAAACAGAGACGCAAATAGATACATTCATTAATTAAATTTTATAGCTGATACAAATTCTTTTTCTAAACTTAATGATTATTTACTAGCTCATAAAAACAAATATTCGGATATTATAGATAATTTTTGAACGTAGTAATTAACTGACTGCAATAATAAAACAATGTTTCACATATATTCCTTATATACATATACATACATATACACACACAAATATATATATATATATATATATATATATATATATATATTATATACACATATACATTTATGAATGTAAATGTGGTATTTATGTAGATAAATATCTATATAAATACCGAAATAGGTTGTTAAAAATGTAAAAAAATAAATATTCATTTTTACAAAAATTAGATGTACATTCTTTCTGTGAACTTATATAACATAAGTAATAATACATACACATATAATTTTTTATTATGTATATATATATATATATATATATATATATATATACCATATGAAAAATATTTTATAATGAAATTTATATACAAACGAAATTATTAATTTATCAAAGAAAAAAATCAAGAACTTTATTTTATAAAAAGGTAATAATTAAAAATGACAAGTATTTCATATTTGAATTTTTTTCAAGAATTTTTTTATTTGTATACTTTATAATTAATAATTAATCACTTATAATTTTTTTACAAAATATAATATATATATATATATATATATATATATATATATATATATGTATGTATGTATGTATGTATTTCATATACTAATTGAATCTCAAACCTCAATATAGGTACAATAAAGTTATAAAAAATCAAAACTGGTCTATTAATTAATGATATTAGTAAATAATACTGAATATATATTTTTTATAATTTATTTCTATGGAAATATTTTTCTGTACACTTATTATATTATTATAAGTTTTATTTTTCTATATTTTTTATAAGCTTATAATATAAAATAATATTTTGTAAAACAACTAATTTTTTTTATTGTTATAGAATTATTTTTATCATTATAGTTAATATTATTATCATTAAAATATATTTTACTTCTTACATATTTTGTTTAATCTAAAAATAAAAAAAATAAAAATTTTGAGTAATAGGAAGATATTAATCATGCACAAAGATCACACAGACACATACATACATACATACATATATATATATATATATATATATATATATATATATATGTTATAAATGTAATTGAATAAATAACATAATTATAAAAAATGAAATAATTACAGCGTCTAAGAAAGTATCAGTTCACAAACAGACCTTAAATTTAGGTTCTATATAGAAACATTTTATTATTTTATAAAACAGTATTATATATTTTTATTACTTATTTTCTTAAAAAATAAACAATAAGTAAAATTCAGTTAAAAATTTTTAGGAAAAATAAATATTTTGGGTGTGGAACTTTATTTTATATTTAAATAAAAATATATTTAATAAATATTTTTTTGAAAGAAGTTAAATTTATAGAAATAAATTTTGATTATAGAATTATAATATAAATCGAATTTCTAAACTTGTTACAGTATACTATATAAAACATTATATAGAGTTATCTAAATATGACGCATAGATTTGTGTTTTATTAAAAATAAGCATGTCTATAGTTTCTTTTTAATAATACACAAATCTAAGAGTTACATTTGGATGACCCTGTATATTAAGTTGAAAAAATTTTACAACGTATTGATAAAAAGGCAGTTTGATGCTTCCTGGGAATTGGTACTTGAGTGAATAAACATCAAGTCACTCGTTAATATGCTACCTAAGAATCAATTCAGAAGATATTCTGATAATACGTTGTGAGATATCCAATTGAATAATACTTCAAATTATCTTTTAATATATATATATATATATATATATATATATATATATATATATATATATAATTTTTGATAATATTAACAAAAACAAGATAAAAGTTACAGTCAAAATGTGAAAGTTTAAAAGACTTATTTATTTTTATTTCATTCACAATCAAGTATCATATAAACTTATTTCTTTTTTTTAAATTGATAAAATGATTTTTACCTATAGTATTATCACTAATAGATTTTTCTATTTTTAAATATTTTTAATACTTTAATTAATTCTTTAAATAAGAAAACAATTTTTTAATATAATTAAAATAAGGTCTATTTTTATAGTCTCTTTTTACTTAAAATTAATTATTAACCGTAGTATGATTTTAATATATTCATAAAGAAAAAAAAATTATTTAAATAATAAAATAAATTCATTATCATGTTTGTCGTGCAAAAAATATGTAAAATACGAAATAATCAGATTTTAAATTTCAATAATAGATTGGTAGAATTTTAATAATATTTTTAAATAAATAATTGTGTTATAAATAACATCCGATTAATAATAGATATTCAATATATTTTGTAGGACACACGTAAAAATGTTTACAGTAACCGAGTATTTGATTGAATTTAAGTAAACGATTACGAATGTTTGGTATTTGTCAGTAACGTAATCGGGTACACGGATGATTTTATAAATGACGAAATGATAAAATCAAGATGATCGAGATGTGTTTTAATTAATACGCGTAACATTCGTTGCAGCTTCTATTTTTAAGCGCAGATAGAGTGTGCAGTGGCAGATAAACATAGCACGGTGCGTAAGCTCGCATCGTCGCGGGGGTCTAGCGGTATCATGGTGCGCTTTCGAGTGGTCGCGCTTTGCCCGTCATGGTGCGTGGGTGTGACACGCACTCTTACACCGAGTGTAATCAACACCGAACGAGGCCGGGCTACACCGCAACAACTGATATTTTCAATCGAAAGTGTGAAGATGCTGTACGTTTGATTACACGACCACAGCGGGATGCTGACATTTTCCTATCTGTATCTAATTTTATTACTAGTATTACGTTAACAATTTGCATGTGTACACAAATGTATAAATTTATATATAGAAATATATAAAAGAGATATTTAACAGTAATGTCACAATAAGACGGGAAAGAACGAAAAACAATTTTATTAAACTTTTTCGATGTTCAAACGAACATTTGTAAATAACGTTCGATAAATTATTAAAAAAATATTCATTGTAATTTGAACATTTTTATCTATATTTTATTTTGGTATTATATTTTTACGTATGAACGAATGAATTTGTCTTTTTATATTTAATTTTTAATCAATTACACAACGTTTTTTTTAATCAATTATGTTTATTCATATTCATTTTTACATTCTACATTTAAAATCATTACTTTAATAAAATATAGAATTGAAATGAACAACACAAAATTGTAAATAGTACATTAATCATTTATTTTAATTTAATTCAATATTAACCTATGGATGAAAATATATTAAAATTAAATTTTTTTATGATCTAAAGCTTTCTACCAAATTTATAATTCAATTTTTTTTTATGTATATATATGTATATATATATATATATATATATATGTATATATAATGTATAATATTTTGATATGAAAAAGTATATTTAATATATTAAAAAAAATATTTATCTTTACTTTAAAGAGATCATTAAGCTTTACTTTTTTTGTCTTTCTTTTAATTTTTTCATATCCTTCAGATTACTTTCTTTATTAATATTTCTAGAAGATTTTTTTCTTGATCTAATTTTTCTTTTTTCCATTTTTTTAAAAAAGTTTATATTCTTTTTCTATGTATTTCCTAACAATAAATTCATGTTTGATAGAATTTTACTTATTTTATATCTATAGTTTTGTGTTTTGTATTTTATCAGGTCATAAAACAGACTAATTTTGCTTCATTTTAATATTTTATAAACTCAAATTCATTTTTGATTTTTTATTAATTTAGATGTTACTAAATTCTTTGTTTTGGTAATGTTCACTTTAAGTTAACTTTTTAATTTTATGCAATTTTAATGTATTTATTTTATTATTGATAATTATATATATATATATATATATATATATATATATATATATATATATTAGGTTGGCAAATATCTCCCTTCCGCCTTCTGGTCTTTTGAATTTCGCAGCTATGTACAAAAAAAAAAATTAAAAAAAAAGCGGAAGGGAGATACTTGCCAACCTAATATATATACTAAGAAAATATATTTGAAAATAACGATATTAACAATTTAATATTCAATTTTGAATTAATAGTTTTCTTACGAATTAGAATTAGTTTTTTATCTTCTTATCTTCTATTCATTAAGCATATTATATCATATTAATAGGAATTAAATATATTAACGTTAAAAGAATTAATTTTTATCATATAAAATATTGAAATTTTGAATAGAAAAACATTATGAAGTGATTAACTATTATTAATTTGTTTGTTAAAAATAATTAAGTTACAAATTGTATGATTTAGAATCGAGATTTAAGAAAAATGTTTTTTTTTTTTTTAAAAAAAAATAGTATAATTTTAATAAATTTAATAATTCGTTTGAAATTTTGAATGTTATTTAAAAAATCTATTATAATTTTTATAAATTAGTATTATATTTTATATAAATTATACATTGAAATATGAAATTTGTGGCATCGTAAAATTTTATTCTTTGCATATAGTCAATTATATAATGAAATGTAGTTTTAAAAATCACTAAACAAAAAATATACAACTGATCATAAACCAGTCAAGTTTGTAAATACTAGCAAAAAGTAAAAGAAAAAAACAGTAACAATTACTTTTAAGAAATTAAAAGTTCCACATTTTATTATACAATAATAAAGGATATACAAAACATAAATTGAACTTTTTAGTCAGTGACAAAAAATTGTATATTATTAATATAAATTAAATCAACACCTGATTATAAATAACCAATATTTAACTAATTTTGCTATAATAATAACAGGACTTATTAAATATATACACATATAAGATATTTGTAAAATTTAATAATGTTGCTATTATAATTGACGAAAAATTGGTTATAGTGCATTCATTTTAATAAATAAAAATATTTAAAAGTTATAATTTAGTTGTTTTAAAAAAAACTTTTAACATTATCTGTACATATGCATATATATATATATATATATATATATATATATATATATATATATATGTATGTACGTATGTATGTATACATGAATTCCGTGTCTATAAATTATTTTAATTGTCGAGAAATGTATTTAAATATAAAAATAACTGTTTTCTTATCTTATTTCATTTCATTAGTAATCTTATATTATTTCAACTTGTTATGAAGATACTGAAAGAATGACAAATAAATAAGCTGGACATAGCTGATTTTAATCTATTTTTACTTCAGCACATAAACTAGACTGTTTATAAGACGTATGAAAATAATAGTAGCTAAATATATTTTATATTCATTATAATAAGTATACAGACTATATACAATAAATAAACTTGAATTTTGAGTTATTTTAGATGACGCAATTGTGTTCGTTTTTATTTTATGGAATAGTGGTTATTTTAATATTAAGAAATAATTGAAAAAAATGTTTATAAAAAGTGTATAACATTTGTAATAAAAACTTAAAATGTATAATTTATTTTTAAGTGGTTAAAATAATTACATGTTTTGAAAAAATTATAATAATTAGTTTTACTCAATGATTAAGCCATTATTATTGAAATTTAAATTAAAACAACAAAGTTTATTTACTTACATAAATATTATAATATTTATATTTTACTAAATATAAATATTAAAAAATGTATTATTTTTTTAACGTATATGCAAATGTATAAATAAATAATTACATCAAATAATATTTTTTTTATCAAATATTTATTTTTTAAAAAATATTTCTACTGTACTTTTCAACCGTTGTACCTGTTTTAATAATAAAAATGTGGATATAAATCATATTTTGAAATATTATTTTTTAATTACACAACAACGTTCCATTGGAAATGAAGTCTTGGTTCAAATTCAATTTATATTAAAAAAAAAACATATGTATTAAATAAAAATAAAATTATCTGTCTGACTATGAATAATTGCTTATTTTGAAATTCATTTTTAATTCTTGATTTAAACAAATATGGTACTTAGATTCTACGTATTTAGATTCTAAGTATTTATCGTTATTTTTTTAAATCTAAGAAAATAAATACTGTAATATTGTCATGTCATATAACGGTTATATGACATATATATATATATATGTATGTATATCTATATATAAGATATTAAACGATAAAATACAATATTTCATAATATTCAATAAATAGCTTCGTATAAACAGTTAAATATAAAAAAACACAATAAAAAAAGTACAATGAATATTTTTCACGTTTGATTAATCTTTTAAAAGTTAGCAGTAATACTGTTGAATGATTTATTAGTAATAGTTATTTGAAATTAAAGTGTGTATTACATTTAAGAAAAGGTTATTAAATTAATATTCTGAAGAATTTAAATTGATTTTTTTGCTTAAAGATAGGTAAAATGTTTAAATCGATGAAAACTTCGTAAATAATGAAGTGTTATTATGTTGTATTAAGATGTTTTGATATCATATGTTGAATAAGAATGTATTTATTATTAATATTAATAAAGTATTAAATGGAATTTAGATAAGATTTATTTCTTTATAAGTTATTGCAAAGTTTTTTTTTATTTATATATACTCGTATATATATATTGATACTATTTTGATTTATGAAATTATATCGTTTAAAAAATTGTTAAATATTTGAAAAAGTTGTTTGAATTTTCATCACAATACATGTATGCATTCAATACATTTTAGTATCATTCTGTTTCAAAAATGTAAATATGTAATCTGCTTATCTTATTTGATACTCGAAATACTGTATCTATTTTGGTTTGTATCAGTGCCGGTACAAGTATTTTTATTCAAAAGGTATAAGAAATCTTATTATATTTTTCTTAAATATTTAATTAAGGAAATTATAGATTTTTTTTGTATAATTTATCAGTCTAATTTGAATTGTTATAGATTTATATGTATTTATTTAAAGCAACTTAAAGAAGCAAAGAACATTTTAATTCAAGTTATTTTAGTTTAATTGTATTTATATTTGTAAAATATTATTTGTATAATATTTTTACGAATATTATTATTTTTTATAAATTATGTCTATATATGAATTTTTATTTTTTTTTGTTTTAAACGGACAACGTATTTTATAGCATTTAAAATAGTTACAAATTTACAAAAATTGTAACACATTTGATCACTATGTTAATTTCATGATTTTTATTGTAACAGTGAAAATATTAAAATGAAAAGTTTAATGTGTTTGTTTTTGTTGATCCTCGCTGTAATTTTGTTTGTAGGAATGTATAGAGGAATTCAAAAAACACGCCTATATGTTTCTTTTTAATAAAACACAAACTATTTGGAATTTTTTCAAGCATTTTTTTAATTGAAAAAATGATTCATTACAATTCCACGTGAAATAGAATACCGTTCAAATGTCTACCACAACTGCATCTGCAGACATCATTCAAATATCGAAATTTTCAATGATTTTTCGACATTTTGATGGATTTATTTCACGATTTTATTGTTGTTCTTTAGGCCATTAATTATTTGTGGATTGTTAGTATACTTTTTAAAAAATCTCATAAAAAAATCTAATGTTATTAAATCGCATGATCTTGGAAGTCAATCAAATCTGCATTTCGTGAAATTACACATTGACGAAATTTCAATCGCAAAAACTGAATATTTCTACGAGTTGTGTGACATGTAGCACCGTATTTCTGGAAATAGATATCAAATACATCAATATAATTCAATTCTAGCTATAAAAAATCACTCAACATTGATTGGCATTGCTCAGAATTTACAGTAACATCATTTCTAGTATTATCTTCGAAGAAAAATGGTTCAATGATTCCATTTGCCCAAAATATACACCAAAGAGTAACTTTTTGTGGGTGTAGAGATTTTTTATAGATGTTACGGGGATTTTCATCACCCCAGATAAGACAATTTTGCTAATTAACGAATCCATCCATTGTGAAATAAGCTTCACTACTAAACAAAATTTTGTTTAAAAACAATGGATCTGTTGTAAATGATTCCTTTTTTCAATTTCTGGGTTAATTGAAATTTGTACACGTGTAAATGCAAATATTTATCCAAAATCCTCCATAAAGAGCCATAAGATAGACGTGGAATTGATGTTGATTCATTTTCAACACTTTACTTAAGCAGCAATGTTTTTATTTGTGCGTATAGTTTTTAGTCTTCCACTTTTTGGTTTATTAGTTTCTTCGATTTTTTTTAAACTGATCTTTGAATTGTAGACTGATTTGGCCGATTATATACATCAAAAAAAATCATGAATTTTGCAATGGGTATTTTTTTAAGAACGTCCATTTTCTTAATAAGTTTGAATAATGTTAATGCGTTGCTGCAATGAACATCTATCCTTAGTTAAAATTGTAATTTTCTACTAAAACAAAAAGGTTTGTTATGTCATTTGAAAAGACACAACGTGTAAACATACAGTGCTGACATCCAGGCGTCACATTTGGATGATCCTTAAGAGATAAAAAATCCGAATCCGTCTCTGTGGATGTAAGACGAACGCACAAAGTATGTATGCCAGTGCGTGTTATTGCGTAAACGCTCGGCAAACGCGACGCCGAAGTACACGCACAACGACGCGCAAACACGCAGCTGCCACCGCCGCCACGCTCCCGAAATAAAATGTACCGTCCCGTACGTCGCACACACCCGCTCCGGCCCTACAACTCCTGTCAGCATGCCAGTGTCCCCTCGGATATTTAAATATATTACGTACAAACACTCAAATATATATACCGACATTCATACGCACATATGTTGTACGTTTTGTGTCCATTTCGACACACACGGCTATCGGATATGTGTCCAAATAATTATAGCACAGAGATGTGTTCGTGTATGTATGTGTATGTGTGTGTGTGTGTATGTTTTTTTCTTTTATTTCTCTTGGGTATTCGTAGAGTTGTAGTGCAACCTTTTTCTTTGTTGAACAGTTGGAGTTATTTTATTATTAAACTAACGAGCTTTTTTAACAAGGTGTTCGGTGACAAATTGAAATTGTTTTCGTATGAATATTATATTTAGAGATGTCGTTCAAATATACTAAATATACTACATGCTTACCATATTTAGAATTTAAATTGTTATTTGTTTGTCCGAGTTTATGAGGGAAAAATCTTATATTTCTAAAGGAAACGGAAATCGAGCATACTCACAGCTATTAAATTAAATGAATTACTACGTTAAAGATTAAATGAACTTTTTAAAGTCTTACCGTGAAATTTACTTTTCATTTATGTTAATGAATTATAACGTTTTAAAATGAAATGACTTTTTTCTTTAACAAAAATAAAAAAAAACATACATACATATGTACATGGTGACTTACTTTTTGAATAATATGTATGTTTTAAAAAGAAAATAATTATACTTGTACTAGAAACATTTTATAAAAATAATATATTCAATTATTTAAATATTTTTAATATTAAAATATTTATCAAAAATCGTTAATAACATTTACTGTTATGCTAGACTAAAATTAAATGTAATAAATTAACAATTCAATTTGAAAACATTTATACAAAATGTAAAAATTTACATTTTATATAAATACTTTTTAATAAAAAAAATTAAGTAACAAAAATACATTCTTATGATATTTTAAACATTTTTCTTATGATTTTATTTTAAATACACTTTGTTTCAATTTGATTACATAAAATATCAATAAATTGATATTTAATAATTTATTGTATAAATCTGCAATTTATTAATTTTTGATTTTAAAGTAGAAATATTTGATTTATTTGTATTTGTTTATTAATTTCAAAAAGATATGATTTAGTTACGTAGGTAAATTGTAAATCAATTTAAAATAGCTTACGTGAATCAACAGCTTGAAAAATAAGATAACATATTTTGAAAAAAATTTTTCAAGAATAATTTTTTAATTTTTTTTTTCGTTGTAAGTAAGAATCATTTTCATTGATATAAATGAATTTGAATAAAAATATTTAATTAGAAATATTTTATTGATATTTACTTTTGTTCAAATTCATTCAAACGTCATCGTCGCGACGTTTTACATCTATTGAAACATGTTTTGAAATACTGTTTGTTACTAGTATCAAAACAACTGTATCATGTAAGAGCTGCTGTTGATATTTCTGTTTGAAAATAAATCAACGAAGTTCCGTGCGTTACTTAGCTATTTACATTATATTTTCATATATTTTACTTTTAAAATATATCCCAAACATGTCCGAACAACATAAGGTTTAATAATATGCAAAATAGAACAATACAAATATTAGATATAAATTCGTCAGAAATTCGCTTGTACGTTCTTTATGTATTCATAAACATTTTATTAGAATATTGTACATAGTATAAAAATATACAAAATATATTTGAAATTTATGATTTTTATTCCTTGTTTCATAAAAAATATTTTTTTTTACTTATATTAAACAACATTTATAAAGTTATTTAATAAATTTTATTCATAATATATTTGACACTTTTGTTGATAATTTTATTGTGCATTAAAAATAAACATGAATTAATCAAAAACATAAATAATGTTTAAAAAAATATCCATTCATTCGATCTTTTAATTTTTTTTTTGTTAGAATATTTTTTCAAAATAACTGATTTAAGTTAATAAAATATTACAATTATTGTATTTTATATAGTTTATATTAATTCCTTTATGACTCAGTAGCTATTATAATTGTCATAACTTTTTTATTTGAGAATATAGAAAAAGATAAAATACTTAATTGTTTCTCTATGCGATTTCGTCCATTTTTAAAATCAAGTTTGTGATCTGTTATACGAATAAATTATGTTAATCATTTGAACAATTCCATGAATACCATAACAAGAGAATCGTTTAAGAATTTTAAAACTAGTATAAAAACATTGAATGTTTTTGAAAATATTTTAATTTTTTAGTATAATTAGTTTATTAAATTACTTTTTTAAATGACAGTGCAATGAATTTATATTTTTTTTCATAGATAAAATCTTCAAAATATTTGTTAACTGTTAACATAACTTTGTAATCCGATGAAAGAGTTTTTAATAATGATTTTATTGAGTTTTAGGAACAAAAAAATCAATTGAAGGCAAAATTGAGTGTATATTAAGTATCATTTAAAAATGAAGATTATTAATTTTGATAATTATAAATATGTCATCTGATTATTGTTATACAATAGTACATTTTTATAATCTAATTATGATTTTTATGCCCGAATTTTTCAAGAATTTTTTGTAAAGGTTAACGTATGATTTTATAACATTTTGGATGTTTAGATGATCATAACGATTTCTTTAAATCTTCAAAAGTAAACACCATATTCTTTTGAGTCAATAAATTCGTTATGATGAAGTTTGGAGGTTGAGATTTGTCATTTTTATTGTTACACTTTTCATAAAAATATTAGGTTGGCAAATATCTCCCTTCCGCCTTCTGGTCTTTTGAATTTCGCAGCTATGTACAAAAAAAAAGCGGAAGGGAGATACTTGCCAACCTAATATATATTTTCCACAATTAACTTTCAAATAAAAAATACTTGATATATAAATTTTCAATACCACAGTTGATAACAAAGAAGATAATATATCTTAAAACCAAAAAAAAAATCAGAGATTCAATTGAAATTTCCTTGCTTTATTAATAAATATATTTACTTACAATGAATTTTTAGAGAATTTTATGAATAATTTTTATATCTATTACATATAGAAATGTTTTCAAAATATATTTATTTATTAATTTAATATTTACAAATAATTCATTCTTTTATAAAAGGTGGGCTTGTTTTATTTAATACATTATTTTTATAATCAACATATAAGTGTATATATATATATATATATATATATATATATATATATTAATAATTTTTATTATATCATACTTTATAATATAGATAAATAATACAGCCTTATTTTACATTAGATTAATTTAAAATGTTTTTTATTAAATTATTCTAAAAAATATAGATATAAAAATTTAATATAAATTAGTGTTATTGATGTAACTATATAAAAAAATGTAAATCATCATTCTTCTATATTAAATTAAATAAATATTATCATCTTACTATATTTTTTCTAGAAATTAAGTATTTCCTTATCGACTGTTTGTGATTTTATTGTTCATTTTATCTATTCAAATTAAATCAACTTCTCAAATATTTCCATCTAAGACTTATGTTAAATGAAAGTAAATATCTTAGTATTTACTAATTATAAAAACACATGGTGCTAAATAAGAGATTATTTTTTTAATTATGCTCAAAATATAATCTTCATTTTCGTAAGTATGTAATTTCATTAATTATTACCTAATTGATGATTATAATTAATACCCTCGTATTATTTTGTTCCTAAAATAATAAATATGTTACAATAAATATTTTTATTCATTTTTAATGATGTATTATAAGTATTTAATCAAAAAATGTAAACAACATCGACTTATTATTGATTTATTCAGACATGAATTTTTGATTCCTTCAAATAACATAGGTACTTGAAATCATATTTCTGAAATGTTAATTAAACAACTTCGAAGAAGTTACTATATTTGTACATTTTTATAACTATACCGATTTATGAATAAATACAAGTATTTAATGTATATATATATATATATATATATATATATATATATATATATAATGAATATGTATTAATATTTTAATTTATATAAACATGGGTTTCATGTTTTGAATTAATAAGTATTTTAAATATTGATATAATTATTGCAATTTTTTGTTCATGAATGCATAATGAATAAAATATAATTATGGTTATTAATTAAATGTTCAATTACAACTTTAAGAAAAATTTTTTATGTCATTAATTTAGGTAATTTATTAATATAATACACATGATCTACAGTGTATAAATTATATACTTATTGTTTGTGCATGACTGTATGTGTTCTTGTAATACAAAATGTTTCGTTATCTATTGATAAATATCAATAGATAAAAATAAAATATTATTTATCATATTAAAAACAGAACTGACCCTACTATCAGATATTTTATAATATGATTTGAATATATGTGTATTTTTATTCTGATAAAAAAATGTTAAATCGAGATATTATCGCAATAATTTATTTATTTTTACTCAAATAATGGTTAATAAATATAATGTAACATTTCATAATTTAACTAATATTTATTTAATTATTCAAATTCATACACTGGAACATGGAAATAATGTCACGTGATAAAATCATTCAAATACGGTTTTACAATATATTAAATCAGATACAAGTAATTAAAAATTCATTTGAAAATGTTTCGAACGAAAAAATAATTAACCACTATCGTAAAATGTCGATAATTATACTGAGTATTGAAGTAAAAAATTAGATCTTTACATTGTAGAAAAACATGTTTTTTCAAATTAATTTATATTCATTAAAACACCTAGAAATTGAAATTAATTTAATGTTGCATTTGCAGAATTTCTATATACGCAATATACATATATGACCTTTTTACTCCCGGATATAATGTTATATATATATATATATATATATATATATATATATATAATATTAAAATATTTGAATAGTATAAATTTTTTTGTATATAGAATTGAAATAAAGATAAAATAGATAAAACTTGTAATCATGTAATATGTATGCTAATAAACCAAGATCGTAAAAAATGACCAATTAAAAATTTCTTTATTAAGAACGAAATTAAGAATTAAGAAGTGCAGTACATACATATATGTTGATTTTAATTTATGACGGATATACGTAAATGTATATATTTGTGTAAGTAAATACGTCATCGAGATTAATTCAATATTTAATAACGTTTGTACCTACCGCAGTACTATTCTGCAGATTATTATTTTAATTAAATTAACAATAACCGTTCATTCGACGTTCAACTTATCAATGATGGTTACAATCAACGAAAAATAATTTTATGTTTAACGACCTTTTCCATAAATAATACAGTAAAATGTAATAAACAGTAAAGGTTTAAATTTTTTATTGTCTTAGTAATAAACGAGTGTTGCGGTAAAACTGTTTGAATATTTTAAGTGGCATAATATGTGTGAAGTAAAAATAAATTCTTTGACGTATATTTTTAAGTTTTTATTTTATGAGTATGTTTATTATATATATATATATATATATATATATATATATATATATATATATTATGATTCATAACTTGTATAACAGTAATATACGTATACTTAAATAATTGTATAAATGTGAATTTAGTTTCTAAAATCCCTCAAAATAAAATGAAAATATTGAGAACAGTAAAAATAGGGTATTCATTTTTGTAATTTATTTAGTTATTTACACAATATTAGTCCAATACTTTAACACACACACATGTGTATTATAATAAAAATATTTATCCATCCAGAATGGTGTATATTTTTTAATGAAATGATAAATATTTTCAACGTAATTAATTTCTGGTTAAATTTCAAAATAAAATATTATATATATATATATATATATATATATATATTATCATCATTATCATCATTAGCCTCTTTTTATTTAATTCTGGAATTGAACTGAAAGTCATTCCAAAAACTTTCCATTTTGATCAACTCGATGTCTTTCTCTTTCACTCCATTCTGACGAATTTTTTATGACTTCATTTCTTGTATTCATAAGTTTTTTTCTAGGTCTTTTTATATAGGGGCAGTTTAAATGAGGCTGAAAAATAGTAAAGAATTATAAATGATAGTAAGAAAATAAATGTATGTCTAAATCCTTTCATCTTAATTGAACCACCCTGTATATCTAGATTTTATATATATATATATATATATATATATATATATATATATATATACGAGGGACGTTTGATAAGTATATTAAAAAAGTAAGAAAAACTAAATTGAAATATTTAATTAATTAATGTAATTAAACAATAAATAAATTTACCATACTTATCAAACGACCCTCGTATATATATATATATATATATATATATATATATATACATTTTGACTAAAATAAGTAGGTACTGGATCGGCCGAAGTGTAAATTTTGGGAAAAACCTTCATTCAGCAGTTAACTGAAAGGGGCTGATGATGATGATATAAGTTATTAATATTTTTATTGCATGAAACTCGAAATAATAGGTTTTAATATTTATAAAAAATATTTGAGTCCGTTATTTCTAATTTTTTAAAAATCTGCTATATTTTAATTAATGTTAAATATTATTTTATTCAATAAAGTAGTTGTTATATTAGAAAATAATGTTATTCTATAAATAATGTATTAAAAATTATATGTTATAGAAAATAAATTAAGAATATATATTCAAGGAACAAAAAAAATTCAGATAAAGAATGCTTTTATCACCATTTTTATTAAAAATATAATTAATATTCAATTATAATTATTTATAATTTTTTAACATTTTTGAAGCATAAATGCTTAAATAAAATAAATCCCAAATATGGTTATTTTTCTAGATATTAATATTTTTTAAATAATTTTTAAAAATTACACGTCAATATATACATATATTGTAGATATTTTTTTAATATTTATTTTTTGATTACAAAATAATTTTCATAATTTTCTAAACATTGAAATACGTGTATATAATACAAGTTTTTTGAATAAATTATAAAATGTAAATATTTTAATTTTATTCTTAAATAATCTCTGTAATACTACATTTCATTTTTTATTCATAGTTTTATATTACGAGTATGGAAAAAGCAGGAATTATTCGAATTCTTGCGACACAAACCAATGAAGTGTTTATTGTTATTTCAATTGACATGCTTACAAGATTTCCAAATACGCGAAAGCAATCCAATCTAATGTATGTGTATGTTTATCAAAACAGCCCAGATAAAAGAAACTGAAAAAGAATATCGTCAACGAGTAAATCACTACTGACTTTCTAAATAAGGTGTCATCAAAACTAACAGTACAACAAAATATTCTCTTGTAATGACATTTATCAATATACGTGTGCTGTATTTTTGTCGGTTTGAACGTGGACACGAATAGTAAATAAAATTACAGCAAATATTTTGCATTTTGTCATGTGTCGCGTGATAGGTTTATCTTCGATGCTCAGAGAAAACAAGTAAACGGAAAACGTATCCGTGCATGTATCACATACTTGTTTGTAAATGCCGATAATTTATTGCATCTTTACTATTCGTGTCAACAATGAATACAGTGGAGACTGTATTCATTCTTCAATATATTGAATTAACCATGGAACACTGTCACATTTATACGAGATAAACTTTGTGATAATCATGAACAATAAAAATTTCGTAAGATTTTAGAATAAATTTTTATGAGACTCAAATTCGTTTATACCATTCGTCATTATATATATTTATATATATATATATATATATATATATTAGTATCAGATGATAAATGTAAAAATTGTGATAACTTTTATGATATTTCCTACTTTTATCTTTATTGAATTCACATTTTTTATCTGAATTGAAAACGAAATATGAGTAATGATGAATAGGTTATGAATATATATATAATAAATTTTAAAAGAAGTACAAAATATTATATTAATTTATTTAATATGATCGATTGGTAAATATATTAAGATATAAAATGATGGAATGAAATGTTTTAAATATATTGTAGAATAATGAGTTCTTTATTTAAAAATTACATTTAAATCGTTAAAAAATATATTTACGAGTCAAAAAAGTACATTTGTAGTTATGTATGTATATATATATATATATATATATATATATATATATAGAGAGAGAGAGAGAGAGAAAGAGAGATTATCTGAAAAAGAATAATTTTAAAAATAATTTAAGAGGTTATCTGAAAAATGAAATCTTTAGACTAATTTTATTAAAATGTAAAGATGTTACTGAATATTTTTGGTTTCCTTGAACAAAGAATTTACAGTAAACACATTTGAAGGTAAATAGGATATTAGATAATATGCCTTCTTAGGATTGCAAATCCGGTGGTAGAGGTTCTAATTTTGAATCAATTTTTATATGAATACATTTTACTATATGAGGAAGGCAAAGTTTTGAAAATTATAGAATAAAGAGCGTTCTAAGATCGAGTATCTCTATCAAAAAAAATCGAACCTCCTCCATGTTTTCCTAATTTTTTTTAATGTGTAATTATTTCTATTATTCGAGCAAAAAGCTATTCTTCGATTAAAATCTTTTTAGGCAGAAAACCACATAAAGATTTATATAAGCAAACTAAAATCATGTTCCTTCTTCTATTTTCGAAACTTTCCTATTCGAGTTGTTTTACCATTTCACAAAAATTATCTATTCTAAAGTGTTTATTACATCATGAAACAAGCAACTTTTCTTTGAGTTTTTTCTAACCATTGTTCAATTAATAATTTTGTTTATATCAAATTACAAGCGTCAAATCGGACATTGATATTTTTTTATAAATAACACAGTCATCGGAATATTCTATTTTTTTTAATTTGTAATTTTATCTCAAAAATCATTTGTAAAATTGATCATCTAGATGATCATTTATTAATATTTATGAAGATCATTGAGTATTAATAAGAAATATTATTATTATAATGTTAATTCGTGAAAGTAATTATTAAATATATATTTTTTACTTAATGTTATTTTTAAAAACAGAAATTTTTGAAGTGTATTATTCTATATTTATTTAACCATGATAAAAATAATTTATTTTACGTATAACAAAATATTATAAAAAAATGCAAATTAAATAAAAATACAGAATAGTGAATCATATTTATATATTATCGTCTAATAAATATTTGAATGTAAAGAAACATGAAGAATACTATTCTAGTTCATTAAAAATGACTTTTATAAATGTTAAATAAGTAAACATATTTATTTCCATATAAAATTTAAGTATGTAAGAAGAAATTTATATAAAGGGTTAGTTGAAATAATGTTAAATAATATTTCAATTGTGATATTTATATAAAAAATATGTGAATGCAAATAGTATTTTTAAAATTATTTTCTTTTAAAATATGTCTTGAATATTCACACAGGAAGTAATAAAAATTATTCTAAGAAACATTTGATATTAGGACATTGTAAATGTTCATGTTTCATGTATTTAAATTTATAATACATATACTTACACAGGCACGCATAGAGACATGTATATATATATATATATATATATATATATATATATATATATATATATATACAAACAATTTAAAATATGTCATATTTTTAAAACAATATGAAAAATAGTTATTAAGGAATATTTAATAATATTATCAGTAATATTTTTTAAAGCACGAAAATAAAATTAATTCAAATCACACACAGATAAATTCAAGTTATTGAACTTAGAGTTGATCAGAATTATTTTTTAAGATTTGTTTTAAAAAAATAACAATATATATTTTATATTATCGAAATTTATGATTGTTAAAAATATGCTACACAATTATAAATATTTTAAGTATTTTCCAAACAATTAATCATTACATAATGAAATGTGTTGTCATTAAATATTGTAAGAAGGGAACTGTGAATTTAATTTTATTTGAAAGAAAAAAAATTGTTGTAAATATTTTTTATACTTATTTGAACGAACAAATGTATTAAAATGAAAAAATGGATTTTAGATGCATTTTAGTTAAGTATTTTTTTCTGTAAAACGTGAAAGGTACACGAATATACAAGTGACTAGTAATAATTTAAAAATATATTTTTCATTATTTTTATTTTATTGTGATGAATCATGTATATTTTATTTTTTATCGTTAGATATTGTGTATAAATACAACAAAATTATATATATATATATATATATATATATATATATATATATTTATATATATGTATGTATGTATATACATATGTATAAATTATTCAGTATGAACTTAGACCTCGAAATAAAATATTTAAAACTATTTTTTTCTTCATTTATCATTTACACAAAAACTACTGTTACCACAGGTTGCGTAAATAAATGTAATTTACAGCTTACATTTATATATTTGACATGGAAATATTTACATTTAAAATTGTATAAGGTGACATGTACTGCATTTAAATATCATTAAATGCACACGAAAACAAATTACCTTAATTTTTCTGACTCTGGTGTGGATAATTTTTTTCATTGATCGTTAAGAGGCGAATATTTCTTTGGACGAATATACATAAATATGATGAAATAAAATATGTGCAGTATTTAATGCTTGATTTACATAATTCATATATATATATATATATATATATATATATCTGTGAAGAGAATTATTAATTTGACATTTACTGTTAATAATTCGTTGGATGTCATTTAGTTATATGTTATGTTGAATAACACCTAAAAACAATTCATTTATAGTTATAATGTAATGAATATATTTGTACAATAATATATTATTAATAACATATAATAAACCTATTAATAATATAATGTAGTGGTTTTAATAATCACATATTGGTAAATATTTATATTACGAATTTGTATCATTGGTAGTAGAGAGAGTAATTGCAGTGTTGATTAGTTTCAGTTAGTGGAAACTAATTCATTTGTGCATATATGTAAAAGCGATAAGTTGTAATGAAGAATAGGTGATAATGATAATAGTGAAATACATTTATTATTTAATATAATATGTATAACTGTGCACTAATGGAAAATTCAATTATAAAAGTTAATTAAAAACACGTGGTAATGAAAATGTTCATATATAAATATTAGTTGAAATTCGTTTATTTATTTTTTCGATATTATTACTAACTCATTTCATTATTTTTACTACATTGAAATTATACTACACACCCTTTTAATAAAATTTCAAATGTATATTAAATTTATTCATTAACATGATCATATAATCAATTAATGTATTGTTTTTAGTCACATAATCAATTAACGTATGGCGAAGTTAAAATTTCAAATATATTCAATTTTATTAAGAAGGTTTTATTTTGAATAGAGTTTTAATTTAGTAGAATAATATAAAATAATAATAATAGCATCTAGGATAAATACTGTAACAAGAATACATGTATTAAGAATAATGTTAATATAATTCTTATATTTTTTTCGATATATCAATGTTTTCAAATAAAATAATTATATTTTTAAGTTAGAAATAACATTTCATTTGATGTTACTAATATTATTAATAATATTAATTTAAAGGTCTATTTGATAATATATAACTAGACAATTATTGTATTATGTACTAGACTAATTGATATTTAATAACAAACAGTATATGGATTTTAATTATATTAGAAGGACAAATGAAAATTAAATATTAATAATATTTAAATTAATATACATTACACATGATGATAAAAATATATAAAAGGAAAGTGTACTTTTTTAATTTTTTAATATAGAAATTTAAATACGATAATAATAGAAATATTAATAGAAATTAGTATATAATTTCAGAGCTAGTAAAAGTAATTCGATTGAAAAATTCTTACTTGATGTTAATATTGTTATTAATAAAATATAAATTTTGGAAAAAGACTAATTTTATTATTAGTATGAAATTAGAATAATGATTTTGTATTAATTAGTTAATACTTATTTTTTATTATTTTAGATGTTTAAGAAATTTTTAGTTATAAATAAAATATTTGTTATTATTTAATACTGAAATTATTTTTTTTTATCATTTTATGGTATAATTAGTTCTTCTTATCCAATAACAACTCTTTTTGCTTCAAATATAATATAGAAATTCAAGATATTTTATTATGAAAAGCATTTTTATGCTTTTAAATTTTTGTTTTGAAAATATTTTTTTTAAAAAAAAAACGATTTGATTTATACAAAGAAAATAGAACTGATGATATTTTGTTAAAATAGGTTTTATGAAAATGAAACTTACTGACTCATATTTAATAGTAGTGTTTTCTATAGAAAAAAGAAAAATTATACTTAATTTATTTATAAAAATATAAAATAAGGAGTTTTTATTTATAAGAGATTATTTATTATAATAATTATATATCTTTTGATCTAATTTACTCTTATATGTATATTACATATAAATTTAAATTTTAATTCGTTTTCTCTGTTTTTACATATAATTATTTTTTATAGCAGTAGCACCAACAGCAGCCTTTTTCAACTGATTCGAATGAAGGCTTTTCTTAAAACTTTCCATTTTCAGTGATTCAATGCATTTCTATTTTATTTCATACTAAAAAAATTCTTACTTCTCTTTCTCATCTATTTATAGATATTTTTTGGTAGAATTTTAACTTTTTCTGTCCATTGGTGGTATTTTATTCTTTCTTAGCCCAATTTAAATTTTATAATCTTGTTATATAGTTCGTAATTTTAGATTTTTCGAATTTACTGGCTTCTATTTTGATTTTTGTGTACTATTTCTAATAAACTGTTTTCCACTATTTTTTATATTATTTTGTGACATTGAATTATTCACAATTATAAGTGAAATGCTACTACTATAAGTGGAAATAGATAGGACGTATTGATCAAATTTTTTTTGTCCAAACGTGATATAATGCATTTTTTCAAATTGATACCATTCTATTTTTATTTTCTTATTAACTTTTTCTATAAATATGGTTTTTGTGTTAATGATATATTAAATACACATAATTTCTATCTTCTTCTATTTTATTTCATTTAATTCTATTTTCTATTAATTTGTCTTGTTATGGGTTCATCGCTACACATTTTTTGACTTTTTTTATCTAATTTTTTGAATCTTTTGTCAAGTTCTTCTAGGATTATTGAGAAAATAAATAATAAATATAATTTCAAAATATATATTTTGATTTATTATTTGAATATAATAAATACCAGATTGTTGTTTATTTTTATATAAAAGTAATGATTGAAACTGTAATGCAAATGTGGTTTTGTCAACAAAAACTGTCATAGTGCGCTTAAGTCATGAACGAATTGTCGCGCTCTATCACTTTCATGCAGCCTCGAAGGGGTAGCGTGTCCCAACGAACGCAACAATAAACTTTGCCACATTATGACATGTTGAACGCAATGCGGCTTTGGTAATTATCGTACAGCGTTAATGTTTAATGTGACCTGGTATATCGATGCGAAATAATTACCTATGTAACGAGCTTGCAAAATTGTATTCTTTGTGTTTCACGTTATGTACAAACATTACATTTATATTATACGTTTAATTATAATAATAATAATGTTTTAATTTCAGTTGTAAGTTGAATAATTCAAACGAACAAAAAATATCAACACCAATTATAATATATTGCTTATTTCTTTTCAAATAAGAAAAAAAAAATTTGAAAATGAAAAGTTGTTCGATTTTTTGTAACAGTTATATTAATAATTTCATATATTTTATTTATCATCTTCTTAAAAAAAATGTTTTAATAATTTATTTATTTGTGTTAAAACGCAAAGCGATTATATATATATATATATATATATATATATATATATATATATATATATAATTTAAAATATTTAGTTAATTGAATAATCTGTTATTATAATGGCTACTATTTATAAAATATCAATCAATAAAAATTTTTAAAATAAAAAAATATCAACTAATAAAAAATTTTAAAATAAAAAAAAGTAGTTTAATTTTTATTATTACCTATTGATAGTTTATAGAAGCAAATCAAATACATTTATAATTTGATAAAATAATAGAAATTAAAATTTACTGTCCAAAAGAGTACTCGTTGTATGTTGTTTAATTGAATTGATTGTACTTTATTTGAAAACACAATTTCGAACGAGAATTCCAAATATTCTTTTAAGACATTTTTAACTTTTTCAACATCCACGAAACGTTTGTTACACAAAAAGGGAAATCAACCGGAATAAGTGATGATCAGACTATGTGAGATTTGAACTGTAAGTCAAACGAATACGGATTTTCTTTGACAACTGAACAAGTAGTACAAGTTCATAAAGGGGTTTTGAATAACCTGAATTCATGTTTTAAAGAATTTAGTCGTAGTGAAGCTGCGAGAGAAAATTAGTAAAGTTATTGACAGTTTTATGAAAAATAATTTATTATTTAAATAAATTTGAAATAACTGCAAATTATTAAAATTGTTCATATTGTTATAATAAATCCTCAAAACGTTACAATACATATAGTTGTGCAATATGAATGATTAATGAAAAATTAGTTATAATTTATTTTTTAATAATCAGGATATTTAAAATAATAAATGTCGCATTTTTGTGACTATTTCAATAATTTAAACTTTTTTTTATAATTTTTTATATGAATGGAAATTAAATTATGAAAATATTTATGTAAATCAGTTAAGCTGAAATATATCAAAAATAGAATGCAATTAATTATTAAATTTGTAATTATTTTCTTTTTAAAAAATATCAGACATTGCCAACTATCCTTACAAAAGATTAATTATATTATAACTTTTTAACAGATTTGAAATGAAGCTCTGTTCAGCATTTTTAAAAGATTTTCATGTTTTATTTGTTTCTGATTTTTTGAAAATTTCAGTAGAATTTATTTCACATAATCTACGTTTAGAATTGTTTATTTTACTTATTTATTAAAAGTTCATCATTTCCAATGTTAATTATTAAATAGCTACGGATATTTACTAAAATTGAAATATTGGAATTATTTTTGTATAATTATTATTAAATAGTTCAAAGAAAATATTAAAAATGTTTTAAAAAACATTAATATTTTGATATATAGGGTAGCACTAATGAGACTAAAGGATATAAACTTCTGTTTCATTCGAGTCACCTGTATATTATTTGTATTTTATAAAATAGTAAAGTATTTTTACATTGAAAACAAATACATATTTTAATACAATTTATACATCTTTAGCATAACTGAATAAAATATACTATATTAATTTATTTTGTTGTATGATATTATTTATTATTATTTTGGTAATAATTGATATTTTTATTAATTGTATTTTATACTAATGTGTATAGTTCTAGTAAAAATATCTTCTAATTTAGCTGTAAAACATTTATGTCTAATTGAATTTTTAATAACTAAGAATATTCATAGGTGGTAACTGTTGTATAAAAGATGCTCATATAATATCAATTTCACATAATCATAAAATGAACACTAATATATTCAAAAATATTACATTTCATTATATTGATGGAAATATACAATTTATAGTATTTTATTTAAATTAACAAGTTGTCATACTTGAAACGAATGAATAAATGGAAATAACGATATGATCTGAAGTATGATATTAAAAAGATGTGGACATGTATATATACATACATACATATAAATATATATATATATATATATATATATATATATATATGTATGTATGTATGTATGTATGCGTGTGTATACCTGTAATTTTTAGAATATATCTTTATGTCAACAACAGATCAGGTTTTATTTGAATATGGTGTTAATTTGCAGTAAAGATGCATGTAAAACTTACAATCATAATTTACATTTAAATAGTTTATCATTATTGAAAAAGTTGATTTTACGACAGTTCTTAAAAACACCATCGACTATGTCTATAAGCATTATCTATTTTTTTCAAGCGACATTGTATATAATTTAATACGTCATTCGAGTGAAACTATTTACCAAATATATACCTATTACCATAAGCATAGTAGTGGGCAAATAGAGTGACCTTTTCGTTTGACAAGATTTCTTGTCAAACGTGAATAAAAATGTACTGAATAGTAATAAAAACCGCGCAACAGTTAAAACAGCGGTAAATAAACCAATTAAAATTTATTTATACACATTCTTGATTTGATATTTTAACATTTAATAGAACGACGTAATATATTGTACTTGATCTTCGACAGCCTATACTTAGTACATATATTCGTGTAATAGCTCGGATATTTTTATATCATTTTTTTTAAAGATGTGGATTTTTTTTCACCAGTCGAATCCCACGCTGAATGTTATACAAATTTATGCTAGATTAAAATATATTTGTAGAGTACAGAATATATAATAAATTAATAAGAGACTAATTATATATATATATATATATATATATATATATATATATATATATTAAATGCCTAAATTAATGATTATTAGAATTTTTCAATAAGGAATAACAAATATTTTTCTATCATTTAATATTAAATTAATAATTATTTATTATTATTTGTTCATTTTTGATATTTATTATTATTCGAAAATTAAATAAATATAACATATATTAGAAAATATAAATGAATATATAACAGAAATGTAGAAAAATATAGTTTATTACTTAATACAATAAATAATTTTTTTTTTCATAAATTTGGTACAAATTAAAATTTTATTGGGATTTTATTGATAAATAATATTGGAATTAGTTACATAACTTTTTGTGTAAATTTAATTCTAATTTATTATCTATATAAGATTTAAAAAGGTAATTTTTTCAACATATATAAAAATATTCGTTTATCTAATTTAATAAAAATGACATATTCTAATGACTAACAATGGGTGTATAATAATGGATTTTTATTTCAATTTCAAAAGAAAAATCTATAGAATAAAGAAAAGCTTTAATTAAAAATGTTATTTAATTATTGAAACTTTAAAAAAATGGTAATTTTCTTTTTGACTAACCTTATTTTTCTAGTAAAATGAGTAATCAAATTCTATACTGATAAAATAATTATGTAGTCCAAATGATACAATAGCTTTAGTTCATCGTTCAAAATTGATTATAAAGTAAAGTTGTATAATATGATTCATATTTAAATTTATCATAAAATTTGTATATATATTTATTTTTACATGTTTGTTTTAAAAAATTATTCTAGAATCTTTATAATTAATGGACGTTCAAAGAAATTAAAGACTTGAAATAATTTTCAAAAATTATCCTTTCTATAAAAAAAATATTAAAAATCATATATAATATACTTTTTATATTTATATTCATAACAAGAAAGAAATATGAAAATTAATTAATTGACTAATTACATATATATTTTTATGAAAATAGAATTATTATTTATGCTTATATATTTTCATAAAAATAGAATTATTATTTATACATATATTTTTTTATATAAATAGAATTTTTATTTATGTTTATATATTCATAAATTAAAATATTTTAAAATTAATATTTTTTTCTAAAATTTTCATTCAAAAAATATAAAATTACATTTTCATTTTTTATGTAATGTTATTTCTAAACTATAAAATATTTGTAGTAATACGAAAACGAAATCAAGAATTTTACAAAAAAATAAATAAATATTTCAATGTTATAGAAATTAATGAACTATAATTATATTAATATAAATTTTTATCGATAGTTTATTATTAAAGGTATACAAGAATCTGGAGTATATTAGTATAATTAAATATATACAGAATCCACAGTAGCTTCTCGTATGTCAAGTTTTATATCTTAAACTTCTAATGAACGTTTGATCAGAAAACAGCAAAAGAAAAAAAACATACAAGCAAACAAAATATTGGAAGTTAATGTGGCTTGTCAAACTTGCTTCAACGGGTTTTACGTTTAACGTGATAAAAAGCTATGAAATTATTGTGGGAAAATGAAAAATTATACAGTTCGTCTATTATATACATTTTAATATGCTGCTGAAATGACTAAACCCACCTGTAATAATTTATTAAAACGTGAATATCACTACACAAAATAAACTAAAACTAACATTTCATATCTTGACATCAAATTCGGATAATGAACTCGTGCAAATTTTGATATTTGAATATTTATTATTTTTTTCTGAATTTTTTGTACACACAGAATACACAGTGGCATTAATTATTTTTAAATGTCTAGGTGTATTTTTTAATTTTCGTGTTAAGTTTTAAATGGAATTGTAAACACACTACGAATAATAAATTATTAAATTATTTTTGATTAATTAGTTTCGGCTTATATATACATACATATTTATACGTTCGTAATTATTTATATTTAATTATTACTAGAATCCATGCCAATAGCTGAGAATTTTTATGACCCTTAGAAGATAACATTGTCGTATAACTAGAGGTAGAAATCTGCTTTAGAAGATCTAGTGATTGAAATTCAATCTAATGATTAGATAAATAACAAGTAGATATTTGATTAGTACGACAGTCTAATTAACTACTTTATATATTCAGTTATACTTACGCATACAAATGTATGCACAAATATACACACACACGTGTGGGTTTGTATGTATGTATATATATATATATATATATATATATATATATATATATATATATATATATCTTTCCCTGCATTGAAAATACAGTCTAATTTATTGCTTATATTTATTTAATTAAGAAATTAGAAAATATTATAATTTTTTTTAATTTTTGAAGTAAAATTATTTTATTTTCTATTACATTAATAATAAAATTATATATATAGTCTCATATATATATATATATATATATATATATATATATATATATATATATATATATATATATAATATTACTTCATATTGAAGAACCATTACAACTTTTTCATCTTTTATTAACCCAAAATTAATTTATTCTTGAAAAAGTAACTTATAAATTCTAATAAAGCCCATAAATATTACCTACTTTTATTAACATACATTTTTTTTCATAATTTATATCATTAAAAAATTTATGATATTTGTTTAACTTTTTATTTTATTATTTGATTCTCATTTTTCAATAAAAAGTTTCATGTAAATAAAAATTAAAATTATGTTCTAAACTTTGCCTTTTATAGTGAAATTAATTTCATCGCAAAAATATTTTTAAACGTCTTCAGTCTAATTCAACTACTCCATTTACGTTAGAATTAACATGTTTTTTTAAATCAATGAAATTTTTTAATGACGTATGAATAATATAATATATAGTTTTTTTATGTTATATAAATTTCTAAGTAGAATAATTCATTGTTTTTTAACTAGAGAAACGTAGTACAGTAAAATAATAGTGACATTTTTCAGAAAATTTTAATCTAATTTCTATTTATGTTCTGTTTTACAATTTTTTTTAACAAAATTAATAAATTGAATTATTTAATGATAATGTAGAAATTAAATTAAATTTTTAAGAATCTCTTTTGAACAGCATTTGAAATATGATGTATTTAAAATTTAGTTATTTTTAAAAGTATAATACATATATATATATAGATATATATATATATATATATATATATATATATATATATATATATATATATGGATTATGCTTTTATTTTATTACACATCGTTATTTTAAAAACGGAAACACGTGAACTTCATCAAGTTTTCAATAGTTAAATTGAAAACATACTAATTAATATATTTTTATAGACGTATTTGCATACTTTTTTTCTTTGACGAAATACTTAAGCTATTCTATTTTCAGAAAGAAACATTAAATGCATTTTTTATTTTTATCATTTATATATATTTTAATATCTGACACTTAATAATGTTTAGAATATTGTGATGGCAATTTTATAGATTTGAACGAAACAATATTAGTTGTAATACAAAAAATTATATATATATATATATATATATATATATATATATAACTAAACTAAACTATATATATATATATATATATATATATATATATATATATATATATATATAGTTTAGAATTAATTCATTCTATACTTGTTTGGATTATAAATTCAAATTTAATGTATTTTTTATAATAACGAGTAATAATAAAAATAATATAGCGTCATCCAAATGTGACGCCTAGATTTGTGTTTTATTTGAAAAATAATATACACATGTTTATTTTTAATAAAACACAAATCTAGGCGTCATATTTGGATGTTACTTTATATTATGCATATAAAGAGGGTAGCCAAAACAATTTACTATCAGTTATTATTTTTTATTATCATTCAATCCCGGTTTACCGCCTTCAATCTCATTTGGACCATTCTGTATATGTATATAAATGTTTAATAAAACGTTCAATTATTATGTTTTAATTAAATAAGTAGTATATTTGTTTAAAAATAATAAATTTATATTTTTAAGAAAAATTTGATAAGAAATTATATAAATAAAAATTTTAATATTTGAAGTTCAAAACTAAAATTATAAAAAATATTGTTTTCTCAAAAAAAAAAAAAAATTATATATTTACTAAAAAAAAAATGTTCAGTCAAATTAGTTGAGATTTTTTTTAAAAAAATATAAATTTACATTATTAGTCAAGAATGTTACAATTCTTGGAAAAATGTATATAGAATAGAAAATTACATATTTTCGATTTTTTACTTTATTTGATACATCAATAAATTCTCTCTCTCTCTCTCTCTCTCTCTCTCTCTCTATATATATATATATATATATATATATGTGTGTGTGTGTGTGTGTGTGTGTGTATGTACGTTAATATAATTTATGGTATTGTTGATATATTTAATATTTGATTTGTCAACATATTATTTTTTTTGTAATATATGTATGTATGTATGTATGTGCATATATATATATATATTCTATAACTATATTTTGAAGCACATTTTGTAAACAAAAATATTTAAAATACATTTAAATCTCGTGCAGTGATTAAAAAGAGAAAGAAAGTCGTTTTAATTTGAAATAATAATCGATTTATATTCTAAGTGTAACTATACATATGTATGTATGTATGTATGTATGTATGTATGTATATATATATATATATATATATATATATACATATATATATATATATATATATATATACATAAAAAATATAGAAAACAAACAGGTTTTATTGTATAAGTGAACTCCACTGATCATTTTACACCTGCCATGAACTTGTCGAGCCAGAGATGTTTAATCGTAAACGACAACGGAAATCACATATGTAAGATTACGAATGACTGAATTAATTAAATTTTAGCTAGCAAATTGTGCAAAAAAACTTTACATTATGATTTTACGAATGAACTTTTTTTAAATACATAATTGTATATCAAGTTACTTTTTATTAGTATGACTTTTTTACGTTTTGAATATCGTGTCTAGATATAATAAAAATAAATTAATTCTTGATAACCATAAATGTTGCTTTAATACTTGTTGCTTAACTTATTAGGGATTGATTAGAAGATAAATAATTAAATTTTCAGGTATAAATATGTATTGGAACGAATAATAAATATTGTATTTCATATATAACATACAGAATATGTTTATGCATACGTACATATTTTGTAGAATTATCGATTTTTGGCGTGTTGAAATGAAAAACAATTTAAATAAAAATTACTAATATAAAAACTTATCTCATCTTAAATTACCTTTTAACTATTTCAACGACATCGAAAAATTTGATTATTAATGTTCATTTGTAACTTTGTAAAAAATACGTATTTGATGTTTCTGAAGTTTTGAGAATAATAATGTGAACATATGTAGTATTACTCAATTTTTATCTTTAGATATCAATTCATATATCTTTTATGAAATATTTTTAAATATAAACATGTATATCAGCTTACATAAGAACAAAATATACTTGTTAATATAATTAATTTACAAACAGGTTATTTTTCCTAGAAAATATTTTTTTATTATTATACAATTTTATTTCTAATTCAATGTCTAAAATATTTAAATCTTTATATATAAAATTATTTTAAATTTTAGAATATATAATCTTGATAAGAAAGTGTTGAAATTTTTAAAAGTTTCTAATATCTAACAATTCAATAGAAAAATATTTTTAAGTGATTTTTGCATTATATACATACATACATACATTCATATATATATATATATATATATATATATATATATATATATATATATATATATTATATTTTACCATGAATAATATAAATAAAATTAAAAAATAAAATATGAATTTATAAATTATACTTTTAGAGCTAATATATTTTTTTTATATATACATCTATTTCATATGAATTTATTTATTTGTATTGTGGAAATAATATTTTATAAAAATTAATCAAAATGATACCATCAATAAAATATTTTGAATATAATAAAAATAAATTTAAAATCTAACGAAAATGATATTTTAATTTTGATATATTTTAAAAGTTATTATTTTTATTATACAATTAATTTACATTTTATTAAAATAAAGTAATATTAGATACTTATTGAAAATGGAAAAAATATTAAAAATGTTACATTCAAAAAATACCTAAAACCCAAGCCATATAAAATAATGGTGTAAGGAATTATATATTAGGATTTAACAAGCATTTATATATATATATATATATATATATATATATATATATATATATATATGCATACATGTATGTTATATATGTATTCAATAAAATACGGTTTCAAAGAACGTGTACAGAAAAAAACTCCAGTCCTTTGATGTCAAATAACAATCTTAGTGTCGTATTTCCTTCACTATCGTTAGAAAATGATCGAATTATAAAATAGAAGAGAAAAAAGTATATTTTTATGAACAATCCATAGGGTTTATATCTCGCTTCTTTAACATATCTCACATGTTTGGTGGCGATTGTGAAAAATGGCGCCGCTCGTTAGCAGGAGCAACAGTCGCAGCTACTGTTGTAGAACCATCGAATTCAAGTTCAACTTCAAGAAGGTCAACTAGTATTTATTTGAAACTAAAGATTTATGTACCGCACTGAGAGGCATACAAAATATCTAGCCCTAGCTACAGACATGAGCAAGTATTCTTTCTGGATTGATATTTATTATGACCAATTAATATATATATATATATATATATATATATATATATATATATATATATATATAATTGATTACTTGTTCTATTTTACATCTTTATAAATTAAATTGAATATTTAACTATAAATCACTTACAAACATTTTATTATCAATATTTTTTAAAACACATATATTTTGAAAATAAATAAAAATTGTTATAAAATTCTGATAATTTAAATAATGTTTTATTTATAAATATTTTAAATGTTAACGAATATATTTTATATAATAATTGATAGAAAGTATTTCTAAACATAAGATGTTATTTTACAAATCTAATAAGACCTTAAATACTTTCACTATTATTTAAGAATGATTTTATTACCATCATTATTGCTTCTTTTAATTTCTAGGCTACATTTTAAACTATTATTAGGTAGACCGTTTATTGGTGCATATAATAAACTAATTTAATGAGATATTACAACCAATTTAAATTTGAGATCAAATTTAAAAAGCGATATAAGAACGCATTCGAATAATAATATACTTTAATTAAGTATGCATAAATATCTTGAGGCTTGATTAATATTAAAAAGTAGACGAGACTGTGGTTATGATTTCGATTTGTTTATTAAATTATGTGTCAAATGAAATTTAACACAAACCATGTATTTCGAATGTAAATGAGAACTATTTATTTCATTTCGATAGTAAAGGAAAAATTATAAAATAGAAATATTCTATTTTTACATATTTGTTTCTACAATTATTGTATGAAATACCTTCTTTTGATATTCAGTAATCTTAACTTTTTTTATATTTATGAATTTAAATAAAAAACATAAAATGTAAACATGATCTCAGGTATTTAATAATTATGAAAACTGATCAAATTTTTAGAATTTTACAAAAAAAAATATTTTGTAAATTTATAACATTTATTTATTTATTTATTTTGAAGAGTTTTGATTAAAGAGTTTTATAATTTTTTCCAAATTAGAACTTACTTATAGGAAATGATAAAAATATAAATCGTTTGAAAAAGAAAAAGAAATAAATTAAGTTAAAAAATAAAAATATGTATTAAAATAAATATAACTGATGAAAATAGAAAATAATAATAAATTTAAATGGCAAAATATTTTCTTAAAAAAATTTTAGAAGCAAATTGATATTTTTAGATAATTTTAAGAATATTTTTAATATTTGTTGTAAGTAATAGAAATTATTATTATTCAAATATCCAAAAGAATATAAGTATATTAATATCGATAAGAATTTAATAAATATCCCTTAATTAAAATAATTTTATCTTCTAACTCAATCTAAAATAATTTTAATAAATAAAACAAATCAACAAACTACAACTTATAAATTCATTTTTTTCAAGTTTTAACATTTATATTTTTAAATTGTTAAGAAAGTAATATGAATTTTTTAAATACATATTTTTTAATTAATTTTTTTTTTGGTTATTGCTATATATATAACTTTATTATATATATATATATATATATATATATATATATATATATATATCTTATCTTATCTTTTAGAATCTTATAATATTATACATTTTATTGTTCGTTTAAGTAAACTTTAAAAAAATATTTTTATCATAAATTCTAGTCTGAACTTATAGTACATTGTTTATTAGTATATCGAATTATTCCGGTTCAATATTGATGTTTTTATTAATTAATGTAATATATTTATTAAAATAAAATATGACTAAAGTTAAGTAAACATTTAAATATTAAGAAAGTAATTCATGCATTTGCAATTTATTTAAAAAGGTATTCATATTTTTTTCAACTTAAATATTATGAGAATATATATATATATATAAACATTTTTTAAAATACACATTTGAAACGAAAATGGCCTTCTCTGCGACCACAATTGTATTTATTTTTGGTTTTGACATTCAATTAAGCTAGAAAGATTGAACTAGGTATCCAAGAGATTGTCTAATGTATATAAATGCATTTTAAAGAAGCGGCAGAGTTTCTATTATCAATACAAAAGACTTTTTTTATGAAGTGACATTTCGATGAACAGCACTGAGTGTTGCTTTGTTTCGACCGATATGTCTTTCTGTTTTTGCGTTTTTGTCGTCTACACTGGTACGATAGAACAATAACAAGGAAACAGTGCTGCTGATATGTGGCCCACATTTAATATAATTGTTATCTTCATATTAGGTCAGCTGCACGGTGTATATATATATATATATATATATATATATATATATATATATATGTATATATATATATATATATATGTATGTATTTGGTTGAGAATTTTTATTATGTCTGAATTTTAAATAAATTCTTAGAAATGAACAGGATTAAAATAAAACTATTTACATTAAAATATAAACTGTATTAGAATTCAATTATATAAAGTAATTATTCGTCTACTTTCTCTCTAATATCAATAAATAAAACTCGACTAATTTCCATGTACAAATAAGTAATATAAATAAATTGTGAACGAGCTAATTGTATATAGAGGCGTGTATAACTGGATTACACTGTTATTAAAACACACATGTTAATTAAATTTATTAATGAATATTCGCATAAAATTACTCTTTCATATTATAAATAATTTATGTAACAAGTTTTTTTAATATATTTTATAGCTTCATTTCGTTTCAAATAAATTAATACAAAAAAAATATTTGCGTTGCGTAATTCTGTGCTATTATTTTTCTAAGTACATTCGATTAAGAAGTTATTTACACGTAAAATAAAAAATTCGGAATCTTGTAATCTATACAAAAATACAACTGTGAAATATGATTTAAGTGAATATAAATTACTTAAATTTGAATATTAAAATTACAAATTTAAGAAATGTCATGTATTCAGTAGAAAAAATAATATCAATTATATTTATTCGGAAACAGAGAAATGTAAATACGTGGTCATAAAATATTATAAACGAAATTTTATATACTGAAAAACATCGTGAGTTAATATGGTATCTTGTGAATATATTATAACGTATAATCTGAAAAGTTTGCTGAAAATCGTATCAATTATCAAAGAATTTTGATTAATAGATAAAAATAGTTGTATGTGTATTTCTTAAATTCCTTGTAATTTGTTATAAACATATGAATAAATAGTATATACACACACATACATATATATATATATATATATATATATATATATATATATATACACATAAATTCATGATTCAATTTTATATAAAGCACCAAATGATACTGAAGAGAAGTAAAAAATAGTAAATGATAGTAAGCAAATAAATATATGTCTCTACCCTTCAGTGTCATTTAGGTCATCCAATATATTCATTTTAATATTAAATAAATATGTAAAATATATTAATGATTGAAAAATTATTATTCGTTATATATAAATTGTTCGAATATTTGTATATAATTTTTAATAAGTTATATTTTTCATCTTTTAATATTTTTATTGAATTTAATTTATTTGTATTATGCCCTAAATAGAATAGTATATATTAATTTAAAATATATTTTTATAAAGAATTATTATCTATAATTATAATTAAATAATTTAATGTTAACAAAATTAGTTTAATGTATATATATATATATATATATATATATATATATATATATATATATACAAGTGTAGATGTGCAAATGTATATATTTAATTAATCGTTTGAATAATAGTTTTAAATACAAATAAAATTATTATTAGTATTGAAATTATTTTAATGATGAAAATTTCAATGATAAAAATAGAAAATATGAAAGCATTAAATAAATTATTTTATATATATATATATATATATATATATATATATATATATATATATATGAAATGTGTTTTTGTAAATTTATAAAGTTAAAAAGAAAGTAGTTAGTCATACATTATATATATATATATATATATATATATATATATATATATATATATATATATGTGTGTGTGTGTGTGTGTGTGTGTGCGTGTGTGTGTGCATGTGTGTGTATTGTATGCTACATGTATAATATAATTCAGATTTTTTTAGAGGAATTTCATGTCAATTGAAAGAAATCATTAATGTGGCATTTTAATCTATTCATACAATAATGATGGTAACTTTATATTAAATATAATTCAATTAATAATTATAATAACATGCAATGAAAATATTTTCTCTTTTTATTACATAAGCGCGTAGTTAATTTTAGATTAGAAATAGAAACTTGTTCATTCAAATTTTATAAGGAATCGTTTAATTATGTATTGAATAATTTTAATAAATAAAATAATTTAGTAAAGGTGAAATTTATGGATTAATTAAATTTTATATTAGAATTGGAATGTTGATATATATATATATATATATATATATATATATATGCATATACGAGTAAGATTTGAAAAATAATATATTTTAATTATTTGTTTTAATATATTCTGTTTCTTAGTATTTTTATTGACAAATTTTATTAAAATGGAAAAAATATGATTAATTAATTTACAAAATGTGAAAACATTAGAATCTAAAATTAACATTAATTGTGAAAATTATGATGTGTATATGTACGTGTATATATATATATATATATATATATATATATATATATATATATAGATATATATATATATATATATATATAAAAATAGATAGATAGATATATAGAGAGAGATAGAGAGATATATATATGTATATATATATATATATATATATAGAATATACATAGGAATCAGAGATGTTAAATTTGTAAAATTATTCACTAAATCACTTATTACTTACTTTATTTATTAATATGTATTTTAATGGTCATTTTACTATCTATAATCAAAGTGCGGCAATATATATGGTATCTCAAATGAAACTGAGGAATAATAAAGCATAGTACATAATAGTAAGAAATAAATATATGTCTAAATTTTCAGTGTTATTTGGGCCACTTTATATAAGATTTAATACGTAAATATTAAATTCGTATTGCAATTTGAAATAAAAGTGTGTATAATATTTTTTTAAAAAAAATAATTCTAAATAACTAGATTATAAAATATTCAATAATGAAGTGAAAATGAAAATACTTGCAATTTTATTGCAGAATATAATTATATAATATATATATATATATATATAATTTTGTATAATGATTATTTATATTAGCATTGCTTTTAAAGTAGTTATTCCTTAAAAATATTGAAAAAAATCCATATAAAACGGCAAATTACGCAATCAAAATCCAATCTATTGCCGGTACCAAAAAAAATAATATCGTAAACAGGTGTAGAATCCTCAATTCACACGCTAGATTTACAGTTATATTCCGATTAGAATAAATCTTTTACATATAATTTTGTTTTGTTGATATCAAAATATGCAAATATTATATAAATTATAGAACTATTAAAAAAACGTATTATCTGGACGTCAAGTTACCTTGAGACATGCTACCATACCATGTTTTCAATGAAATTGCCAAATTAATATTCACTAACGTATCATAAACTTTTGGTAACACCAACAAAACATTTAAAGTTTGACGCAGACCTATAATTTGTCATGAATCTTCAATTATTTCAGACGATCTTTGTGATCAATGCAATTTGTTTTTTACGGTTTTATTACATCTGTCATTATTAAAATTATACGAAAAAATAAGTTTCGAAATGGTGTTGTTTTTTTACAGTTACAGTTTACCGATAGTTTATAATTATAAGTGCTTATCTTAATTGTTATTATGTACATATTCACATACACACACATATATTAAAGACAAGTTACTATTATATTAGACTGTCAAATAAGTCATGAATTCAAATAAACCTTTTAATATTTTTTTTAACAAACTAATTGTTTTGTAAATCAATCTTACAACTGTTCCTTAAAAAAATTGAAAATTGAAATAAACACACAGTTGAAATTCTCAAATCAATTTAAAATTCAAATATACGTATCTATAGAACCATTTCGAATCGAATATAGGTGTAAACATTTAAAATTGAAATTCAAAATTGTAATTCTATTCATTTTTTGTATGGTGTCAATGTATGCATTAATAAAAATTAATGATTTTTTTTTGTATTTGGATAACTCCAATTTTTTTGTCTCTCTTATTATATATATGTATATATATATATTTATATATATATATATATATATATATATATATATATACCTAATAAATAAAACGTATATATAAATACTTTCATTTATCAAATTTTATAGAATTACATATTTGAATAATATTCAATTGATTAATTACATTATATTGATTTATATATATATATATATATACAATCTGTTATTTTTTAATTTCACGTTCAAT
>CP092087.1:17947863-18110363 GCA_029203775.1 Neoneuromus ignobilis
AATACTCAAAATTTCAACTTGTATTGCAAAATATACTAACTGAGAAATTATTGTTTTGAAACTAATTCATATAATATTAACAATAATTAGTGTTTTACAATGATTTACAATTTACAAGAATTTTTATATTAACCAGATTTTAAAATTCTGTATATTAGTATTTTTTTATTATGAATATTTGAATAATTGGTTTGTAAATAAATATTACTCATAAAAAGTACATTAATAACATGATTAGAAAATGATTAAATAATTGGTACATATTTTATTATTCTAAATGAATAGTAATAAATATTCATTTAAAATAATAACTTTTTACCAAATAATTATAAATATATCATTTAGTATAACTCAAATGGTCACTCAACCCAACAGCAGTAGATTTCATAAGTGTCCAATAATCATTTATTGTTCACTTTATTCGCTGATGTAAATTTTGATAGTCGTATCAACATTGTTATAGCTCTGCATTAATATATTTAAATAGCATTTCATTATATCTAGATTTTATAATAAAACACTTTGACATGGAGTGATGGCACTGATATACGTATCAATAAATAAAGTGAGCAATAAATGATTATTGATTATTTCTATAAAATATTAATAAAATGTGCCAATTGATTGGTGTTAAAGTAAATTTTCTGAAGCATTAAAATAAAAATAATATCATTATATATACATATATATATATATATATTATATATATATATATATATATATATATATATATATATATATATATATATATATACAGATAGACACATAAATAAATAAATAGAGAGATAGAAAGTAAAATTATTTTACAAATATTATTTTACAAAAATAAAATATTTCTAATACCAAATTACATCGATTTGCATGATAGATTAATGTGAATATTCACTACCAAACAAATAGTATATAAGTGTATTAAATACAAGTTTTTACCTTTAGATAGTTAATTCTTAAGTAATTCTAAATTAATGTTATTGTATGCATGAAGTGTATTTATTACTGTTTTATCTGCAAAAACAATATTGTACGACTGTATAGACTTATATATGTACTTGTTCGTGCCGATAATGCATTTTTACAAAACCCTGCCACACACAATTACCATGTTCAGGCATGACGTCCTATCCTCCCTAATCACATATGGACAGTGGAGAATGTTGCTATCGGCACTTTTTTTAAAATATACATCTAAATACACGATCTCAGTAATAGTTCGATTATAGAAAATTAAACGCTGTGTTTAAATAATACAAGTTTTTTCCCGTTTTGTTATTTAAGCGCACAGACATAATTTGGTACATATTTATCGAATATATAAAAAGGAACAATCAATTAAATGTTTATCGGTAAATTATAGGTTAGTTTATTGTTTTCAACCGGAAATGACTATGTATGCACACGATTTCGAAATATTTTGAATGCAGGTATTAAACGCTTGTCACGGTTTGACAACTCGTTTGATTTTGTGTTAAGAAAAAAATTATTTATATTAATTTACAGACATACATTTTTTTATTATTTTTAATTTTCTCAGAAATTAACATCGCAAATGACTTATATTGATTGATCCAATATGTTATTAAATTACCGTTTTTTTATTAGAATTATCAATCAACAATATTTAATGAAATCAGATAAACAAAACATATAACCATCTTATAAACAAAAAATATTTAAAAGTTGTAGCAAAAAATATTTAAGTCTCAAAGAAATTTTATTTGAATTTTATTCAAAAGTAACTGTTCATACATGAGTCATCTATTCAATTACCTAGTGAAATAAAATTTATTTATATTGTATTTACTATTCATTTTGATAATGCATAATTTATTTTTAGAACTACGTAATGTACAGAAACTGTACATAAATGAATATACATTCTTATAATCATCACTATTTTTAAATTTTATAGCAGTACGATACAATGAACTATTCAATTTTAATGTTTATATCAATATTTTAATAATTTTATATTATTTTTATTTATAAATATTTGCAAATGACATTATAGTTAATATACACCCACGTATTAAATATATATAAATAAATAAAAATATGTTTACAGATATACTCCTATGTAGTATTTTTTTAATAAAAATGAGTGAAAATTGAAAAAAATAACAATTAACCCAATTAAATTATTGAAAGTATAAATCAAATTTATTTATCTCTTGTGAACATAAAATCTTAAGATCACATAAAAATTAAATTCTGAATCCAAAAGGCACATATATTTTAAATATTCTGAATATTTCATAAATTATTATCTATGATTGAAAGGTAGGGACAAATTGAAATTTTCAACATTTTAAATTCGGTCACATAGACAAACTTCGATAAAAAGTTCGAAAACAATTTTTCATACACTTTTTAATTAGTTCAAAGCTAATTATTTTATTAAGTAAATATAAAATGATTCATTATACTTGTACAATTAATTGTTAATACTGTATTGTATTTTAATATGAATTTGATTTCGTTTTTATTTACAAAATCTATTTAAGAAAATTGTATCTCAATATATTTTTCTCTATTCACTTTTGATGAAATTGTGTTTTTTTTTAAAAAAAATATATACGATAAGATATATTATTAAAGAAAACACATATTTTTAAAGGAAATTCCATATGCTTTAGAAAAATCTTTTCAGTAATTATTTTTATAAATGTACATAATTGTTTTTAAAACATATTTGACATGATATTGATTTCTACAAAAAGTACTCTCAATGCTAATACACACATATCATTTATAACACACACACACACACACATATATATATATATATTTGATTTGATTTCGATTTTATTTATTCGTATTCATATGGCGGTATCTAAAAATAAAATTATAATATGAATGAGCAACCGAATTTCTAGTCTTTGCTGATACAATAAACCTGTATTTCTTCACAGCTCACATATATTAAACGCGATCATTTTATCTACGAACATGAGATAGTACTTCAGATCATAATATTCTTAGCTCGCCTTTTATTAAATGCAAATGAGGCACGATCGTTTCCCAAATAACTTATTAACTATGATACATTTGATATTCGATCCAATAATGCCCCGTGCACTGAATTTCAAATACGTAACCGATAGCTCGACTCCTGTCATCAGCAGGCGTTCATTTAATATTACTAATTTAAGGATGTCTAATGTAAAATTGCCAGTAGCGTCGGAAATCTGGAAATCGTATGAATATGAAATAAGATTATTATTATTATTATATATATATATATATATATATATATATATATATATATATATATATAATGATTCAATGTTATTATTATTCGATGTTATATTTAAAGTACATAATTAAAATAAAAATAAATTTATTTAAATTTTATTATTTATTAGTTTCATTTAAATTCTAAATAATATTTTTTTCTAAACGAATAATTTTATCGTCAATGAATGTTTAAGTTACAAAATATTGTAAATAAGTGACAATTTGAATTAATTATTTTTTTGTAATATCAATTTTTCAAATATTATTTGAGACCTCATTTTAATTTAACATTTTATATCATTTTTCTTAATTAAATCACTATTCAAACTAAAGATTTTTATAAAAGTTTTCACTAATTAATTATTGATCACATTTTACTATTAATGTGTATTTCGGTGACTATGTTATAATCTTGAGAGCGCAGGTAGATAAAATTTTATGTTTATATGAAAGAAGAATGAACAATAATTATTGAATATTTTAATAACATGTTGTGGATTTGGAATAATAATTTTGTGTTATTTTTAGCTATTTTTTTTTATACTAACAAATGCGATATTTCGTGACAACACTTTCTATAATTATAAATGCAAAGGTTCTCAATTATTATTTCGTTTTTATATATTAAAATGAAAATTATAAAAATGTATATCATTATAATTGTGACTATATTATTTACGGAATAATAATTTTATTTGTAAATGAGAAAAATTATTCAATTTACTTTTTTACATATTAAAAATATAATTACATGACGTTTGAAAATATTTTATTAATGAATTGTACTGTATAATTAATTTCAATTTCAATATTTTAATCTATTGTATGTTTTATTAGAAAAGACATGTGAAATTAACTAAGAGATTTCTATATTAATATTGATTGAAATATTAAATACCAATCATTGATATATAAATTGATAATCTGCTTTCGTTGTATTAATTTATTATAAAATCATTTCTCATGCGTACAATATCTGTAAATAATTGTTTCTCACGTTCAATTAATATTCATATTATCCATAGTCGTTCCAGACATAAATAGTTATCTCAAACATCGAACCGTACAATTCGCGATGCAATCAAACTGTTTCGTTATTCGTTGATAACGGATTTGCCCACCTTCGGCAAATTGTGCTTCATTAACCATATGATGACTACACGAGCGTATCGAATCGTCCATCTCCACAAGTCACACCGGACTAGATTATCTTACAGAGGTATCTGATTTCGACTACAGCATAAGACCACACGAAACTGCGTTGCGTTAAATGTCAGCCTTATGCCTCGAAAAAAAGACAAAATCAGTGTCATATCAGACCACTTGATCAAGATAATGTCTTGAACAAATTTGCCAAAGTTTGGTTAAGATGTTTAGAACGATACGCGCTGACAACAGCTTTGCGTGGGTACATCTATTGAGAATAAAAATACATATATCAAATATAAAACTACTGCCTGACAGACGGTGTTCTTTAATAAATTAATCAGCGTTTTCTAGTTAGGAACATTCAGTGAATATATATTACTTTGATGTCATAGTTTATTGAAATATTATATTTTACAGTTTGATTAAAACCACAATTTAAGTATACAATCATTTACAAATCAATTATACGTTTTCTAGATAGCTTTTTAATATCTCAGCTTCTAAGTTATGTATAAATCAATGTTTTTAGAAAACTATTTATATTTTTATATAAACATGTTCTGATTCAATGAATGATAAATCATACATTTATATTGAACTGATTGTAAAAAATAAAAAAAAAAAAACATAAATATCAAACAAAGTTATGAATAATGACTAGTCTTTATACTAAATGAAAAAGAAAAATTATTAATATTAAGATTAACTAAAACTGGAGTAACCTTTACATTTTTAAAAAGATTCTATATATTTGTCATTTTATTATAAATTCATTATACATACATATATATATATATATATATATATATATATATATATATATATATATATATATATATAAGAGAAATATTCAGGACCGGATAAAATGAAGAACGATTATCAGTTTCGAATTAATTTTCTTAAATAAATTTGAACAATTTTTATTTTCATTACAGCTAGTCTTATTAAATAGATATTATTTTTATCGATAAAATAATATACTCTATAAAAATTACATTTTCCAAAATTCAATTTCATTTTCTAATTTTTAGTGTGAAGATAAAACAATAAATCAGTACAATGAAGAAAGATTTCACATAAAAGTTTAGATTTAAAATTGATCTTAAAATTTTTTAAAGTAATTCAATTTTTAAAATTATTTTTTCAGAAAAAAACGAAATACTAAAACTAATTAAATATAAAATCTTCCAAGTTTATTTCAATTGTATAATGATTTTCTATACCTGGTTAGATGAACTAGATTAAATAAAGAACGAATTTTTTTGTACGTGCCACAGACTATGTACTTAATATTTGTAAATACTTTTGCATAGATAGACATTTTCAAGTAAAAAAAACCAGTCCACCTTTAGGGTGTGAATCTAACACTGACGGATAAACACCAAATTTAAATAATAATGCGATGCATGATTACATTTTTACTTTAAGACCACGTCAATTATCCATCTCTGAGACGAAAAATTCCATATTGTTTCGATAAAAAGATGTTTCGAGCACAGAGATACCGTCACGCAAACCTGTATTTATCATCTATATATGTGCATTTGTGTATCTACGTACGTACTTTTAGGTTCCGTCATTGAAAATTCTATTAAAATTGTTTTGTGTAGGCGTTGTGTAGCTTTAAATTTTATTCCATTGATCTGTTGAACTGTTATTGAACTTTCATACGTATGTATTTTATACATTATATATGTATGTATATACATATATATATATATATATATATATATATATATATATATATATATATATATATATATATATATAATTTAGTTATACAAATATATGAGTCTTGAATATACTTTTTTATAGAAAAATAAGTACATGAAAAACATAATATATAATATAATATTTTAAATATTAAATGACATTTTATATTTCATGTTTATTATTTGTACATAGTTGTAAAATATTTTGATATGCGGATAAAAATAAAGTAGTATTATTTTTAAGATTGTGTATCTATGTCTTTTTGGTAATGAGTTCATTTTTAATTCCATTTTTTTATATTATTTAGTGAACTCATATCATAAATTTGTATATTTGTCTATTTTTAAATATTCTGTTACTTTGACGTTAAGGGATGTTATTTATTGTTTCTACAATGTGACTTTGAAAAATAAAGAAACGATTATTAGGTAAAAATGTGTTGAATATAGAAAACTAAATATAACTACGTTACGATTATAATGTAACGTTTTGATGTTGATGGTATAGCTATCGAAATGTTAAACAAATAAAGTAAACAATAAGTGAATATTGCATACTTTTATAAAATCCTGTGGTGTTGTAGTGAGTAATTCATTTGTGTTAAAGTGAATTTGTTACTGTATAAATAAATAGTAACATATTTTTAGTTTTAAGTTGTGACATATAGTTTTATTTTTTAATCAATATTGTTATAGAATTATAATATTACAAAAAAGTGTAATTTTCCAAATAAATAAATATAATAATTACAATACTTTACAACGTAATAAATTTATATTATGATCATTTGTAAATGAGCTATAAAATAAAATTCGAAATATCTCTGTTACAATATCCGGCTAAAAGAATTATATACAATAGTAAGACTAGTCGTCTTCCGCCAAACGGCACTTTAATAAAAGTACAGTTAAAGGCGCCTGTGTACATAATGCACTAGAGACATTAATATTTATGTTAAAATTTCTTCATTTATACATTGATAGATAATAAAAAAAAACATGATCTCTTATTTACATCGACCTACTTTATATGATATATAAACAAATAATATAAATATACAATTTATTATCACATATACTCGTATATTTTCTTAATTTCTATAAAGAGAAAAGAATGTTAATTTATTGACAATGATTACCTACAATTTATTAAGTTTATCTTTTAAGAGTTTCATTCATATTTTCTGTGGGCAGTTTTAAATCCGATTCTTTGTCGTTTTATTTCCGCGAATTACTGTAACCAATACTAAATTTAATACTTAAAACTATGATAACTATATTTAGTTAACGGTATTCATAACCCACGTCCATTAGATAAGAGTGGGTCATGAATTTTTTGAATAGTTAGTAAAACGATATTTCATTTGACATTTTTATTACCGCATTATGCCTTATAAATTGTTTATAAAAATATCATAATCATTTATAAATATAGAAAACATTAAATATTTTATAAATAGGAGGCGTAAATAGGTCTAACGTTAACAATTAATTATTTAATTTTCGTTCAAAATATATATATAAAATAAAAATATCATACTTATTTATAAAATACATAAAATAAATTATATATTTAAAATATGCCTTCTTCGAATTTATATGTACAAATGAAATTTTCAGTATTCGTTGAGATAAATGAATTAAATCATTACGTGCCTTAAATATAAATATATTTCAAAATAAATCGAATAATATTTTTTATTGAATTATATTCTCTTTCAAAGTAGAATATTTAAATTTTAATTAAATGATCAGTCTTGAAAGAATTTAAATTATTTATAATTTTAATTAAAAGTCTACGCTGTTTACGATATTATCATTATAATATACACAGCATCCATAATTATAAAAATCGTTTCTCTATTTTTATAATAATCTAATTTGGACGGGACATTCAACGTAAAATGTTAGATTAATAAAAGTTTACTTGTAGGAAGGTACAACATACATATTTATCAATTCACGACGGTTATTTGTATGTGGTCCAAAAATAATTTATAAAAGAACAGTTAAATTGTACATAAACATAAATTACGAGAGTGACATAAAAATTAATTCGAGGTATGGTGAAAATTATATCTTAAATCAATTTTGCAGTACGTTTTATTATTTTAGTTCAATGTAAATGTAATAAAAATGTATTTTACGAACTGATAGCGATCAGAAAATAAAGAGACATTTTTTTCTTGTTACACAAAAATGTTTAAAAGTTTTAATTACGTTATAAATAATTCTTTATAGTAATAAATAACACAATTTAAACTTTAATAGACACGCGTGAGTGAGTGAAGTATGAATATATGTATTTATTACATACAAACACATACATTATATATATATATATATATATATATATATATATATATATATATATATATATATAGTAGATATAACAATTTACAATATTTGAATAAAATTTAGTATTATTATTTTAATAAAACATTTTTATAGATTGATATTAATCAATTTCGTATATTTTAATCTATTATAAATACGAGAGTTAGTCAAATATAAATTGAACTTTTTTATACTGTTGAATGAACGAATGTTCACTGCTGAAACCGAGTGGGGATATTAGTGGGGGTGACTTCATACCACGCACATGATTTCTCATTTGTTTCTTTAATAACTAGCACAATTAACGAACAAGCAGTACTTAGTGTCTTTGCATAATGCATTAATCACGTTTTTAATAGACGAAAAGTAAAACCGACAGGGTTTTTCCGAAAATTACGTTATCGAAGATGCAAGTGTTTACATTCATGTTGCCTTAAGACCACAATCAAGTAAGATAATATTCGAACAGTTAACGAGAACTTATTGGAAATAATTGGCGGTTAACAGTGGATGAAAATTAGAGAAAAACATTTCAATTCATTGTAAAAGGGTATTTTTGTACAAAATTATGATTTGATAATGAAAGTTTGTTCTTGAGTATAATTAAAAGCGGTTGTCATTTTAGTTCAACCGAAATAAATTCATGCAACTCCGAAATCATTTCTTCACATATAGAATAAGGTAGTGGTTATGCTTACATTTACTTTATCATTTATTTATTTAATTTAGTAAAATTGTTTTAATAACGTTCAGATAATTATGAGTTAATAATTCATCTATATAAAAAAATGTTAATGAATTTTTCAACGAATTTTTTATTTAAAAAAAATGATTATGAAATGACTGGTTTATTTTTGAGTGTATATATAAAAACATACTTTTAAATGTTAGTTGTACGATTGTATAATGTGTTTAAATATTAATTTTCAAAATAATTTAAAAAATCTATTTTATTAAAGAATATAATACAGCAATTAAGATTTATATCATCGTGTAACTTATAGAAATTTAAAATAATTTTATTTTTTTTATGTTTAAATAATTTGCATTAAGTTATTGTAATTTTTATTAAGTTACTATAAACAAATATCATAATAATTTTATAATATCGGTTTTTTAATAGAATATTTGCATTTTTAAAAAACAAATATAATGAACTATTTTTAAAGATGTATAGTTTTTTTTAAAGATAATAATTTATAATTTATTTTATTTTAGAATTTTATTTAATTAGCTATACAATATTATAATTTTTATATTGTAGTCTATAATAAAATATATTTAAAATTATGACTATTCATAATAATTTTAGAATTGTATATATATATATATATATATATATATATATATATATATATATATAAATATAATTTCAAAAAATCCTCACTAGCTTGCCTGGTCAATGTGGTGAGTATGACCAAGAATCAATGAATGGTAACCATTCATTGAGTCTTTCGCTCAGAAGTGGACTAATATAAACTGATATGATAATAATATATTTAAATTAAAATGTCCAAATAGTAATTTTATTCACATTTTGATTTTAATTTCACATTCTAATTTAATACAATTCTAATCTATTAAGTTATTTTTTATAAAATTAATTTTTGTGATGTTTACTTTTTATACTAATAAAATTTATATGTATTTTATTTACAACAATTAATTTTAATTTAATAACAAATAAATCTATTTTATCGTAAAAGATTTGAGTTATATAATGTAAAATATAAATTTCATATTTTATTAAACATTTGCCAAAGTTGGTATCGTATTTATCTACAAGAGACTTGTAAGCAGTTGTTATCGATTTTGCTCAACTGGTAGAAATAGCAACAAACAGTTTATCATAACATTTCAAGATCCATTGACAATGTGCACGTCTCGTGACTGGATTTTTCAAAGCTTGACAAACGTCTTTAAAGCTAGTCGAAAGACAGTAACAAAAACTGAATCAAACTTGGTATTTCTTCAACTTTTAAACTGTCACATTTTTCTTTATCAATTTATCAATAAATTTAATAATTCTATTAAATATTTGAATTTATATAAAAAACGATTTATAATAAATTATGTATTGTATAATTAATATTTTTTTCTTAAAGATGTAATTTTTAAAAATATAAGATTAAAAAAAAATCGAATTTGTAAATATATATTTTTATATAATACAATGATGAAATTGACTGAATACGGCTTCTTTCTCTTTCCGTATAAAATAATTAACTTTTAAACAAATAACACACTTTAATTATCATGTTATGGAGAGTACTTGTAGTCTCGTAATAAATATTAATGTATGTATGTCATTTGTAGAGACAGTCGAGTTAATTCTAGAATAGTAATTCGACCTGTCTGTGTTGTATTTGTCGAGTGTTGCGTCAACTTCTTAACATACACATAAAATAAAACATGTAGTACAAAACGTCATAAAGCTTTATTAAAAAGGAACATCGTGTCTGCTGGAAATACCTATTTTAAAACTATTTCGTCACAATACGAAATCGAGGTGAAAGACTCCTGAAAATCGTTTCAGCTGTGCATATTATTCTCATTTTTTTGTGATGCGCGCAAGATGCTTAAAAAGTTTATATGTTACATGCATCTATAAAAATACGTGTGTCAACTGCTTTTAGATTATTTAGAGTTCATTACGTTCCACATTTGCGATCAGACGCACTACACGTGGTCTGTGTGTTCACCAACGACACGTGTACGCACTCCGGTCGTATTTAAAACATTGGCCAGAATACTACGCAACGCGAGAGGCACCATGTACTGAACATTCCACGACGCATAAACAAATGTCAAAAATAAATTAATTGAATCCGGTATGTCTTTAAAAACTTTATAGCGTTTGAAATAAACGACGATAGTACCTACGAATAAAAACGGCTCGCCGTGATATGTTCTATTTAGTAATTAAACGAAAACGCGTTCCCAGATCGTTTTATTTCTTTAATTGTTAACTTTCTAAAAAAAATTCTTTGGAAGTGAACGTGTATACGAAGAGATAAAGATATGTGATATTAATAAATACCGAATGCAGATGTGGTATATATGATTTTTTTTACTTACAATGTTTTCAGTTCGTTTTCGACTTGGCAAATTTCCATCGTAAGATCATGAAAATATATTTGAGTAATTATATTTAAAATAAACACAAAATTTTGTACATACACATACACACACACACACACACATACATACACACATACACACACACACACATATTTATATACACAAACGAGTACAGTAATAAGTATAATAATATCTATTTAAATAATTTTCAAAAATATCAAAACACATATGTTCCAATAGACATCAGTAATGTTATTTAAGTTAAAAAAATCATCATAAAAATATCATAAAAATATATCTTCATAAAATTTTAAAAGAGTTTTTAATATTTGATTTTTTTATTAAAATACATAATTTGTTTAAAATTATAGTTTGTGACTGTGGTTAATTTTTTTTTAAATGAATCACTACTTTAGTCACTAAATGTATTTTTATCAAAATACTGATTTCAAACAGTTACTTATTATCATTTTTATTTGATTATAGAATTATAATAAACAGATTATCTTTTCTGGAGACTAATTGTACTATGAGGATATTTTGCTAAAATGTGTATAAACTATTTTATGAAAATTTGATTAAAATTGAATTAATAATCAAATTATTGAAAATGTTAGAATAATTTATTATATCTTTTTTTAAAAAAAACTTTGCGACTGTTTTAACTTATTTATTCAAAATTAATAATTTTATTTCAAAAAAATTTTGTAATTTGTAAATATAAAAAATATGTTGTATTCTATTAATAAAATTAATAGTACTATATTTTATGTGTCAAATATTATTTTTTTAGATTTAAACCTTAGTACACACACACTCACTCACTCACACACACACACACACATACATACACACACACACACACACACACACACACATATATATATATATATAAAAATTGAAAAATAACAAAAAAATTAAAAAGGAAAATAAATAAATGCGATTGTTAAGGATAATTAATTGATTATGAAATTGCAGATTAGTTTATGTTAGTTAGCTAAAATTTAAATATTAGAAAAGGTTTTATTCAGACGAATTTTAAAATTTGGAATTTAATAATTTTTTAGGGTTTGCTTTTAAATGATAATTCACACTTAATAAAATATTCATCAATATATATATATATATATATATATATATATATATATATATATATATATATATAACTGAAATTAGTTATGTAAATAATTGGTGACTAATATAATTAAAAATTTCATTATGTTTCTATAATTTCATTATTTATAAATTTAAATTTATTTAAAATAGTTCAGGGATTAAATATAAATGAATGATAATGGGAGAATTCTCTTTTATTTCTATTATTAACTAATTTAATGAATATGTTTATAAAATAGATTAATGAATATATTCATATTAAAATACTTATTAAATAAAAAATGTTTTGAAATGTGATAATAAATGATTTTTTAAATTGCAACTAAGTGATATAATAGAATTTTAATCAATTTTTGACATGTTTGTAATTATTACAAAATTAAAAATAAAAAAAATTAAATTATAGTAACTTATACTTTTAAATTTAAACAATTATTATTAATAAAAATTATAAACATTATTTGAATTAATCTCTATATCTTTTGAACAAATTTTAAAAAATTATAAAAATTTATACGTGGTATTTTTTATTTATAGCAGATAATATCGATTTAATATTTTAAATTAGTGTTTTATATCGTTCGTATGTAATTTTTATTCTGATGATTTTTAAATTGTATTTGTATGAAATTTTCATTAGCTAATAAAGTTTTATTATTTATGTAAATTTTTCAATATTAATTTTTTGTTATATACGTATATATATATATATATATATATATATATATATATATATATATATATATAATTACACACACGCACAAAACGAGTATATGAATCATTTATATACTTAATCTAATACAACTTTATATTTACTTGAATATGAATAATAAAGAAGTTAACCAAACTTGATGATACTTAATTTAACTGATCGTTTTAATCGAAAATGTTAGAATTTGAAGACATTCAAGAGTATTGCGTGTATGCGTGTTTTATAATTTGTCAAAGTTGTCAAAACTAACTGCTATTATTTACCTGTGATAGGTTAATAATGTTTTGTCTTCACAGTATATATATTTTCTGATTAATCAATCTTTTTTTTATAGCATCGATTTGAATAAATATAACTAGTAATTTGTCAATTATGTGGCTGTTATTCGTTATAAAATTACTGAATATTATATATGTAGTTATTTTCAAATTATATGATACATATACATATACATATATATATATATATATATATATATATATATATATATATAAACATGTAAATACTAATCATTCACTTTATTGAAAAGATAGAAATTTAAAATAATGATACAAAAATAATAAGAAAAAAATAATTAAAAAAATGTTAAATAAAAATATTTTTGAAATGAAAAACAAACAGCATAAATAGTAAAATTATTATTTATAATATTTTCCAATTTACTGATTTACATATAGATTATAAAAATATTTTAATTTGCATTTATTTCGAATAAAATTCCATAAAAGTCATAACTACTTACTTAACAAAAATTTGAGTTACGTCTCTGTGTAATTGGCATTCATTGGACTGTTTGTGTTAAATATTGAATACTGAGGGTCACAACAAACAAAGTAAATAATCTAGTCATTTCGTAGGTTAAATATTTTTTGTAGTTCTAATAGAACTATCGTATGAGAACGATATTAGAACTACAGAATTTCGTTTAAGATATCATTGATCTCATTAATTTGGTTTAGAAAATAATTAACTCGTTGATTACTTTGTTGGATTTTTAAAATCAGAAACAGATTCAGAAAAAAAATTACATTTGAGTACAAATGTTAAAATAGAAATTGACTGCTAAATTTTTTCATAAAATAAAATAAATATCATATAAATCAATTCTAATACAGAATATTTTCAATTTTAATACAGAAGTGGAATGAAACTGGACTGATTATTTTATGTATTCAAATATTGATAATAAGTAAATTTAAATAAAATACTTTTTTTATTTTCAGGGATGTAATTCTTAAGATCAATAAACATTTTTAAAAAATATTTCCTGCAGTGAAAATTATTAAAAGCTTTTAGGATTTAATTAACACCAATTTTTTTTAGATTTAAAAACGTTCTATTGTACGTATTTAATATTTATTATTATACAAAAAAATAAAAAGGAATATATAGATTTTCAGAGCATAAAACTGTCGTGTCGAAAAATTAAACTATATACATGCTTTATTTATATTATTTATTATTTTCTTAAAGACTCACATTAATCAAAATGAATATTATTTACATATCACGGAACTGAAATATCACTGACTCTTTTCGAACATAATTTCTTTGTACTTATTCGATTTAATTTAAATGCACCGCGTGATATTAAACGCTTAAATTATTAATGTATGACAATGCGAGTTCACATCGCTCACCTCGTGTAATTATAAAATAAATGGCATCAGTCTTTACTCGATAATCTAAATTTCAGATTGCTCTCATTGTTTTTATGTTATGTTAATAAGGTGTGATATAACATGTTTAAGGTCAGTGTAACAGATTTCAATCATCTTCTGATACATATTTTATACAAAGATAAAGACTGGAATTCTTCACAGTTGACAGTATTTATTTTTCGTCGTTTTATATACAATACATTGTTCAATTTTATAAATAATATTTGTTATTCTTTTCAGAAGATTGTTTTAAATTGAATAAATTTGGCAAAATTTATTTGAAATTCCTATTTTTTAATATATCTTTATTTATATAATTTTAACACTAGTATATTTATTTAAATTATAAGAGAATAATAGAAGAAAAAATTAAATGAATATTAAAAAATAAATGATTTTAAACTTCATTTCCATTATGTTTAATGTTTCGTTGAGAAATAATTGTTTTTGTCAATTTAAGTTCCGTTTGAGTAAATATGTATAGATATAAATTAGCTTGTGCCAACTTTTAAATGCGGTTAGTTTTATGCAATATAACATCAATAAGATATTATAAATCTTAAAAATACATCTAACATCATATCTTTGTTTAACAGGTCCGGAATTAATTAATTATTAAAATAATTTTTAATTTTTTTTGTTTTTTATTTATTGTAAAATTGTTGTTAACAAATCCGATATATATTCATTAATTTATTTTTCTGTGCTTTACATCTTATTCATTTTTTAAATAAAATATTTTCATATGTATTTATCCAAACGAAAACTCTACTATTTGATATAAATATATAATTTTTTCGATTTTGCGCATTTAAAATATTTCTTTTGAAAATGTATGTTTCAGTTTTCTCATAATTACTTATTTTAATACGACATTTTTACTTTTATGAAATTTATATTACTTTATAATTTTATGTTAACGAACCTTTATAATTTCAATGTAACAAAATTTTAAAAAAATCAATATTGACAATACTTTATGTAAAAATAAAAATTTTATTCACAATTTTAAATGTTATGCCATTTAAAAAATCAATGTGAGCAATATTTTATGTATTAATAAAAATTGGCAAGAATATTTTTTTTATTTTTGGTCAAATAATGTTGATTGTCATTTAATGTGACTATTTTAATTGAAAAAGATTTTACCAATTAATTTTAAAATAATTTAAATTTTTATAAATTAAAATTAATATAATATTTCATTTCATTAATTATTTTTGTGTTATTTTTTTGCATTTTTTTACAATTTTTTATTTTTAAATCATTTTTAAGTAGAAGAATAAAAATATTTTATTTATCTGATTTTTGAATTGAAATTAAAATATTTTTGGTCAATTATTCTTACACTATTTTAGTTGAAAAAGAGTTTATCAATTAATTTTAAGATAATTAAGATTTTCATAAATTAAAATCCATATAATATTTCCTTTTATTGATTATTGTTGGGTTTTATTGATTAATATTCGGTTTTTGATTATTGACTATTGTAGTTTTTTTGTATTTCTTAACAATTATTTTGTTTATAAATTAATTTTAACTCAAAGAATAAAAATATTTTATTTATCTAATTTTTGAATTGAAGTTGATCACATAAAACATAAACTGTAATAGACAATAGAAAAAATACTAGAATACAAAAGCTCACAAATAATAATACAATTAATTTAAATGCTACTGAAGATGATACAAATACCAAAAAATCTTGCTAAATTTTATAGAAGCAGTAACATTAAAAAATAGATGTAACTATGAGTTCACAGAAATGTCAAGAAACAATTATAATTTTAAAATAATTCATCAACGTCCCATCATAAATGATCCGTGTGTCATTAAGAACACGTGTATCATTGCAATGCCAACCCTGCTCAATATTTTTATACTTCAATCAATGATTTTTATCAAAGAACAAGATTAATCATGTCTAGACAAATTCTGATTCACCGGAAGTGATATAGATTTCAATTTGTTGAAATGTTTTTAATAGCATGTATATGAGAAATTCCTATATATTTTGGTTTAGTTTCCATTATTTTTTCATTTTGACAAAAGAATCTTATTTTAATTATATGAATTTTATGTGTGATTAAATATAAAAAGTGTAACAATTTATTTTGTTTATTACAAAATTCACAAGAATTTTATTTTTAATTTTCTGATAATGTTGTGTTTCTTTTCATTACAAGGTTTAGTTTGAATGATTCGTAAATAATGATTATAATTCGAATTAAATACGCTCTATTCCTGCCATTAAATAAACACAATTCAATTACAATCTATTTTTCATAGAATTGCATTAAATAGAATAAATAAATCGTTCGAATACGTGTGTTTGAAACAGAAATAAATAATATGTAATTGTTACGTTTGTTACAGTTGTTATTTAATCAAATAAATGTAATACTGTGAAGAAAAACGTTTCGCAATATATACATATTTGAATTTTACTTCGATTACTAAATTCTACGACACATTAATAGAATTCATGACGAAACTATTCTACGCATTGACAAAACAGAATAATAAAACGAGAATGTCTCCGCTTCTGTACGCTATTTTTATTCTGAAAACATTAAAGAAAGAATTTATTTCATTGTAGGCGGTACTAGCGAATGTCCACAACCATACAAACAAGCCCCGTATATATGACTACTTGTATACATGTGTGTGTGTGTTGTGTGAGTGTGTATGTGTTATGTTACGCCTGTGTTCATGTGTCATGTTATGTGTGTGTGTTTGTATGTTTGTGCACGAGTGTACGAATGTGTAAGTACATATGAAAAATTAACAGCACACATGCACACAACAGTATTGCTGGTTCACGTCAAGAGGTGATTGTATATATGTGTGCGAAGAGGATGTCCGATTGATGTATGACCAGTATCTCGCTCACTCATTGGTCAGAGGCGCGCGCGTCGCGTGGGTGCTACGCTCTAGCGGCCGCCTTTGTGACTCATTATTACAGCACCGTCTTATAACATCGACAATTGCAGGAACGCAAATTCACGATTGCAGTTTCGCAGGTACGTGTCAAATGGAAAAAAACGATCTTTATCGACACAAGACGCATATTAAAGTCGCGTTTTATTTTTACATAATTGTCAACTGTTTTATGTAACATTTCTGATAAGAAATCGCATATTTTTAGAAATAATTATTTCGTCGACGGTTGTTACAATATTGTAATGCAAAATAGATATGAAAGCGATATAAATATGTATATATTTAAAAAAAAAAAACTTAACAAAACGTTTATTCAAGAAGCATATTTATATTTTAATGTAAATACATTTTATAAGCTTTTCTAATTATTAAAAAAAATATTATAAAATATAGTCATCCAAATGTGACGCCTAGGTTTTGTTTTATTAAAAAAAAAACTGTATACATATTACCCTATACACATGTTTATTTTTAATAAAACACAATCGAGGCGCCACATTTGAATGATCCTATATTTTATAACAAAAAAAAATTATATATATATATATATATATATATAGATAGATAGATGATAGATAGATAGATAGATAGATAGATAGATAGATAGATGTTTTTAATCGTGATAGAATTTTAAATTGAATCCCTTATTTAATCTAAAGGTTCTATCAAACCTAAAAAAACAAACTGTACGTATGTGTATGCGTGTGTATGTATATATAAATGTATGATAAAGTGTTTTTAGGTTAGATAGAATTTTTGATAGAGATTCAATTTAAAGTTCTATCACGCTTAAAAACACCTATATATGCATGAATATTGAAAAATAGCAAAAAATTGAAAATGAAAAAAATACTAAATGCGATTTTAAGGATAATTAATTTATTATGAAATAAAATGACACGTAGATTAGTTAATGTTCGTTTGTTAAAATTGAAATATTAGAAAAAGTTTTATTAAAATGTATTTTAAAATGTTAAATTTATTAATTTATTTTTAAGGTTTGCTTTTAAATAATAATTTACACTTAATAAAATATTCATCAATCAATATATATATATATATATATATATATATATATATATATATATATATATATATATATTGATTATTAATATATATTATATAATAATAATGAATATATAATTATATATTAATAATTATATTAATTATTATATTGATTATTATATTGATTATATATATTAATATATATATATATATATATATATATATATATATATATATATAAATTAGATATTATTTATTTAACAGCCATTAAATAGTTAATTATGGAAAAAATATAAACATATATTTTCATTTATAAAAATCGAAATTCAAATTTAAAGCCCAATTTAATTAATCATTTGAAGAAAAATGAGAGACAATAATTTTTTTTAATAAACCAAAAAAATACAATTTTTAAAAATATCTTTATTGTCAGTAGATTAAATAAAATGTATCCATAAACCTCTGTAGAGTGGAGATATTGTACAAGTTTTTATATATTTTCATTAAAGACATCTGTCGTCAACGTTTTGACCTAATTTTATATCAGCATTAATTTTTCATCAGAAAAATCGTGATTATAGAATCGATGTTCAATGAATTTCTTTTGAACAGATTAAACTATATTTTATATTAAATATCTTTTTATAAATTAATTGTATAATAAAATTAATACATAATTAATTTTATAATACAAAAACACATTTATTGCATTTTCTCGAGTTATGAGGTTATTGAGTAAAATTATATTAGGTTGGCAAATATCTCCCTTCCGCCTTCTGGTTTTTTGAATTTCGCAGCTATGTACAAAAAAAAAAAAAAGCGGAAGGGAGATACTTGCCAACCTAATATATATAAATTTGATTTATATAATGACATACTTTTAAAAAAGGGCATGTAAAAATTTGTACACAAATATTATAAATCTCTACTTTTATTAAAACAGAGAGAAAATTAATTCAGATATCTAAAAAAAAAAAACATCAAAAATAGTTTTGTCAATATTCATCGTGAGATTTTTATAAAAAAGTGTCAATAAAAACTATAATAACATGTTTAACTTAAGTATGATTTTACGAAAGAGTTTCGCAGAAGAAGCTTTTAGTAACTGTTAAAAGAAGACAGTTGCAGTTCGCTATGTGAAAAAGATTACAAACTAATGAACTTTTATTATCTGAAATGATGAAACGAAGATAAATAGAATAAGTCCAGATGGAAGAAAGTATCTACGTCGATCTAAATGTGTTTCATTTTATTCTAAAAACATGTTTCGGAGAGGAAATCAATATTCGGGGATATTTTTCTTAGACTGAAATAAGGTTTATTTGCAAAATAAACAGAATAATAATATAAGATAAATATATTGTTACTATTAAAAATTTATGTTACTATGAGCTGAAGAAAAATTAACTATTTATTTTGAAATTGTGAAAAATTTATTTTTACATAAATGAATTATCATCCACAATACTACAAGAACGACAAAGTGAACAATAAGTGATTATTGAACATTATCTAATATCTTGTGATATTGAGGGTAATAATTAATTTGTGTGAAATGAAAAATTACTTGTCATATGGCAATTGCAATCTGATAATTATCCATATGGCAAAATTAACAATAAATAAATAAATAAAATTACACTGATAATATTGAATATCCTTCATCAATTTCTGACCTACATTAAATAAAATTTATATGGAGAAATATAAAAAACACTGTACCCATTGAAGATTTAAAATTTTGAGAACTTTTTGTAGAAATTAATGTAGCATGTGAAGCTGTGTCGTAAAACGATGCAGGCGATTAACTGAGTCAATGAAAAGGAGATACGAATAATTAATATCAAGTGAAGAGTTTCTAACAATGTTTTAATATATTTGATATTTTTAACAAAATAAAGGATTTTCTTAGGAAAACAAGAAATATTTCTAATTATATATCCATCAAGATTTATTTTTAGGATATACTTGGATTCACAAATTTATGAAAATGAAATAGTATTGTAAAAATATGTTTTCTTGTATATATATATACATATATATATATATATATATATATATATATATATATATATATATATATATACCTGAATTTATAATTATAATAGACTATTAACATTTTTATAAAATCAGTACGCCAATGTTATCTTTAGAATCGAGCCAGAATAAATCCGAAATACACGAATACAAAGAATAAAAAAAACATAGCTTTGAATAAGAAAGTTAAACTCGATAGTTTTAATTGCATGTTAAAAGACTTTTTGGATTAGTTGTAGTAGAAAAGACATCTCGTAAATTTAGTTTATTTATATAAATGATTTATTTCCTACACACAATAAGAATTGAAATGGAATGAGTTAAAACAACTTATTTACTAATCAAAAACAGTATGTTTATAAGATTGTGTCAGAAAATATAAATTTTTAATTACTAATAAAACATTTTTACTCAATAAACAAATGTATTGGCTTATCGATTTTGTATTTTTTTATTTTCAGTTTTTTTAAATGTATTTTGGTAATTGATAGATTTAATAAAAAAACAATATGAAATTTATTTTGTTAATAATTATTATAGTAATTGTAATTATGTTGTTGATGTGACTAATTATTATAATTTAAACTGAATAAAAACAATGATATAAAACGTTGAAATCATTTTATTTTAAATAGTAATAACATATACTGTTTTTTAAATTCTTTTTATTGTATATGTAGTTTTATTACTTATATATAAATGAGGGAATAAAAAAAAATACAAATAATTCTTCAATGAACACTACATAAAAATATTTAATTTATTTTAAAAAAATTATTGAATCCAGAAGTTGACTTAAAATTAATTACAGAGAAAAAAATGCATAAAGAAGGCATTAAAGTTCAAATTGAATTATAAAAAAAGTCTAATATTTTTTTTTTCTTTATAGTTTGTAAATTTCGTTGGTTAAAAGTCAGTTCTATATATTATTGTTTCAGTTTGAAATAAATTATAATAAAATCTCATTTTAATCTACTTTTAACACAACACTCTGATGACGACATTGCTATCGAAATGCACGTCAACTTATAAATAATGAAAATGAACAATAAGTAATTATTGAACACTTTTTCGATATCTTGTGATGTTGGGATGATTGTTAATTTGTGTGAAAGTATATAAGTTGTTTTTAAAATATAATGTGACCCAAATGAGACTGAAGGATAATGAAGTATAGTAAGGAAGTAAATGTATTTCTATTTGGTTAACCCTATATTACAAATGACATGTATTTATAACTTTTTTAAAAATTTTTTATGAAATATATTATTGTATAAGTACACTATATAAAATTTAATCATTTTCATCAAAATAAATTTATGTCAAATACAAATTGAATTCCCAGAAATATGTTATTGTAATTTATATTTTTTACAAGAACGTGATTTATTTCAATAACAATTATTTTAGTAATGTTTTTATTAAAATTATTTGTGTACATTTGAATGAAATCAGATTAATTTTTTGATATTTTTAATATATGTATGCGAAAATATTAAGTTTATTTTTAAATAATTATCTGATATTTGTTTGTGAGTGTAAATTAAATAAGTTTTAGAAATATAACAATAATGTTATAACCAGACATCATAAATAAAAGAAACGTTTATTAAAAGATTTTTATCTTCATTCAAATTATACAAATCGAATAAAAGCTTTGAATCATGTTGTTAATGGCCGACACATAACTTTAAATCAAATTTTACTACTCGTGTTAATTTTCGTAATACATGCATTTATTTATAATAAAAAAGATTTGTTATTTATAATCGCATTTAACAGCAATCTCGCTGTTGAAATATTCAGTAACGGTTTCATTATTGTCAATATCATATTTTATACGACAATAAGCTTATATTCAATACATATTATATTGAAAATGTAAATGCTCACAACATGATATCCTGTTGATAAATAAATAATATCACTCTGTTTGTAATTTAACCTTTCGTGAGAATTGTTCGTTATCACTGTTCAGCTAATACGACTATGTTCGATATGGGCATACATATTTTTTTTTATTGAAGTTATTTTCATCGATATGGTTATTTTAACTAATAATAATAAAATTTATTGTAAATTATGTCCAATTTTATTAATTTCGAAATAAAAAAAATAACTTTATCGATAGAAAACACAATGAAGAATTTTATTTGCTTACTACGAGATAAAGCTTTTTCAATTTATTACAATGAATTTTATCAGTAAACTAATAAAATTTTCTTTATTATATTTAGAAAAAATAACGGAATCATTTATAATGATAAATAAAATTTATATCGAATTTAATTATAATACTAATGTGAATAGAATATTATTTACATATGTAAATTGGACGAAGTAGTAACAAGTAACTGATAAATAATTTTGTTCGATTTGCTAATAGACGATATTTTAACTATTGAAGGGCTAATAGACGTTATATTACAAATCTATTGAAGGAATTGAAATTTAATTTTTGATTCATATAAATATACTAAGATCACCTTACATGGATTAATTTTAAATAATTGTAAGCAAAATCTATAAAAATCTAATTTTTGTAAAAAGAAATATTGAGAGATTTAGAACTGTAGTAAAAAAAAGGATATTTGAGTTTAGAGAAACATTTTTTGAATGTTTGAGAAAATAAATACAAGCTGCTTGTTTCGTGCTAAATAGTCGTTTCAGAATGAATAGTCTTAGTGACACAATAGAACAGCTTTATTGTGTGAAATTAGAAAATAGTCAAATACTCATGATTTTAAGTTAAATGTTTAAAACTTTTATAGGATATTTGTTTTGGCAATGTTTTAATTAAACAATTTCCTTTTTTTATTGTAAAAATGAATGTGCATTAAAATTTAAATTATAAAAAATAAGTTAGTGAAAATTTAAATTTTTATGGAAATGCTCAAATTTATAATGCTCTTCATTCCATTATTTTCACAATATCGTTTTCCTTAATTCACGTTTTTAAAAATTATATTTACAGTAGTAAAATGTAATAAAGTAAAATTATTGAAAAAAATTTAAACCATTGTCACCAGACTTGTAATTCTAATAAGGCGGATTAGTGTGTGTATATATATATATATATATACAGAATGGCCCAAATGACACTGAATAATAGTAAATGATAGTAAGTAACTGTATGTCTAAATCATAATTTCATTTGTATCACCCTATATATATGCAAAATAGTCATGAAAATAACATTTTAGAGAAAAAATATTTATAATAACCATTAGAAAAAATGAATTAGAACCATTAAATACTTAATTTATTTAAAAAATGCAAATAATAGAATTACTACTGTATTACAAAGATAATATTGAGTTATATTGCAAAAATTGCTAAATTTTACTTAAAATTTAATTTTTACTGAAATGAAAATAAAGTGAATTGTGTTATGTTATTCCCATTGTGTTATTTAAAATTTACAAAAGTCATATAATTTCCAATTGTCTTTTTGTAGTTGGTGAATATTATTTATATAATATTTTTACAACCTTGTACAGCTGTTTTAAACAATTAGGGATCATTTTTTATGATTTTCAATTAAGATACAATGTACCTGCGGTAAGGTGGCCTAAATGAGACTGAAGGATAGTAAAAAAATAGTAAATGATAGTAAGCAAGTAAATGTATGTCTAAACACTTCAGTCTCATTTGAGTTACCCTACAGAAATTTTATGCAGTCATAAATCTAATCCATAAACATTTGAAGTTCTTACAATGAACTTAGTTTATATTATGAATGTTTGGAACACCGCTAGAATAAAATTGAAAATTTTGTGTGGTCCAACCAAATATTATTTTTTTATTCAATAAATATTTTTACTTTTAATTTATTAATATTCAGAGATTGGCAATAAAATTATTGAACAGAATTTGTAAAGATGTTTTTGTTTTTATTGTTTGGATAATATATAATTTAAAAAAATTTAAAGTACAATAATTTATTTTTGAATTGAATAGATAAATCGAAAATTACGAAACAGTGTTACAAAAATAATTATGTTTAATAGACAATAAATTCTAAAGAGACTACATGTCGAATTTAAAACATAAAAATTATTATTTTAATTTAAAAAAATAAATAGAATGAAAATAAATTTATTAAAATAAAAATGTAATTAATAATATATAACAGGATTTTTTTGCCTTATTATGTAAATTGTTTATTTCAAGTATACCAAGATTAAAATATTATTAGTTTTTTGCTTTATTATAAAAAAAGATTATAAAATGCAAAAATATTTATCACTAGAAATACATTTTCTATTTTTTTTCTTTATTTAATTATAGCAATAAATATATTCTCTTAGAAAAATAAGCGATAATTTTGTAAAATATTATTTCTGTAATAAAAATACACTTCCTACTAAATCATGTTTAAGATTTGGTTTTTATAATATATTTTAAATATTAATAAAAACTCAATTTTTATAAATTTGTGATATTTATTATATTTTTGATAACTTCATTATAAATTCATTATGTTTTAATTTTTCTATTACATTTCATTTTAATAGTATGGTCATAAGAAATACTAAACATAAAAATAGAATGTTAAAATTGTACCAAATTCTAAATGTTACTATGTATAAATTACATTCGATTTATAAAAAAATCTTTCACATACTTTTTAAAAATATTTCTATATATATTAAAAATTACAGAATATTTAATTTTATGTAAAAATAACATAACTAGAAAATAAATTTAAAAACTAACGATCATGAATTAAAACTTTTTATCATTGAATATTTTACTGCGGTTATAATTATGTATTTAGTTTTTCAAATACATAAATATATAACATATAATTACAAATATAATAAAAAAATTATTACTCAAAGCAGGTAATAAAATTAATGTATGCCATATAATTATAATTTACAGCATTGTACGATATATGTATTATAAAAAAGAAACATTTATCTTATTCTTTTTCTTTATTAAATTTCCTTCGAATGTTTACCTTGAGTATCTACGCAATTTCAATATCCTTATAAAATTTCAATTTATTCATACTAATTATTTACTTTGTTTTATACGTAGATGTTGTCACCTGTCAGTACCTCATATGGTTAATCAATATTTTTGAATATTATTATTAACAGATATTTCAGTTTATAATTTATTTATATATATATATATATATATATATATATATATACATTTGTAATTTTTTTTATATTTATATCAATATAACATAAATTTAAATGAAACAGAAAAATATTATAAAACTTAGAAACTTCTTAGTTTATTTTAATACACATTTTTTTGCGCTTCAATAGCTTCATTCATTTTTAATCCTTTCTTCATTTCTTTCTATTCATAGTATTTTGCTATTTATTGAACACACATACACACAGATATATATATATATATATATATATATATATATATATATATATAACCACAATAAATACATTTCACTGTTCTACTATTTATTCATAAAAAACTTTGCGGAACTCGTAATTTTCATTCATATGTATGTATGTATGTATGAATGTTTATATATATATATATATATATATATATATATATATATATATATTTAACTATTTCAATTTAGAATTTTTGTAAATAAATGTTTTTTTAAAAAATATAAAAAAAATATTTTATTAAAAGACTAAATATTAAAGAAAATTAAAAAGAAAAAAATATTTGCAAATTTTCAACGTAGTGTAAAAATTATAATAATTTGCATAGAATTGTAAAAATTTTTTAAAAGAAAATATTTTTTCAATTTATTGTAACATATTTTTTAAAATATAAAAATAATAAGAAAAATAATTTATTAATAACATACATTACACACACACATATATATATATATATATATATATATATATATATATATAACTATTTCAATTTTTATAAATAATTGGTTTTAAAAAATAAAAAAAATCTTTTTATTGAAAAATTAAATATTACACAAAATTAAAAAGAAAAATTTATTTGCAAATTTTTGGTTCATTGCGGAAAATTAAAAAAAAATGTATAGAGTTATCAGATATATTTTTTTAATTGAAGATATTGTTTTTAATTTATTTATAACATATTTTTTAATATATTACAATAATAAAAAGATAATTTAATAATATACATACACACACACATATATATATATATATATATATATATATATATATATATATATATATATATATATATATTGGTTGGAGATATAGAACAGGCAGAGATCTTAGCCTTAATAAACGCAACCTACTTAAGGGAGTAAACCTTGAAAAAAATCCTCACTAACCCACTTAGTCAGTGTGGTGAGCATGGTTATATAGTTTATGGTAATATTCATTGAAGATTTCCGCTTAGCTATGGGCTGATATAAATTGATATGATATATATATATATATATATATATATATATATATATATATATATATATATATATATATATCAAATACATATAGATTATTGCGTATGTTTATCAGTAAATCTCACAAACGAAAACGAATTACAAATTCTAAATATTTAATTTTTATGTGTAGATATGATTATAAAGAAAAGAAAATAGTTCTTTTGCGAAAAATAAAATATATTTACTCGAACCTAATACAACAAAAATTTGTAAAAAAGCTCCATAATTATTTATTTTTCATTTTATTTGTTTATAAGTTAATGAGTATTTCGATGATAATGCCATCATCATCAGCGGGCACTACTATATACATCTTTCAAATAATTCCTTGATCTCATTCAAGATTTTTTAATTCATCATTAGAACGATGACATTGCCATGAAAATCGTATTAACTAAAGTGAATAATGATTATTAAACACTTTTATAATATCTTGTAGTGTTGGGGTGTTAAATCATTTCTATGAAATTATATTCGACACAATTCGAAAGCAAATAATTTTTATTTATATTTGAATTATAAAAAATGTATTAAGTGTATATACTTGGTAATTGACACTTATAATTGATACACTTAAGTAGTATGATAAAATGTGTTAATTTATGTGACAGTCATAAGTATCGGAATTAGTTGCAAAGAAGTTTACTAAAAGTAACTTAGATGAACATCAGAAAAAAGCAAATAGTATAATATTTTTTCTAAAATAAACAAATATTAAAGAGTACGTATTAATAACATTTTCATTATTAAGATTATAGTACGATGACAAGAATTTTATTTTATAAATATAAATAAAAAGAAAAATAATCATTAAGAATTTGTACAGGTTTTTAATTATTTATTAAAATGGATTTCTTTGCACTTCATTATCATATATATTTTACTTATTACATTTTTATCGGTATTTAGGACTCGAGGACGATTTTTGAAATATGAATACAAAATTTGAAACTAATTATTAAAATAACTAAAAAAAAAAAAAAAACGATATAACAAAAGGGAATAGTTTAGAATTTTGAAAATTTATATTTGATTATTCTTAGTTATGTTTCTATAATTATATAGGATCATCCAAATGTGTCACCTAAATTTGAGTTTTATTAAAATGAAATAAAAGAAACTATACACATGTTTCTTTTTAATAAAACACAAATTAAGGCACCACATTTGGATGATCCTATATATAAAGTATTATGTTTTAGAATCGTAGTAGATTGTCAAAACTTAACATATTTAATTATGTATGTTTGAAAATGAAAATTGTTTATATACACTTCAAAAAAAACTTCTAATCCAGTTGTACTGTTAAATTTGTCATTTTAAAATTCAAGCGTACAGAAAATGTTAATTAAGCTGTCAACAAATATGTCAAATAGATGTTATTTGTATGGACATTTGTATAAATTTAATAATTAAATATTTTATGTATTCTTTCTAAATATATTGATAGAAAATTATATTTACATACACACACACATTATATATATATATATATATATATATATATATATATATATATATATATATATATATATATACTGATATTCGGAATATAAAAACAAGATAAATAAATGTGTCATCCAGTTCACGAAACTGGGTTAAAAAAATGTAAAATAAAAAAATAAATATGTTAACGATTCGTTTACGAATCGCATATCGAAATTTCGTTAAGGACCACAATCATCATCAAACAATAAGCGTTCGAAATGGACAAAGACGTGCGAATACCAAAATCGGGACACATTTCTGGGAACTGTCAAAGAGGGTATATATGCCGCTGCGGAGATTTCGGCTGCTGCGGCGTACATGCAAGACCGTGAATGCTAGACTATCATAAATCGGGAATGGTCGGTACCCATACCGGATCACCTTGGCCATCATGTTGCCGCTTTTAACTACCTCGCCGCCCGTAAAATGCTCAACAAACTTATTATAAATACAGTATCCGAAATACATAGGTAATATAAGGACCGGCTCTAAATATCTTCAAATACAGTAAGTACAAATAAAATGTTTTTCAATTATCAGAGGCATTTGTCTGTTAAATATTTGTCTTGTAGAAAGTTTATTCATTCTTCAACGAATTTTCTTTATTTATACATTCTTTTGTATTTATTTGACAATATTGCCAACATTCAATATTATTCTATATTTTATCTATTTTTCAATCTGTCTATCTGGATTTCGAAAGAAAAATAATCTATGTCTGAAATTTTTAGTTTCATTTGAACATTGACATATTAGAATTTGACTGAGCTAATTTGTAATTTATTTTGTAATAATTTCTTTATATATATATATATAAATATATGAAGGTCGTTTGATAAGTATGGTAAATTTATATATTGTTTAATTTAATTAATTAATTAATTTAATTACATTTTTCAATTTAGTTTTTCTTACTTTTTTACCATATTTATAAAATGACCCTCATATATATATTGAATCACTGGAAGTAGAAATTTTTGAACAGGCCTACATCCAGCAATGAATAGATTTATATATATATATAAAGAGGATTTATATATATATATATATATATATATATATATATATATATATATATATATATGCTTATCAATCAAATATAAGATAAATATCTTTAATAAAAAATAAATTATATTAATAAAGTAATGTAGTACGTCGTTTTTCAATTTGTATGAGTACACCATATTAATATGTTATTAATATTTATAATAAGTTGTTTTTATGTAGCTAATACTAAAATTTTTTCGAAGAACATATTATTTACAAATATAATAGTATTAGTAATATATAAAATAGGATTAACATTCTTTGATTGAAAAACGCCAGTAATGATAGATACGATGTTTTTTAAGAGTGATAGAACTTTAAATTGGATCCCTATGGAAAGTTCTATCTAACCTAAAAAATATGCTTTATATATATATATATTAGATAGAACTTTCGATAGGGATCCAATTTAAAGTTCTATCACTCTTAAAAAAATACCCTATACAATTCATATAACTCGAAATGTAAATATTTATTTATTTTTATAATCAATGACGTTAAATCCTGATTCTAACATTTTCCTCAAAATAGTAAATATGTAAATTCTAACATAAATAATATTGTGTATTTTAATTTTTTTATGTTCTCATTTTTTTATATTAATAATTAATTTGTTAAACTACCATGAACAAATATTCTCAGGTTCAATAAATACATTTAGTTAAATATTATCTAATATTCAAATCAGTTTAATTGTTCATTCCTAATTTGATTATAAATTCTCAGAATTTCTGTAAGTCGCCAATATTATATTTAAATATAGGGTGGTTTAAATAAGATGAAGGATAGTAAAGAATAATAAATGATAGTAAATAAGTAAATGTATGTCTAAATCATTAACAGTCTTATTTGAGTCTCCTATATAATTAGAATCGTATTTGATAAGTTAAAATATTTATTTTGTGCTTTTATAATAAACTATAGAAATTTTGACAATATTGATTAAATCAATAAAGGAATATTTCAAAAAATGTACTTTATGAATATGTTTATTTTATAACCGCATTCAATGGAGTATAAAAACTAAATTGAAAATGATGTTTTTTACATTATATAAAAATCGAAGAAATCCGATATTGAAAAATAATTTATTTAATTTTGATAGTTTCATAAACTTAGTTGATAATGTATTTTTGATAATTAAATATCCTCTTGTAGTAGAACATATAAATTCAGCTACTTAATATTTAAATCGGTTATAATAAATTACCATAAATGAAAACTGTCTAAAATCTTAACATCAAATAATAATCACAACATAAGGAATAGAAAGATCAGAAACTTTTAATAATATAAATATTAAAAAAAAATACTTTCGAATAAATGTGATTAAACACTGAATAAGGTTACTTAGATTCAAAAACAAGAAATTCAAAGTTTTTATGAACTATTTGTTAATAATTTATAAACGTAAATCAAGAATGAATCAACATTTTTAATATAACTTGTGTGAATTTTGCATCACACTGTATAATATTTTTTTTATAATTAAAAGATTTTTATAAGAATATGTAGATCTATTAAAATATTTGCTGGTTTTCAATTAAAATAAATTATAATTTGTTATAAAAAAGACTAAATTGAAAAACCGATAATATTAAAAATTATATTATTTAATGATTTGTTGTTAAGTTCAATTTATTTCAATATACATTTTTAGAATTCCTTTGAATGAAATTTAAAAAAAAAATTATTTATAAAATAATAAAATATGTTATTATTTAATAACTGAATAACTGTTTAAAATTAAATTAAACGTTTCATTTACTATAATTTATTAATTAAAAAATGTGTTTTATAATTCAGTTAGTTTGATTTTAATATGATATCGATTTATATTAAAATATTTTTTCAGTGCTATTAAATTTTTGTTAATAAATTAATTTTAATAGAAATTAAATATATACATACATTAATTATAAAATAATAATGAATTACATATATGGTAAAAATGCTTATTAATATATTTTAAATTTGTAAATATAACAGTTTAATTTTTTACCATTACTTTTAATGATTTAAAAATTGTTTTTTAGGTTCTTTTAGAATTTATATTACTTTTGAACAATAAAAGTAAATGGAATTATAGAATACACATAAAATAATTATAAAAGAATATATTTTTATCTGATTCATAAATTATAACCGTTGCCAGATTCATGAAAAAATATAAAATATTTATTGCTATTGAAGATAATTTTTTATTTTACGAGTTGGGCCAAAATAAGAAAAAACATATGTACCAATCAATATTCAGTAATATGTTTACATATTTTATTTAAAAATATTAATAACTTTTTCATATAAATATATATCTAAAAGAGATTTACTATACAATAAATGAATAAAAATCAATATATTTCTTTTTATCTGGAAATAATCAATTAAAACATTTGTTTAAATCGACAAAATATGACTAAACTCATAATCTTGAATAAAATTTATGATCCATCACTTGTCGTCTTACTTATTTTACAACATACGTAACATTATACTTGTGATAGAAATAGGTATTAAATAGAATTTCCGTATTTACAAAAAATGTCCGCGATTCTTAAACTATTTTAATGATATATATTATTATTTTACGATCTAATGTATACGTATCTAAAAAACTTAAGAGGAAATATATTAAAATAATTTTATTACAGTTATCAAGATAGTATGACCTTTACATTTACAATTCAGTATAAGTCGTTGCAGCTTAAATAGTACGAATGGATGGAGTCTGTATAAGATTATCGCATTCTGTTACTGTATGTAATTATTGTGGATCATTTTTATTAATTGCTTGCGATTAATAATGTCATAAATTAACAAAGAACGCTGTTACAAGAACGATATTTAAATAAAGAATTTATTAATAATTCATATTCAAATTTTATCGAAATAATCTAAGCGAGTAATCGCGTATCGACTTTACTGTATTTATTAAAATATTAATATAAGAATTAACATTATTTAGTTATTGATAATAAACTGATATATTTTCGTAATTTATTTTATTCGAGTTTTTTTTTATTATAATTAGAAAAAATAATACTAATAAATAATGAATTGAATACAACCCTGAATAAAAACATGAGGTATATATATGTACATAAAACAATAGCAACTGAGAAAGAATAATATAATTCTTTTCGAACTAAATATCATTCTCTTCTTTCTTAGCCGTTCGATCGCACGTGCTCCATGCACTACAATCTGCATTGTCGCGTATAGACTTCGGCACCTAGATTTCGCTTGCTATATTTCCACAATCGCGACCGCCGTCATCGAAGACTGTTTCTTAGAATTAGATTAACAAAGAAAACACTAAGTCTGAAATTCGATATACACATTACCTTTTATACACCACATACACATATAAATTCAAGAACTCGAAATTTAGTTAAGTTCCTTTGTAACAATCTGCGAAGCGTTTATAACACATTGCAAATGTTTGTGAATATTTTAGTAAAGTAAAAAAGGTATTTTTTTTACTTGTCTGATGATATATTCATATTTATTAAAAAATATTGCATACAAAAGATAAATACCGTTCTTTGAGTTTTCCAGAGAGGGAAAAAAACTTTTTTAATTCATACTGATTTGAATTGACCATTACTAATCTGGCCATCAGTATTCCGATTCCATCGTTAATTCGGACATAATTTCCTCGAATATAATGCAATACGTATTTGCATATATTTATTTATCTGTACCTAAAAATCTGTTACTTTTAAATAAAGAGATATTTTATATCGATTTTTACAATATGGTTCTTATATTAGATTTATATCTTTTTAAAAAATTGACATATTACTATTGCATATTTCTTTTTGATTAAAAGTAGTTAACATTTTAACAGTTTGTTTGAGATAGATTGAATATCTGCATGTGTTACGTTTTTATATTTCTTATTTCTATGTTAATGTGTTTTGATTTTATACATCCTCTTCTCAATTCTAATGTCATGCACATGTTTTATAATTGCGTTTTTTTCAATATTATTTTTGGCAGTACAAAGAATTGAACAAAGTTGAGGTTATTGGGTCATTGTCTGAGTTTATTATTTTTGAAAAATTTGGGTTTACTGTTGGATAAAACTATGTGCTAATCTAACCATCGCTGATTCGGAACTTTACAAGTCTCAACAATGATGGATTTGTGATAGTTGTGTATAATAGTTTTTTGGGTTATTTATTCAATGTGTTGTTCATTATAATGATTTAATACCGAATGAATAATTTAATACCTAATTAGTATTTGAATTTCAATATTTTTTACAAAAAAGATATAGTAATATGATTTAGGTGGTATTTGATAATTTTGTAGATATTTTTTATACCTAGTAATATAGCATTAATATTTATTATTAATGTATTTATTAAAATTTAAAGAAAATAGTTTATACATAAATTTAAAAAAAATTGTACAAGTAATTTAAAAAATTGATTCTACAAACAAGTATGACAGTACAAGTATGACCTATATCTCAACTAATAATCAATAGAGAAATTTGTATGTGAGTAGTTGATAATAACACTTTTCTATAATATTGTAAATAATTATAAACTAAGATTTATAATAATATTAGAAAACAATATTATTGCATTTTAGAATTACAATTTATTTAAAATAATAATATGTAATTATATAAGCTGTTTTTTAAGTATGATAGAAATTTAAATTGAATTCCTATCGAAAGTTCTATCTAACTTAAAAAACATTTTTTATCATACCTTGATATATGCATATACACACATACACAACATGTATAAATATATATATATATATATATATATATATATATATATATATATATAAGATGTTTTTTAGGCTAGATAGAACTTTTGATAAGGATTCAATTTAAAGTTGTATCACGTTTAAAAAATACCATTATATGATAACACTATAAAATGTACCTATTTAAGGAAGAAATTCAGAAGAGTCAGACCTACAAATTTTTCTCTGTCAAAGCCTGTATTTAATTATATTTAAAATTCATGAAAATATTATGAATCACTACTACAAACGGTTAAGTAATCAAATTTAAAATAATTAAAAATATATATTTATACAGTGACATTTATTTTTTAATAACTCAAATTTATTTTTTAATATTTTGATCAATTTTATAACAATTAATAGTAATGTAAAAGTTCCATGTGATTTGATTTTTAATTTTATTTACAATAAATACTTGACAGATACATAAGTATATATAAATAAATGAATATTAATATTTTATCAATCTCACTTTCGTCAATTTGAATCTTTATCTCCAAATCAGTGTAAATAATAATAATAGGAAAAAAACTCGCGCTGAACTAGTTCATCCATTCATACGTATTCGTAATCAATCAATCATGGAGTAATTTGTCGGAACTTTGAATACAAGCGTTATGAGAGTTAGATGTGATACAATCAGTATACACCCATGCGTATTTGTGATGTATATGTGTGACCGTGAAAATATATATATATATATATATATATATATATATATATATATATATATATATATATATAATTCTTCATTGCATACATCCGCCGTGTGTGTCATGACAATATTGAAAAGATTTTGTTACATTCGCGTGAATATGTTGTCAGAAATTTGACTTGAGAAACGGCTACTGGTGAGCCTCGCTTTATTTCGCAAATATGATACACATTGTTGTAAATGTGAATGACATTTGCCGTAAAGTAAATGTATATTATTATTTTTTATTTCTATATTAGTGATTTATATTTATATAATAAATCGTAAAGCGTTTATTTATATAGCAATATATTTGTATCCGGGTTTTAGTAAGATTTTTAAGTATTTTTTAATATACATATATATGTGTGTGTATGTATATTTCATTTTGTAAATATTAATTACTTCAGAATATAATATTTTTTTAATGACTATATATATAAAATTAAGTAAAATGAAATTATACGAAAAATAATTTAATTAAACTGAAAATTTGAACGATTAAAATTGAAATTCTTTTATTACCTTATAAAAAAAAATGTTTAATTGCAATTTGTTAAAGAAAAATAGATGAAAGAAGCATGAAGTTTATTATTAACATATTTGTAAAAAATAATTCAGATATATATTAAAATTAAAAGTGACCATCAAAAATTCTAAAGTGATGAAAATTAATATCAACAATCGCAGTCATCTGATAGTAAATTGAAAAAAATTAAAAAGGTTAGAGATTCCATTTATTTCTGAGTGTAGTCATTTGAAATAGAAGAGTTTGTATAGACGTCAATGTACGTACCCGAAAGGCAAATTCAACCTTTATTCGGTTGTATAATATACCGTTTGAAAGTCTAAAGAGATTTTATTGTTGACCAAACTTTGCACTTACAAGATCGATATTAAAGTTGTGTTCCTGTACAATTGCAAAATCTGGAAAGTCATTGTTGAAGTTACCAAAAATTTTCAAATATTCATCAATAAATTCTTATGGAAGATTTTCTGGCAATGCTGGTCAAATGTAATTTCCAATAAAAAATCAGAAGAAAATCGTCATTCACAAATCATGAAAAAAAAATAATTGGATTGGACGTGCTCAAAGAAAAAATTAAAACGCAATAGAGTAACAAGCATTGTTATAGAATCCAAGTGAAAGAAAAAAAATAAAAGTATACTGAGAATGGTGTGAGGAAAAGTCATTAAAGAATAGGTTAAAAATTAAGGAAAATTGAAATTCTTTAGTAAGAACAGAATTCATTAATATTTCTTCATCGAAGTCTTATGCTCTAGATAAGAAAAAAAGTACATTATATATATATACATATATATATATATATATATATATATATAAATAAATAAAAATTAATAAACTATTACCATAAAAAAATAAATCCCTTATTATTTCAAATATTTTAGATTTATTACATATCTTACTAATAATATTCGTTAATGGTTTATTTTCAAAGTAATATTTAAAAAAGGCATAAAAAAATATACTATAGTACATTAAAAAATCTAATGGGAACTCTAATTCTATTACAGAATTTAATTAGTTTTCTTACTATTTAAACGCACTCGTTCTAAATTTATTGTGTAAGAATCATTAAAATAGTTTTTTTATTACATATATACTAAAACGAATAGAAATATTTTAACTATTTAGAGTTTTTAAAATACTAATCAATTCTACGAAATGTATAGCTATATATATATATATATATATATATATATATATATATATATATATATATATATATATAGAGAGAGAGAGAGAGAGAGAGAGAGAGAGAGATAAAAAGTGAATTTGTATTTTAGTAAAAAACATTTCACGGGAAATAAAATTCAATAATTACATTTAATTAAAACTCTAAATATTTGATAATTGGTTTTTTAAATATAAAACTGATTTAAAATTAAAGAAATTTATTTAGTAAAAACTGTTCTATTTTAAATACTAATATAATGAATAAATGAAGAAAACAAAATAATAATTTGTATTTCAAATCATAAATATGTTATCATAAGAATTTTTAAATTAGACTAATTTGAAATAATTAAAATTATAATATATTGTTTTAAAATTATATTCATAAACATTATTGCTGTTTATATTCATAGAAGTCAAAAAATTCAGAAAAAAATCAAACAGTTCTTCACTTTATTTGAAGAATTTTAAAAGAGTTTAAATTTCATTTAGGTTATAAATATCTCTTTTTATTATTTGACACAAATTCTATGTAAATTTAAAAATTAATAATTAATTACACTATCATGATCGATGTTGTACTTAATTAAATGATGTAAAATTTTAATATAAAACACTAACATTACAATTTAATTAGATGGTTTAGATTTATAAATATAGTGTATTTATTAAATATTTTAAGACGTACGAAAAATAATTTTAATTGAATTTTAATTGAGATGGAAATTTGAACAAATATCTTACATTGTGATAAAATTCTTAAAATACGCCACGTAAATTCGTTTTTAAATAGGGTAATAAAATATATTCAGGAAATTATTAAGTAATCGACACTGGTAAGATTTTTTTTGAGTACCATGAACAATTTTAACAAATTACACTCGAGATTCTAATTATTTTCAGATTGGCTTCTTGAAAACAGTTATTTACTTTATCTTACTCAGCTATTTATATTAATAACCTAGTAATAGATTATTTTATTTTAATTACTTCAAGATTATTAGCTACCGTGTAATATATATGTTCACAAAAAGAACATCGTACACACATGAGTTATTTTCGTGTTAATATGATTTATTTTTGTTATATATTGTCTGGTTGTTTTATTTTCAACTTCTTTTCATCACACACTCTAGCAAGTTTCTTTACATTTATTAATTTCCGTTCGTTTTTAAAAGCTATAGTAGATAACTGTCTATTTTTTTTATTTCGTATTATTAATATCTATGTAAAACTAGTTACAATCATCAACAAACAGTAATTTAATACATTTAAACATTTTTAAATGAAGCAACTTTTATTACGTATGAAATTAGAAGTTATCAATTATATACTAAATAATATGATATGATAAAATATATAGTTATTTTTAAATATACATCATTTATATATTTTTATATGATTTTGAAATTTAATATGTTATTTCATAGGAAAGTATAAAAATATATGAAATTGTTTATATCTGTTAGAATTTTTTTTAAAAGTACATATATTTTTTTAAATTAAAATATTTTAAATATGTCATATTTGTGATATCTTAAATTTCCAGTTCTTTAATATATTTTTATTATTTTTTCTAGAAAGTTAGATGAACTAAAAAAAGAATAGAAAAATTGACTAAAATAGTGAAAAAATTGGTCTTATGATAAATCTCAATAAGACAAAATTGATATTCAATGAATTTTCAGATTAAATAAGAATTGAACTGAAAGGAAGATAAATCAAAGAAATTAAAAACTATGTATATCTGGGACAATCCATTAACACTAAAAGGATATTTATATATGAAGTGAAAAGGTGAATAAAAATTGAATAGTGTCAATTTGGAACAAATTCTCATATTATGAAGTCTAGTATTCCTCTATGTTTAAAAAGAAGAGTTTTTGGTCAATATATTAATTTTTTCTCATCATATCAGTGAAATATAAGTCTTGAATACTCGAATAAATTAGCGGCTTCAGACAACATAAAGAAGCATAGAAAGAAGAAATTGGGAATAATATGAAAAAATAAAAGGAGAATCGAATGAATTAGAGAGAAAAGAAAAATTAAAGATGTTATGGCAAAAATGAGAGGTTTGAAATTGAAATAGGCCGGTCATATAGCAAGAAGAGGAAACTACTATCGATGGACAAGGGAAATTATTGTTTGGAAACCTAGATATGTGAGAAGGCCCAGGAGGAGACCTTTGAATAGATGAAACAGAAAAACAACAAGAAATGTTTTTTTTAATATAAGTTAAAAAATTAAAACTTGATTAATAAGCATATTTACATAAAAAATATAAAAATGAACATTAAGTAAATTATAACGAAGATAAAAATGAAATATAGTTTATTTGGACGAAATGCTTCTATTGGGCCTATTCATACTAGTCAACATTCATACAGTATTCACGCCCATTACCGCTCGTCTCACACCTTCTTATCGTCAAAAACCTCCACCTAAAAAAAATAGTTTTCTGGAGAGAGGGTGTGAGACGAGCGGTAATAGGCCGTGAATACTGTATGAATGTTGACTAGTGTGAATAAGCCCATTGTATTCAACTTGGGTTATTTTGACTACGAAAATATTTTTTCAACGTAACTATTTATGTTTATGAGCCTGAAATATAGACCTGAGTAGCAAAATAATTTAAATTACAGAAACTAGAAACAATTGTGAAAACGTATATTTTCCAAAAAAAAATTTGATAAGAAGAGTGTAAATAATTTCGAATAGGAATGAAAAATACTGTTCCATAAAATAATAATTAAAAGTCAAACAGTTAAAAGATTTAAAAAGAAAATTGTTAGATAATTAAATTAGGAGATTTCTGAAATTATTAAGAAATCAATTAGAAAATAAAAAAAAATTGGTATTAGTTCTTCGAAAATAGAAAATATTAAAAAAAGATTTGTCTTATAGAAATATCTTAGTAATAAATATAATTGAGTGAATATAAATATAAGTTTTAGAAAAATAATTACTTTATAAAAATAATAAAAGTGTATATTTATTAAATTTTATATTCCTTAACGAATTTTCAATAATTAATTCAAATAATTTGATAGTTATGAAGCTTTGCAGATAATAATTTATTGCATGAAAACATTTTGGAATTAAAATTAGACAAATTGATCGATGGTTTAACGTGAATAATATTAATAATTACATTCATATATATATATATATATATATATATATATATATATATATATATATATATATATATATATATATATGAAGGTAATTCAACAATTGTATACGTACATACAAATATCCGTGCATATAATATTTGGGAATTAGAGGAACAAATATATTAGTTATGAAACTATATTCAATACCTCAACTATGTAATGCGTACGGAATAAAATTAATCTAACAATAAATTCCACTACGAGTTTAATTGAAATTTAAGAGTTAATTATATTCCGCTTCACTTCAGGTATTTTACTCGACGGCGTTTGTCTGAAATAGTCCTGTAGCTGTTTCTGTCCTGAATATGACGTGTTGTTTAATAACTCTGACTGAGTGCCTGACAGGTAGAACGCCGCTGGGAGAATCGTATGCTTCAATGCAAAGTTAAATGTTGATAACTATAGCTCACATCTAAATCATTTTTCGACTATTTAAATATCAAAGTGAATTCATTATGTACAGATGGCCAGAAAATGATTGCATGTTCAAATTACTGATTATTATCAATTTTCATTTTATTAGAATTGTAAATTGCTTTCGTTTTTATTTATTTTGGATATTTAGCTTGATATGTAATTGAAAATGAATATAATATAAGATTAAAAATGTTATACATATATATATATATATATATATATAATATTTAAATTACAAAATAAAAAAAAATTACAAAAAAAATATTTTGTATCTTCTATTTCTTCAACTGACAAATATAAACTCACATTTCAATATTTGTCTAATTTTATTACATTTACCGTTCTATTTAAATTCTTAAAAATTGAAATCTAAAATTCAAATTTTTACAAGTTCCGTTATTACATTGAATCTGGTTTTAATTTTTTGTTAAAGTGATGTTTTATTATATATTTAACTTAATTTATTGAACAAGTTTTTTCATGTAACTTATTAAATTTTCTATTAAATATAAAGAAACGTATTGAAAAGTAAAATAGTTAATGTATACGTAATAAAATTTAACTTGGTTTTTTAGCTATTCTTTGCTTTTATTGCTTGATTAAAATTATCCATTAAGGTAATTTATAATAAAATATCTATTATATGAATACACACACACACACACACATACACACACACACATATATATATATATATATATATATATATATATATATATATATATATAGAGAGAGAGAGAGAGAGAGAGAGAGAGAATATAAGAACTTATTGATCTATTTTTGAAAACTATTTTTAATTTAATTTTTTTATTTGTATTTGTTGAAATAATTTTGAATATGAAGTCCAAAGTTCATAAAACAAAATATGTTCATTTATATATTTTGCTTTATATCTGAATTAATTTTTTAAAAAAAATGTTAAAAAGGAAATTATTAATTGACAGAATAAACAAAAATAATTGCACATTTGCTAAAACACGATATCGTTGTTTAATTTGAATTATAAATTTATTACCGATATAATGAAAAAGTGAAATTTTATAAAAAAATGAAATATTTTAATAATTAATAATTGAAAAAATATCAACATAAATCTTTAAAAATAAATCACTGATAACATCAAACTCTTTTAAGGAAGAGTGAAATCAAACCCTAATATGAAAAAAATTAATGAATGAAGATGCAAGAAGTGAAATATGATATGAAAGAAAAAATAACATTTTGTATATAATTTAGTATTAAAATAAAAAGAAATTTCAAAAAATGTATCTTGGAATATACTTATTTCTCAATCATATATTGTACAATGTGATTTATGTAATTGTATTATTTCATGTTTCTCATAAATGTGCAAATAATATTTAAATTGTCATTTTAGATTGGAAACATGCAGAAAACGTAGGACAATTAATATTTATTAACACACATATATGTATATATATATATATATATATATATATATATATATATATATAAAATATTATTTGTCCTCTAAAACAATTTTTTTATAATAATATTAAATATTATACATTAACATAATGAAAATAATTGGTCATTCAGTTCTGTTTATAGTTTTATATTAAAAAAATTAGCGTTTATTAACATATTGAATTGATTTTGAATTTTTATTTTAATAATATCTGGTATGATACTAATTTAAATTGAAATGACATTTTGATTCACTTATTACCATCATTAAATTATATTGATTTTATGAACTAGTTTTTAGATATAAAATTTAACAACTTGATGTCAGAACTAAAGGTGGATGAACTTTTTTATTTAAACATTAATATAAAACATTACAAATATATTTATATATATTTGTGTGTGTATGTATGTATGCATATGTGTATGTATGTGTCTATAGATGAATGTAAGTACGTAATGCATGCATGTATATATATTTAATATGATAATTCTTGGTAAATCTTAACTGGCATGTAACTACAAGCTTAGCAACATCCGAATCACATGATAGCATAAGTGGTAACTGTGACATGGATCTATAGAAACCACAATTAAACTGTCTGTCATATTCAACTACAGGTAAGAAAGATAAGGGCGTTGGTGTACGCTGCTTTGACCATACTAGGTAATCAGTCTCTACATTACTTATTCTAGATGATGGAACAAACAAATAAAACACATAGTTCTCGCATTATGACCGCTATTGTAGACAAGTCCAGCGTACATATCAAACCACATTTCATTATTACACAATGTGTAGTACTAGCTTATTCGGGCTCCCTCTTATTAACGTATGGCCTGTTACTCTTAATCACATGCATATATTTGATACGGCTGTGGTATATTTTACGTTCATATGTGACTATATGTCGGAATAGATTTATAATGTATTTATACAGTGCTATTGTTACTATTGATGGATGTTTGTTTTGGAACTCGTAGGGATCATGTTACAAGAATGTCGGTGGAATTCTTTTATAGGAACTAATTTGCGGAGGTAATGGTGGTTTGAAATTTATGTTTTACAAACAGTTTGATAAATCAACATTTTTTTTTTGTCCAATACAACATAATGTGCTGCATTAATAAACTATATATAATTCGAAGAAATGCATGCTTTTTTCATAAGCATAAAATATTTAAACGTTTATATATATATATATATATATATATATATATATATATATATATATATATATATATAAGACCACATACTAATATCTGAAGAATTCATAGAAAAGTATGCAGAACGAAATTTTTTTTACTGCATTTCTAAATTGTGGGTAGTCATTCTATTCAGATAATTCCCAATTATATTTTTTTGACGAATGAGAATGATTTTTAAAAACTAATATTTATATATAAAAAATATTTAAAAATAATATATTAATTTAAAAAATATGTAACAAAAAGAGTTATGATAATATTATATAAGTCATCCAAATGTGACAAAAGAAACTATACACATGTTTCTTTTTAATAAAACACAAATCCAGGCGTAGCATTTGGATGAATCTATATTGTAATTTCATGTTAATTTTTTAACATATTTTATTTTATATAAATAATTCATATATTGATGAACTACTAGTAAAATCCTTATATTAGATTTTATGCTCTACACAAATTTGTTCACAATTATCATTATTATGTTTTTTTTTTACATTTTTCATTATAAAAAATATAAAAATTATCTAAATATCTTACAAACTTATTTTTAGATAATTTATGTTAAATATAATTAAATTATTAAAATTTTATTTATTTAATTTTAATCTAAATACAAGTTTAAATTAATTTATTGATAAATTAAAAATTTTAATCTTTTAAAATATTTTTTTATTAATATTTCAAAGATGAAACACTTTTACTAAAATTATTTTCCAGTATATAACATTATTTTTTCCATCTTTCAAACGAAATATGGATACCGCAGTAAAAAAGTCTTTATCTTTTAAGTGAAATAAATAATCAATCTATTTTTATACTTCCTTAGTCTTACTGAACTGTATATTCGAATTTCTGTGTTACATTGAACGCAATAATTGGTAGTCAAACAAAGTAAATATCAAGAAATTACAGCGAGTCAAAAATTTCTATTACAATTTTAGAATTTCCTGGATCAGTATTGTGATATCCAGGTTGACATTATCGTGTAGAAAAATGACTGTTTCATTTTTTCGTAGAATTTGTCCATTTTTGAATCAATGCTTCATTCAGTCACCACACCTGTTGATTGTAGCAGACTGTGGTGACTGCCTGACCCATTTTCAACAGCTCATAATAATAAATAACTATATGCAAATCCTATAAAATACAAAAGAGTACTTTGTGTTTATGGATATTTCATTATGGTATTGTTTAAAAAATTCATGAATTTTTGAGTTAGAGATTGATTATATCTATTTTTTACTTCAGGCCACTATTCAGTACCAAAAACTCTTTCAGATGGCGATTGAACCTTTTTCATTTTAGTTAGCAATGTTACTTTCTAGTAGTTTATATATAAAAAGTATAAGGAACTAATTTTTTTTTAATATTTCTTAAATTAAGTAAAGCTATAATAAAGTTTATAATTATTATTATAAACTTGATTATGCCGAAAATTCCTGTAGCATTATTTCCAAACCATTTAATTTCAACCTCTATAATCGCAAAAAATTCTCTTTATATTTCATTTTGAAGTTATAACCTTTAAATTTTCTAAACTACTCACATTATAAAGTTTCAGTTACAACGTTGTTGCCATAATTTCGACAAATTATTATTATATGAGGTTTTATGTTAATTATTTAAAAATAAAATATAATGGCTAATAATCGTTTTATTTACTTCTTTTTTAAACAAACTAAGAATATGTTTATTTTAATAATAATGATCTATCATGCAATAATTTTTATTCAAGTTTACCAATATTACAAAACAAATAAAAAATATTTATCAATATTATTTTATTTTTAAATTGTGCCAAATCCACTTTCACATAAATGAATTATCACTCTCAACACCACAGGATATTAGAAAGTGTTCAATAATCTTAGATTTTATAACACAATGCTCTGATGATAACAACCTCGCTATCGAAATGTGCACTAGCCTATTATTGTTATAAACAAATAAAGTAAACAGAAAGGGATTTCTAAACACTTTATACTGTCTTGTGGTGTTGAAGATGATAATTTATTTGTGTGAAAATGCTCATCAATATATTTTTTAATATCTCAAAGAAGGACGTTTTTACATATATCTAATATATTTTAGAATACATAATCGATTTTTATATTTATTATTTTTTGATGTATATATGTCTAAATTTTCTAAAATAATTTAACAATTCTCATCGAAATATATAAATATAAGTAACCAATTAAAAAAAAGTAAAAATATATACAATCGATAAAACTGATAAAAAAATATTAATGATATTCTATCAAAATATCTATTAATATAGAGATTTTGAGTTAAATTATTACATAATATTATATACTGAATTAATTAAATTATACCGATTATTTTATTAACGATGTATGAATAAAGTTTAATATTCGTGAAAACGAAACAATTTGTAAATGCGTTACGCATTCATTTACAAGAACCATAAATGTTTATATCGCGATAAATACAGGATGAGTGTTATTTTATGAGCAATATAATATAGAATTAAAATATTGTGGTTACTATTCAATGCAATAAAATAAAATTCATCAATTTAAAAGATATTAAGAATAATAAATCAGTTAATGTAAACAGATTTTTCTTTCAACAGATTTTTAATAATTCTCGTTTAGTTATTATGTGGTTTTATTTTTGCAAATAATTTTTAATTTAAATGATAGAAGTATATAAATATATATATAAATATATATATATATATATATATATATAGTTATAAAATAAAATTAATAATTTTTAAAATATGCAGTCCTATTATTAAAGTTAGTAAATAGTAGTGTAGAATATACAAAAGCTACTAATGTCATTTATTATTAAATGTTTATTGAAATTTATATTTTTTGACATTTTTTACATAAAGAAGAGGACAGTCAATAAAAACGAAAAAGGCAACCCTAAATAAAGGATATCAGTCATTTTTAGTATCGAAGATTAAAAAAAAAATATTTACAAGAAAAATGTTAATACAAAATCTAAAATCACCTTAAAAAGTTTAAGTAATGATGGATAAAATTTTAAATCTGTTTAATACGTAGCAATATAGTTTTTCGAACTGGATGAAAATATTGAACAGTAAAATATAAATGAAAAATTATATTTAATTTTTAGAAAAGTCGAAAAAGATCCCGTAAAAACATTTTATTATAAAAAATGTATTGATGGTATAACGTGATGATGAAAAAAATATTTTTATTATGATTTTAAAAAAATGATAAGACAAGAATGTAAAAAATATTGTATTGTTTGTTTTGGTACTGAGACAAATTCACTTTAATAAAAATTAATCACTTATAATCAACATAATAAAATGTTATAACTAAATTTAATTATTACTTATTTTTCACTTTATTCTCTGATATACATTTCGTTGATCAAATCGTCAGTTATAGAACTACAATATAAAATTATGCTATAATTCCATACTATCCAAATTTTTTAATACAACATTGACAATGATCGCTTGGCCATCGAAATGTAAGTTAGTGAATAAAGTAAACACTCAATGTTTATTAAAATACTATTATAAACTTTGTGATGTAGGAGATGATTTTTGTTAAAATTATTATTCAATAGACTTACGAAAATTCTTGTATAGTAAAATGTGTAAATGATATAAAAATTGATGTAAGAGGAGGATAAAAAAGATGATAATGAATACTATAAAAATCCTAAATCAAAAATAAACGAAAATATTAATAAATTTAATAAAATTATTCAAAATGATGAAAAATTGAAAATAAGAATGATATTTTTTAAAATTATAGTAAACAAATATGGATTTTATATAATAAAATTGTACTTGTTCACTAAATAATTGTTGATAAAATTACTTTAAACACTTTAATACTAATGATTAATTTATTCATTTAGCACCACTTGATTTTCTTCATTTACTCTATTAAATATATATTCAGTTTAAAATAACCTACAAAGTAGCAAAAAAGAAAATACAAAAATGAAATAGTTCATAAATTAGTAATTAAGGAAGATATTAGAAAATTCATTTAATATTAGATATATTTTAGATTATTCGTAAAAATAAATAAACATTGATTTGAAGAAGTTGTCAATTTATTTGAATATTTCTTAAAATAATTTTTTTGAGATAGTTACTGTTTTTTATGTACTCGTATTAATATATGTGTGGGTGTATATATATATATATATATATATATATATATATATATATATATATATATATATAATATTGAAGTAAAATATTGTGATTATACTTCAGATTATAAAACAATATAATTCCTTTTAGTAACCGTTATCGATTGAGAGAAAAAAGAAAATTGTTTGTTATAAGTTATTTAGGTTTGTTTCTGATATCTAATATTTTTTATATAAAGATATATTGTTTTCACTACCTATGAAAAATAATATTGAAATTCTCAGAAGATCCATTCATATATTGTTTTTTTTGAAAGAAAGTATTTCTAAATAACAACCTATTCATATGTTATTTGATGTATAAAAATTATTCAATAACAATTTAATGTTTTTTTCAGATTTTTTAAGAAAATAAATATTTTGTGATTGTATTCTTTTATATATATTTCACTGAAACATAAAAATAAATAAAACAAAAATTAATCACTTATATGAAATCTAAAATGTCAAATGTTGAAAACCAACATTTTCAAAAATAATATATATATATAAACAAATTGAAAAATTATATTTCTGTCATATTATTACAAAAATATTTTATTTTTGTAAAAATTATCTACACAAAAATTGATGTTATTTTTAACTTAAAATAACGAAATATTAAACAAAACAAATTTTTTGAAAATAAATATATAAAACATTTATAATAATAATTTGAATGTTACTTTATCAACATAGTTGTATTAATAAACCAACTAAATGTAAGGTAAGCGCGTGTTATATTTTAAGAAAGTAAACATGAAATTGATGATTTACATGATTTATCTTACAAGAAATCTATTTGAAAATTTATTGCTTTGTTGACTGCTAATGTCAACGATATGTAATTACTTACAGAAAACAATGACAATGAATTACATGGTAAACATCATTAGTTTCTATCAGACACTGTAGAAACTACATTTTTTAATCTATTATAATCAGACATCTAACATTACTTCTTTTTAATATACGAGTAAATATCACTCTTTTATAATTATTTGAAAATTATTAAACGAATTATTATTTTTTAAATATACTTAAAATCGTAATATGTCACTGGAAATACAGAATACCCATATTTATCTTATAAATATTTAATTGTTTTTCATAAACAATTTATTATGTTAAACATAAAAATGCTATCTTTTTAAAAAAATATAAATATTAAAAAAAATTACAACAGGCACATTTTAGTTTTAATGGATAATTTGTGTAAGTTATTTTGTCATTAAACTCAGATATTAACTTGTGTTTCTTATAAAGAAGAAAACATCTTTGGTATTATTTTTTTTAAAAAAAAGATAGAATGTAATATCGAAAACTTCAATTGATGAAATATTTGTTTAAAATTAAATATAATTACTTCTGATTATTTCTTAGAAGTAAATAATTTGAAAAATATTTTGTAAATATACAAGTTAGGAAAGAAATTTGATTTGGTTAGTTATATTGTATACTTATTTATTTTTTTATGTTGGTTTTATGTTTTATTATTGATTCTGTTTTCTCCGAAAGCAAAACAAAAAAGGGAAGTATTTTCAAAATACAAAATGAATGTTTTTCGTATGCTCTTACGCCTATACTGACATTTACTTGTGTTTTATCTATTTTATTTTCAATAACTTTCATTGTTTTTACCAATTTACGATGAAATAATAATATAAATAAAATTTATCTTTCGTTACTTCATTCAAATAGAAAAAGTAGTTTTATAAACTATCTTTTTCTTTAATCCAAATCAGTACAGTTTTTTATTTTTTTATTAGTTTATTTAGTTTTATCTGTTTAAAACAAAAAAAAATATTTTATATTAACATCATCATTTTCATAAAAGCCTCTATCAGCTCACAGCTGGACAAAAGCCTCATCAAATATCATTAGATCCTTTTAAATGTTTTTCCAAGATTTTTCTACTGTTTTCCATCCATGGCTAATTTCATTCAACTCTCATCTCCACAACATTTTACAATACTATTTATCTATTTTTATAGAGTATCTCCTAGGTCTCTTTTTGTCTCTTAGTCGTCATTCCATAACGATTTTTAAACATCTATTGTCTTCTTCTTGCTATATATCCTGTCCGAACCAATTTCATCAAATTTGTTCTGTTAAATCAGTTAATCTTTTCTATTCTCTCATCTATTTAGGTTTTTTTGTCGCATTTAGAAAATTGTAACAAAATATTTTCCATTTTTCACTGGCTTATGAAAAGTTTTTGTTTCATTTTTACATCCAGTTTTCAAGTTTCTGACCCATAAGTACAAGCAAGTAGTACTTATTGGTTATATACTTTCCAGTTCAGGTTCAATGACATTTTACTCTTATTTATTTATTCTTCTAAATGTTGCTCATGCTGCCCTAATTCTTAATCTAATCTTTGGTTATATCTATCATTATTTTTCATTCAAGTTTTAGTCTTCTCTGAGTGCATTATAATATATATATATATATATATATATATATATATATATATATATATATATATATATATATATATATATATTCGTAGTCTAAAAGTGTACTAAAAATATATTTGATTTATATCAAAGAAAATAAAAAATAAAACATAAATTAACTCTCATCGTAAAAAATCTAAAAAAATTAAATATATTTAATAATTATAATAAACACGAATTGATTATCTATACAGATTATATGAGTCATGAACAAGAATAGTAAAGAAATGATTTAAATATTAAATGATCGATTCATTTATATTAATGCTATTATTACGAAGAACCTTGTTTACAACAAAATTTTAAATAAACGTTACCAAACTACCAATTTAATGATTAAAACAAAACTATCGCTCCTTGGCAACATCGAAACATATATTGAGAGTGAATAATAAAAATATATAAAAAATAATTTAATGACATATTATTCGGAATGTAAATGAATAAATTCATGCCCATAGTCACGAGTCAGGTGCAAACAATGTGGTCTCCACAAAAGAAATACAAGTACATTACGTACACAGAACTGAGAACAGCGTACCCTGCAATTTGATATGGACCACTCCTATGCCACACATACATACTTGTGTGTATGAAGCAATCAAAACACTTAGATATTAATTGTCGACGATGTTCAACTCAAAACTATGTGGGTATGAAATTCTGTACTGTAATGCACACATTAACGAATTGTACTTTTTTTGATATATTATTTTTCAATCATAAAAATATTCCGTGGGTATTTTTCGCCTTGACATATGATTTTCATACAACTGACCTCGCAGGTAAATCATTTAACAATAAATTGCAATTACAATAATTTATTTAAACATGTGTAGGTGGTTGGTACATATGAGTTCATCATCAAATTTGACATAATAAATTTTTAATTATTTTTTTTAGAATGTAGTCAACTGATGAAAAAATTAAATTACTTATACATACATATATACATGTTGAAATACCCACACAATAAAATACATACATACATACATACATATATATATATATATATATATATATATATATATATATATATATATATATATATATATATATATAACAAATATGAATTCTTTTTATGGAAATATATCTGTAGAATTATTTGATTTAATAATTTATTCTAATTCATAGTTTTAATTCTATTTTTATAAAAAAAATAAAATATGGTATAAAATTTCTTTGATCATTTTTTTTTATATTTTTTAGTAGAAAAAATATTGAATGGAGTTCGATTTTTTTAAAACTGAAATTAGTTACTTTATCAAAATTGAATTTTTAAATATAACTTACAAAATTTTAAGAAAAAACATTGCTTCATATACGGTCATCCAAATGTGACGCCTAGATTTGTATTTTATTAAAAAGAAATATGTGTATAGGGTGGTATATAGGGAAACATGTGTATAGTTTTTTTTAATAGAACACAAATCTAAGTGTCACATTTGGATGACCTTATATTACAAATTAAAAATATCTGTTCAGTGCCAATTTGTTTACCTAATAATACAAATTAAAATATAAAAATAAGTCTTACTACACACACTAAAAACAAAAAAGCATGAGTATTTGTTTAAAAATATATAATATGAATATTTATTTGTCTGTAAAAATAAATACATCATATGAAAAAAACCCACTAAAAACCAATACAACTGTAATATTATGCTTTTTATAAAAAAAGTGTTTATTTTAAACAGATAGTTTACTTATTTAACATATATACGTATATTATTTGACAGATAATTAATAATAGAATATTTTTAACTCGATAATAATGCTTGTTGAAGAACATTTTTATCGTATTTATTTTTTAAACGTGCATATAAATATCATATCTTTGATATAAATTTATTACGAATTTTTATAGTTCTTTAAGTTTTATAAAAATGTTTTTAAAAAATATGTATAGAGTCGAACAGATTTCATCAAGTACAAGTATATAAAATCGTAAATATACTTTGGTCTTTGGAATGTGCTTGTCTTCTTTGTTAATAAACGACACTTTTTGGACGTTTTCCAACTATGTTATTGACAATTGATATTTTGAGTTTTTCTAACGAAACAAAAATAAACAAACGAGAAAAGAGCAAGCATATCTTTAATGAATAATTTAGGTAGATTTTATATTTTTATCTGATAATAATCTACAAGTAATAAAAAAAGGTTTTGTAGTGTGTTTTTATTTAAAAAAATATCTTTATTAATACACACATACAAATATATATATATATATATATATATATATATATATATATATATATATATATATATGTATAGGTGTATTCGTGCGTATGTAAGTATGTATATTAATTGAACGTAAATTTTCAAATACATGAGTTTTTTTTATTAAGTGCAACTCATTCTTTGGTTATATTCGAATCTATTCGATGCAAGTAGTTCGGTTTTCTCTGTCGTTTTTTTATTCGATGCTTTTAACATTCATGTTTAGTCATTCTCTAAATTATTTAGATTTTTTTTATTAAAACATATTTCATGCCTATCATTTTACTAATCAAACACATATTACGTTAGATGAAATGTGGTGCTGGTCGTATTGGAAAGATTGGTATGACAAATGAATACGTATTATAAAATTAAGTACACGCCAATACAAACAACATCTCTATAAAAGATGATCAGTACTAACAAGTCAATCAAGTTGTCGATTGAAAGAAGATTGGCTTCGACCAATTGCATGCCCAGTAAGAAACTCTATAATTAATATGTAATAACATTTCGAATGTTCGAAACGTTCTCACCAGTATGATCGATTTCATTTAAACTATTTATTATATTTAATATAATTTATTTACAGATACTGTGTACATGTTTGTTTTGAAAATCGTATAAAATATTAGTATCTGTACGATGAACAAGTTTTAACTAGTAATTAGAGTCGAGGTGAACGATGTATACCACGATCATTCTTTTTTTGTTGCAGTAACATACGATCATATCAAGATATTTCGTATAATCTAAAAGTTTAAAGCTATAAAACTTTTAACGTAGATGGTCGTTAATTAAATATTTTTAATAACACTTAGACGTACCGGTCAATAATAAATTACGGGAGTAATAACCTTGTATAAAAGTCAACTGACGAATTCTCAACTTTTTTTGTACTATTTATGTATCGTCCAAATAATTTATCGCTGCTAATTATGAGACAACAATGTAAATCCAATTAAAACTTTTCTAGTATATGTACAATGAAAATAAAATCATCAAATCAAGTACACGTACATTTTTGTTTACATACATATATACTTTATATATATATATATATATATATATATATATATATATATATATTATACATACACGTGCGTACATATGTATATTATATATTTATGTATGTATGTACACAAGTACGTATCTACATGTGTATATAATTATATGTAAACGTAGTTATAAAACTGAGTAATTTATATTCACGATTTATTTTTTATTTTAATTGCCTATTTTTTATTGTATTTTTAATTCCAATATAAGGAATTAATTAATAGATACATATAGATGATAATCTAATTGTAATGTTGTATTCTTAATTTATATGATATTTATAGGTGAGAATAATATGTTAATGTGTTAAACGGGTGAAGAGAGTTGTTACAACGAACAACAATTATCAGTTTAGTGTTCTGTTTTCTAATTAAAATATTCAGTGTTCTATTTCGAGAAGTTTTAATTTGTTTTACTACTAACAACTTGCACTGAAAGTACGTGCGTGTGTTTATAGATTTTTATTATCGTACACGAGTTGTATATATGAGTTTTTATAGATTTTCAATTAGAAGTTTATTTATTAGAAAATAATGAACCTTTAATGTTTATTTTAACAGATTAAATAAAAATGTAATTAAATAATTTTCTATCAATTTATGTGATTGAACAATAAAATCAGTTATGTTTTATTTCATTTATTTTATCTTAATTATAAATAACTACTATTTAACGTCAATTCTATAGAACTAGACTTTTTTCTACATAAATATATAAAAATTAAATAAATAACATAAAATAATATGGACGCATCGATTAATTAAAATTGTATGTTTAATTCTATATATGATGAAATATGAAAAAATAAATTAAAATATTTATTATTTAGGTTTAATAAATTAATATTTTCTGGAATATTATTATTTAATTATTAAACAATAACTAATTTAATTTTGAAAGGTACATCAGTTGGGCATTTTTTAACTTATATATCATCATAATCATTAGCTTTTCTATCCACTGCTGAATGAATGGTTCTCTTAAAATTTCCACTTCAACCAATTCAATATTTTTTTTCAAGTTCATTCTAACGAAATTTCTTATATCTCTATCCCATCTGTTCATGGGATTATTTTCGTGCCTTTTTATATATTTAGGTTCTCAATCAATAATTTCTCTTATCTTTCTTGCTATAACACTAATAAATTTCCATTTTAAATTTCTTATTTTTTTATAATCCCCGTAACTTTTATTTTCTTTCTGATGTACTCTATTCTCTTTATGTTTCCACATGTTATTCCTAATATGCATATTTTCATCCTTATTTGTGCTGTCTGGAAGTACTGAGTTATTCTAGTATTTAAAATTCATGTTTCACTACCCTAAGTGATTAATAAGAATGATGATATAATTAAACTATGATAATTTCTTCCAAACTGACACTCTCTCATTATATTCCTTCAGTATTAATGAATTGTTTCAGATAGTAATAATTTTAATTTTATCTGAATCTTCATTAAACACTAATTTTATCTTGCTGAAATTAATCATAAAACCATTTTTTGATTTGTTTTATCAAATTTTTTTTCAAATTTATTTGGGCTTGCTGAGAAAAAAATATTGTTATCCAATCTTAAATGATTAATTATCCTCCATTTATTTTTAATCTAGATTTCTAGTTAGATGTCTTAAATACTTCTAATATCACTATAAATAGTTTTGGAAATATCGTATCGATCTTTTTCATTTCTTCTGTAATTTTTAACTTCCCTGTTTCTTCGTGAATTTGTATAGATGATGCATATGTATGATGTATAGAACGGATAAAGTATTTTATCACTTTAAATATTAATAACTCTAAATCAAATAAATTGGAAAAATGTTTTGAACGATAAAAAAATATACTTAATAAAGAATATTTCATTATAGATTGATGTTATAATAAAATCATTTAATTTATAAAAATGTAAAATATTTTATATTTAAAAAAGAGATATGTCTTTTCATTAAATTAAAAGTTTAAAATGAGGAAAAGTACCGAAAACTTTCATGACATTATGATAGTTTTTTAAATATAAATAAAAAATCTTATTTCACACAATTATACAGAAAATTTAGAGTTTGGCCCAACAAAAAAATTATTTTGTAACATAATTCAAAATTTATATAAATATATATATATATATATATATATATATATATATATATATATATATATATATATATATATTTTTTATATATATATATATATATATATATATATATTTAAAATATATATATATATATATATATATATATATATATATATATATATATATATATATATATATATATATATATATATATAAAATGTATTATATGTAAAAAAGAATTTATTCAGAAAGTCAATTCAAATTTATGTATATATATATATATATATATATATATATATATATATATATATATATATAAAATATGCAAATGAGAAATAATTTTTATTCTTATATATTAAACAATAATAAGAACAGTACGATATTCTCTTTGTTACAGTCATGACAGTATAAAAATCGTAATTATTATTTTTTCACAGCTGCTTGTCAATCCGTGACTACATTTCTAGCAACGCGTCAAATCCATTTGTAACATATTATTTTGGTAAATTTTAGAAATTATACGGTGATGTTTTCAGTCATTTCTAATATATTGGTTTAATTATAATTAGTATTATTTATTTGTTGTGAATAGAAACAAAGATGAATAAAAAATAGTTAAATGCTTATTTACATATTATTTCACGAGTTTATTTCGAAATATGTAATTAATTTTGATAATTAATTTACATATTGTATTTCTATTACAAATAAAGTTTTTTTGAAAATTTTAATAAATAATAACTTAACATATATGACTTAACATACATATATATATATATATATATATATATATATATATATATATATATAATATGTTCATTAACTGATTAAAATAAAATAAATTAAAAATAATATAAAGAGAGAAAATAGAAATTAAGATCAAATTACATAAATATTACTTAATTTAATCTTATATATTTTATTTAGGTCATATATATTTAATTTGTATAAAAACATAACTATTATTCATTCTTATTGTAATTAAATCTATAATAATGTATTATAAATTGCAAAAATTAAATAATATTTTATTATCTTTGCAATTCAGAATAAAATTATTGTTTTTTAGTTTAAAAAATATTAATTTTTACTCATAACGTGTTTTTATAATTTCAGAAATGTAAAATATTCTGCTTTAGAAAATAAAATCTTTGATAAATATATAAATTACTACAATTATTTATTTGGAACTGAATTTAGTTCTTTTAGATTTTTAGTATCTTTTTTTTAAAAAAAATTTCATTAGCAGGCAGCAAAAAAAAGAAATTGCTTTATTTTTTGTATAAAACCGATTGATATTTTATGTATAATATTGGTTATATTAAATATGAAGTAAGTATTTTTTAATTTGTTTTCGATATTTTCAGTAAATTTCGATTATAAATTAAACAAGAAAACGATTGAATATAAATCCATTTGTTAATATTTTGAATTTAACATGGAGGAATATTGGAAAGGTTTTTATATTTTTCATGATTTGGTATTTTTTATCTAGTATCTCGGTGTCATTCGTTGCATAAATTATAAACTATTTCAATACTCATACCAGATTATAACCTAGAAATCAAATAAATAAGCCAATTAGTATTGTTAAAATAAATAAATGTAGTGATTGATTACTGTTAAAGTAGAAATTAGATAAGTGCACAAGTAAGCAAATTAACTCTTTCAAACATAGCATGTTATTAAATTTTGATCTGTTAACGTAACATCTTATTATTTTTGCTTATATTAATTATATTTTCATGTCGTGTTTTATTAATTTTTTTATATTTTCAAACATGTATCGAGTATGTAGTAATATATGAGATAAACATTGAACAAATACTTATAACGAGACATGAACATATGAATTAATTTGATGTTTGAAACTTCAAGAGAATAGATAGAGATTTTTTGATATATAATTAATAATAAAATAAAGATTTTTCAATCAAACAATATGATGTATTTTAATTAGATATTGATGTATTTTTACGATAAAGGTAGTCGAACTCAGTTATAACGAGCTTTATTGCAACAAGATCACGATTGTATTTACACGAAGATAGAATAATTCTTCAAAAACGTGTAAAAAATTCTATACGAATATGAAAGCTTTTTGTTTAAAAGATTCAACATTGTAATTTATAAACATTACTATTTACTTGATATAAAATAAATATAAGATATATTTACTATGACTGAATAATTTATTTAAGAGATGAAAGTGATGATTTTGAAAAAAATATAACTCATGTAAATATTTTATTGATTATATTATTAAATAATTAAATTATTTTTCTATGAATCTACTCAAAAAATAATTATACAAAAGTAAAATGGAAACAATAATAGTGTTTTATTTTAGAAATTCAACACCCTTTTTGACTACTTTCATAATTGTATATATGATATGTTCCTGTTTAGAATGTTCGTTATAGAGCCAGCACATTTTATTTAAGATTTTTAAACTATGACCAAAAACATAGTTTAAAAATCTGAGACCATTTTGTTCATAGTATACAAAACATATATTACAAAAAATATATTATAGAAATTCAATTAAATTTTATTATAAACTTTTAAAACACTGTATATAATATAATATAATATAATATATATATATATATATATATATATATATATACAGATATTAAGAAATACGTTTATTCACACTGGTTTAAATTTCAAAGAAAATCCATTATTTCTCTTCAAATAAAACATACAATATAAATATTTATTGATATGGATGCAGCAAAAATACTTATAATCTTAAATACTTTAAGATTATAAGTATTTTTCACTTGAATAACTTCTAATTGTTCTAAATTTAATTTTTGCAAGATAGCGCTCAATCACATATTGTGGTAATGACAAAAGAAAAAATAATGAATTTATAGAAAATTCTCTTTTATAGTCCATATCCACCTGATATATCACCATAGAATTTTATTTATTTTTATTTCTAAATAACAGTGAAAAATTTAATACTAACAACGTTAAAAGCAGACATTTTTCAATTTTTTAAAAATAAAAATTCTGAATTTTATAAAAATGGAATTTATAAATTATCTTCTCATTTGGAAAGAATAGTTTAATGTTCAGGTGAATATTTTGATTAAAAAAATTATTTCAAGTTAAAATATTCATATTTTCATCTCAAAAACGACAGAATTTTCAATTATCTAATATTACCATCATCGAGACAAAATTTACTTTGAAAGCTGATATAGCTTTGATTATTTTCTATTAATAAAAAGTATTTTTCGTTTGTTTTATGACAATTTAATAATAGCATAAAACCTTTTTGAAAAAATAAAAAAGATTGAAAATGTGCTCTTCTATAACGTTCCATTCTTATATACCTATATATATATATATATATATATATATATATATATATATATATATATATATATATATACATTAACATGCACAAATAAATGATAAAACTGAATTGTCTCGATTCATATATTTCGAATACCTTTATCGTGATATTCAATCAAATATATACATAATCCTTTCAGTTAGAGTTTGTCGCGTGAAATTTTCACGAGATAAGATATGCATGTGTGTTAAAATATGAATGAAAAGTGTATGAAACATGTTAAAATATGTGTTTATGTGTGCATATGTATGATTTATTTTCAAAAAAAAGAAGTAAAAACTTTTCAGTGTACATGATAGAAGCAGTACATATGGATGTAAAATTCCATTTCATCATGTCTGAAAGAGTTAATGGAAGTATGAAATGTGCGATATTACGGATTACTGTGTTCGTAAAAGGTGATTCGGGGCATGAATATAATGCATAGTGAGCACAAACAAGACATGTCGTTATTTTAGCATCATCGCACTGCCTGATCATGAGCACAGTAGTGCACGAAACACACACCTTGTGGGAGCAGCGCTGCGGTCGCATTGCCTGCTTACCTTTGACGAAATTAGCGTCAAAGTCGGCGACGACTCCTGTAACAAGCAGAAAACAAAAACATTAGTGTCTGTGCTAAAGAACACGAGTAAACAAATATGTCCTATAATAAAATACATCGGCATGCCTGTAATTTAGTTGCAGAATGTCGACAATACATCTCAGTTATCTCACAAGCACTGAAAGCATACACACGTTCCAAATGGAGATTTAATATTTCACTTAATTGAAGACATGGTAAAACAAGCACAGTTTCTTTAATTTTATTTCAGATTGTCTTATATTATCTCGGAGGTGTAACATAACGTCTGTTAATAATACGATATAGGATATTTGAACATTCTGAAGAAATATTAACAGGGTTTTCCAATAAGCGCTTCAGAAGTTTAAATGGAAATAAAAAAAAGTATTTAATTAATTAATTTTTTATTATTTTATTTTTAATCATATTCTATGGGATTAATTATAAAACACAATTTCAATCATATGACCACCACAATTTCGTTTAACATAGTACATTCGTTTAGTTCAATTTTTAATCACTCTTTCACATAATTGTGGTCCAATTTCATGAATTACACGTTTAATTTTTATTTTTAACACTTCTGTTGTTTGTGTTTTTTCAGCATAAACCAATAATTTTGCATAACCCCACAAAAAATAATTCAATAGAGTTAAATCACATGATCTTAGTGACTAATTGATGGGTCCATTTTGTGAAATAATGGACTCATTAAACTTTTATTTCAATAAGTCTATTGAAATTTTTACAATTTCTAAGCATTGTTGAAGTGTTAAATGTTCCATGATAATTTGCCAAACTATATTGAGTTGAAATGTCAAAATGAGTTTGAAAAAAAATTCAAACATGGCTGTCATCAACTGTCAAAGTTTTGATATTCTTATTAGAACACACTATATTTTTTAATTAGTAGATTACTGTATGTGTAAATAACATTTGTATTAATATATTATACATATAATTTAATTAATTGATTTTACTATTAGCAATGATTAATTTTTTATTGATTTTTTGTGGTATAATTTAATTATAGAAATTGAATAAATATATTTTTTATAATTATGAATTTTTACTAATGTAACTAATTTTTAAATGTTATTTAATTAAAACAATATATACAAAAATTGTTGCTAATAGTTATAGAAATAAATGCAATATTTCACATTTCGATTTTTAGATAATCAAAATGAATAGTTAATAATATATATTAATTAATTTCATTTAAAAAAATATTTTTTAGTATATAGTAAGCTTCATTATTAATTATTGAATTTTAATATGTTATTATGAAGACTTTTATCTAATAGTTGCTTAAATATTTATTAATAAAAATAATTTAAAAAAATGATTTAATGTATTACAATATCATAAAAAATATGTTTATAAGATTTATTTTTTCATTTTATGGTATTAGATATATATATATATATATTTGTATTAAAAAGATAAAAATACGTTTTATATAACGTAGTTGTATAGTATTTTATTATTGTTGCAGAAATAAATGAAAAGTCTACAAAAAAAAATACAACTATTCTTAAAAAACACAGTATTGCTTTTAAATTAAGTATTAGTATATCAAAATAAACTATAACTATTAAAAATATATTTATGTTAACAATCATTGACATTTTGTTATAAAAAAATGTTCCCATGTATATAATTTATTGTTAAAATTATTTTTGTTTCTTTTTTTTACTTAAAATCATATTTTTTAAATTGCTATTAAAAAAAAATCATCAGTTTTTATTATTTTTGATTTGAAGAAATCTGGGTGAAATTTTAAATATTTGGATTTTATTGTATTTTTACATTTATTTATACGAACATATAAAAATATACATATATATATATATATATATATATATATATATCCATGTGTGTGTATTTGTAATTTTATATCTCTGTTCGTTTTTACGATTATATGTTGTATGTGGTAGTTTAGTTAAATACTTTCATATGTAGACCCCTAAAAAAGTATCAAAAATGAACGACAAAAAAAACATTTTGTAGAATTCAGTACACGTTATTTGTGAACAGATTTACAACGTTAAAATGCAAGTAAATCAAGCATGTCTGAATGTTGCAGTTGCAGCAGTCAGTGCACCAATGCATAAAATCAAACAAAAGCATTTTGGAATCCTTAGTCTCAAGGTAATCCGGATTAAATAGACTCTCCTTTTTATAGCGCACCTAAATTGAAGAATATCTCGCAATGAATATCAACGGGCTATTTGCACTTGGCTTCACTATAAAAAATATTGTTATCGATATTGAATCTTTCTAATAACTACATTGCAGAATTAATTTTATATAGAGTAATTTTTAAATATTATATTACAAACATATCCAGCATTGTTTTTGTATAATGAAATAAACGGTAAAAAAAATTACTACCGATAATTGCTTTTGGGATATATAATTTACTAAACGAGTTTATTAAAGTAAAGTATCAAAAATTTTTTTGTCAATAATCAACAAATATTATCTCGATAATTTAAATAAATATTTTCACAGTGTGTGTCTGTTTTTACTTACCGATAATATGGGTAATATAAATGCGCACTAAATTTTTATGTATCGTCTGTTGTATACATAACCCGTACATAATAATTGTATATTCATATTAAAGACTATATTCGATTTTAGGATAATAACTATTGCGCTCTTGAGATAATAACGTTTTGATTTTTTTTTAGACAAATAAATTATCCATAAATTTAATTCAAGGATAGTAGTAAATAATTACGAATGGATCGTCTTACTAAAAAAGTATCTAAAGTAACATACCGTCAAAATAAAAAAATAATGAATATATGTAAAAAGAAAATTACTATTTTAGATTAAAGAAGACTAAATACTCAAAAATAATTTTGATTTAATTAAATAATATACATATATATATATATATATATATATATATATATATATATATAAGAAAAATGACTATAATAAATTAAAACATACTTAACGTATATGTTTCCATTTAAATTATTAGGTCTACCGAAAAGTTCTGTCCGCTTAGCGCACAAATTTAAGAGCGTAGAAATGTAATTTAATGAAAGATATACGAGGGTCGTTTGTTAGTATGGTAAAAAAATAAGAAAAACTAAATTAAAAAATTTAATTTAATTAAACAAAATAAATTTATCATACTTATCATACGACCCTCGTATGACTCATTCTTTTTATTGTTTGTCTTATCATTAGTGCCTTTCAATATATACTAAAACAAATGTTTCATTATCAGTATTTACCAAAGAATATTGAAGGAAAGATAACTGTTGATAAGATTCATTTTTAGTGCTGTATATTTTACGAATATCAACAAGGAAAGAATGCTGCACAAATATATAGGAATTTATTAAAAATTTTTGAAACAAACGCAGTATCTGAAACGACATGCAGAAGATGGTTCGAGAAATTTAAGAATAGAACTATAAAGATGAACTACGTTCTGGAAGACCTTTTGTGTAAGGTGATGATATTTTTTGCAATATTTTGAAAGGAGACCTATTTTTAATTTTATCACATGAATTGGTTGCTCGGAATAGGAAAGATTGTGTAACCGTTCGTTCGTCTCTATTTTCATTTAACAAAAATAAATAATTTTTGGAACACCTCGTAATAGGAGATAAAATGTGGATTATATATGACAATTAGTGAGGAAAACCGTATAATTCAAAGTTAGATAACCTCTATAAACGGAGCTTAAATATGAAAAAAAGATGTTGTCTATATGATGGGATATGAGAGGACCAATTTATTATATTAATGACCAAGAAAAAAATTGTGGGACATAGTTGAGAGATTCTAAATCAATATAGAACTTACCAAATGCCATTTTTATTTTTAGCTCTACAACAATTTTAAATAGAAAAAAAATAGTGAAGATCGAGATATAAAAAAGGTTTCAAATGAGTTTTTAACTTCGAAGGACAAGTCATTTTATGGGAGAGGAATTCAAAAGCTTCCATCAAGATAAAAAGAAGATATTATAAATGGAAATTATATTGTTAATTAAATATTAATAAATAATATAAAAAATATTGTTTTTTTTTCACTTAAAAAAACTGTTTTTCACTTAACAACTTTTTGGTAGAAGAATACAAAAATATTTTAAACGTTATATACAATATATATAATTCATATAATTGCTAGTTGGTTATTTAGTAATAATATTAAATCAAATAATTTATTGTACAATATATTTATAGTTATTTTGTTATAACTATTATTATATATAAATTATTTTGATTCTTTTCTTAACAAATGTATTAATAAATACGTATAAGCACATCTTTGATTATATTTTAATATAACTGTGGATAATTATGTTTAATAAATAAACTTAAAAAACGATAACAATAAATTAGCACTCTATTAAAAAGCCAAAAATTATAATTTACTGAATCTATTAAAATAAAATATTTTCCAATAAGTAAAAATATTTTTTAATACAAAAGTTAACTATTGGTAACCTTTTTGGGTATAAATATTTTTTTACATTTTTATGAGGGATAACTAGGACGTACTCGTTATTTATATTTTTATCAAAAGAATAAGTATATAATAATTAAAAAAATTGACTACTTTTTATTCTTCGATTTTGTGTTATTACAATTAAAAACCGCATACAAAATGGAGTTCTTATTAAAAACGGACTAATTTACGTGAAGACATCATTTAAAATTTCAAACCATGCGGTTAATAGAAACAAGTCTAAAGCACATAATAGCATGGACTAAATGTTAAATGATTTTTTTCGTTGTTATTTTTTTTTATTTTAAAAAGGGTTTTTTACGATTTTTGCAATGCCATATGTCGATATTTTCTGACCAGCGCACGTACCAAAGTCAAATAGTCATCCGTTTTAGACAAAGCAACCAGCTGCACATGTATTCAATACATTTTAAATTTGGAAAACAAAGATAGTGTTATACATTTGTAATATTTTTTTATTACGTTTCGTTTTACCTTTCCGGACGAATATATACATAGATATACACACATATACATACATACATACATTCATATATGCATGCATATATATATATATATATATATATATATATATATATATATATATATGCATACATGTATATATGTATTTGTCGGTCAGAATTAGTTTCACGAAACAAGAGGCGTAAACATCATATGGTAAATGAGTGAATACATTGAATTTAGAATTGATCGTTTTCAGGTATATTAGAATTGTTAAATGATTTTTAAAATAGGATAAACGTTTTGTTCTTCGACCGATTAAAGAACTAGATGAATAGAATATTATACATTGAGATTATGTTTGGAAATATAATACAGTGAATACAACACTTGTAAAGCGTGTATATATATATATATATATATATATATATATATATATATATATATATATATATATATATATATATATATACCATATTATAATTTTTCTATTTCAATCAACTTGTAACTTATATTTGAAAAATCGAATTAAGTATTAATGTAATTCGATATTAAAATATCGTATTAGCTATTAGATAATATTTAAGTAGAATAACTTGTACATTAATTGTCATATGATATGATTTAACATAAAATACCCATTAATAATATAGTAAAAACTATATTGTAACAGAAAGTATCATATTTTTTTATTAATATTTTAATTTTAATCTTTATTCATTTCATTGTGTTATTTGTTGTTAATAAATATAACGATTTTTTTTCTTACACTTCTTATCGACAATAACATTTTAATGAAATACATTGAATGATTTATTTGCAAGAGTGAAATATGACAAAAATATCCAAAAGATGATAATATACTTAAATATGATAAATTGTCATTCTGCACTTGTTAAATAATATATTATTTCAATAAAATAATCAAATAAGTACAGAAATATGTTTCTTTGCGATTTTTAATGAAATATTTCTAATAATTTTAGTATTAAAAAATCTGTTCATTCTATATGTAATTACATTTTTCTTTTGAACGAAAATAATTTTAATTATATACACAAAGAAGTTTCAGATTTTGTTTCATTTAGTTTAGTTCCAAATATTAGATTGTAAAGGATTGTTATTTTAATTTAATAAAAAAATAAATTTATAAAATTTATTAAAACTGTACTGAAATGAATTAAATGAAAGAATACTCTAATCGTTCTGCTTATTTAAATATAACGTTAAAAAAATACTAGGTTAATTCTTATTGATTATTTTACTACAAAAATTATATACAATTAAATATATAAATAAAGAGAGTGAGAGAAAAAGTGAAAGCAAGCTAAAAAATATTTTTGATTGAGCATGAATTATTTTAAGCATTTAAAGTTTCTTGCCTTCATTTTCGTAGAAATATTTAATTGCTATAAAATAATAAGGAAATTATGTTAGGATTTCGCGGAAATTTTAATAATGATGATTCTCAATGGAATTATAATCAATGATTTTATTCATCAAATGTGTTTTTATAGTTCATTGATTTATATTTGTCTATTATTTTATAATTCTGTCAAATTTAAACGTAAAATATTTTTTAAAATTATATAATTTTTTGTTGATCCACAAAATTAAATTTTAAATATTTAAAAAACTCCCTAATTTTTAATAGTTTTACTTAATCAAATGATAGAATAAATTAAATATAGTAGGATGTTTTATTTACTTCTTGTAAACAAATTTCTTAATTATTAATAAAAAAATAAACGAAATCTTTAAGTATTTCATTATTAATGAATGATAACTAATTATAAAAAAATCATTTGGCTTTCAAAATAAATCTATTTTAAGAATAATATCTTTCTTTATTCACAAAGATAATCATTGTAATGATTTTTTTTAATTAATTCGAAATATTTATGAATATTGAACTTGTAACCACAACTAAGAAATATGCTTAATTTCGATACTTTAACAATAATTAAGTAATATTGTAGATTATAAGTAATTTATTATAACAATCTCAAAAATTAATAATAATATTATTTTTTTATTTATTTTGGAATAGTTTTATAAGAAACATCTTTATAATCATGATATTTTAAATATTTGTTTTACTAATTATTTTTAACCCTTAGATAAAAAGTTCTATCTTATGTAAATTTGTTATATTGATATATCACGATAATTGTAAAATTTGTTTACAATTTTAAAAATAATTTAATTTGATTTTGATAACTAACGAGACAAAATTTATTAAATCAAATTTATAAATACATAAACATATGTACACACACACACACACACACACACATATATATATATATAAATAAATATATATATATATATATATATATATATATATATATATATATATATATATATATATATATATATATATATATATATATATATATATATATATATATATATATATATATATATATATATGTATATATCTAATATGTATATAAGTTTAAAATAATAATAAAAAGTTCAAGTGAAAATTCAATCGAATATTAGTCACGTATATATATAAATAATATTTTATATAGCATCTCATCCATTTGATAAATATATATTTCCTCTTATCTCTTTACTTGAAAATAAGTATAAATAATTATTGAAATTGCTTTTTAATCGTGTATTTAAATGCGGATAAAACAACAAAACATGTTGGTCACATTATATTTTTATACGAATTGGCCTACAGTGTTGATTTTTTACTTAATTTATTATTTATGCTATTCTACTACTGTTTACATACTTAAAAAGACTACAAACATTTAATTAAAATTAATATACATGCCCACGTATACATACATATATATATATATATATATATATATATATATATATATATATATATATATATATATATATATATATATGTATATATGTATGTATGTGTAGTTATATACATATGAATATTTCGGTAATTAAAAAAAGAAAAATTCATAAATTTAGACATATACATGAACATTATGACAATGCGGTGTTAAATATTTACGTACAATATTATTTATTATACTTTTAATATATAAAAAGTGACTAAAAACGTTGAAATTTGTGCAATTAAATAATTTTAAAAAACACATAATACACTAGGAAACGCACTTAAATTTATACATTTTTACTGTATTTATATACATACATATATATATATATATATATATATATATATATATATATATATAGATAAATAGATAGACAGATAGACAGATAGATAGATAGATAGATAAATAGATAGATAGATAGATAAATATATAAAAGTGAACCAAATGAGACTAAAATATAATTAAAAATAGTAAAAAATTGTAAACTAATAAATGTATGTCTAAAATATTCAATTTCATTTGTGCCACCCTATATGTAGTTAAAGTAAAATTCACACAAAAACATATATAGTTATATTTCTATGTAATAAATAATAATTCTTATCTTTATATGAAAGTAAAATAAACAATAATAACCAACATACTAAAAACCAGTATTTATGAAAGATATCGTTATTTTTATATTACTTGTTTGTTTATTTTATATTATTATTATGTTTCAATTTATAGTTTTATATTAATATTAGAACATAAAAAATGTAGTTATAAATGTATTATTTAAAACTATTGTCTTAAAATCAGTGTATAATTTGTAAACTGACCCCAATTTCACAATTTTTATTACAATTAATTTTATAATTATTTTACAGTTAGTTATTTATACGTATAAAAAGAATATTTTATTCATTCCCTTATAGTTAATAACTTTTAAAGTTACAAAATAATTAAAAAAATATTGATATTTTAAAATTTAGTATAAAATTTCAACGCCACAAAAAAGATTGATGAAGTGAAATGAAAGAAATATATTTAATTGAAATTGTAATGATAAAAAATAAAAAATATTTTTAAAAATTGTAATTAGTAAAATAAAATAAAAATATTTAAATAATCTACATTAAACACTGTAAAAATAAAATATATCGTATTTTTTCAATCGATAAATATATAAAATATCAATTAATACAATAATTGAAAATTAAAATATTTTTATTTTAAAATCTATAAAAATAACGTTTACTATATTGTAAAAGTAAAACTCGTCAAGATAATAAAAAAATACATAAAAATAAGACCATGTTCACACATAACAGAATAAAAGAATCGATGATGCAATCGTTGTCGACTATTAAATATTTTCGTTACAGCCATTTTAACTTTATGTCTAATTACTAATGGCATTTTTAACCTTCTTTTTGTAACACCGAAAATATAAAACTTATCCAAAATATCAAGAACTACTAATTAAATAACATAACGAACGTTTTATTTATGTCAGAAAAAGAAATAGGATTTATTCAAATTGAATATATCTTATTTCTTAATTATTTATATGCTCTTTTCTGGTCATGCAATATTTAATGTCATATATTTCTGAATTTCTTACTGATAAGGTTTTAAGAGACTTTTTTTGTATTTACACATATATTTAATTTATACGATTTTATGAGTTTGTTTGTAATCAAAATTTAAATGCGATTTACTCATTTTTATTTTTATTACTGTATATATATATATATATATATATATATATATATATATATATATATATATATAATAGTAGAGAATGAAAAATCATATTATTTTTCTTTCTTCTTTTTTAGTTATATTCATTTTTTAAAACTGAACTAAAATGTAATTTATATAATAATAAAATACTCACAAAGTAATTGTATAATTTTGCAGCTGTCAAATTAGCAACTGTGACTTTGCTATTTTATTTACGTAGTACAATGTTTTAACATATAGCACGTTTTGTTAAATCGTATATTTAGAAAACATGCCAATTTTCGAACAAATATTCATTTTTATTCTTTAAAAATTAAAGATAGTTTTGACACTATTCTTTCACACTACTATTATCTTATTATACAAAATAATTGTTTTATATTTTTCAAATATTTATATATAAACAATGTTTATATAATTTATTTTACTAATTTAGAAAAAATAGTTTTGCATTTAAATTTTTATTAAAATGGAACGTGCATTATAATTTTATATTAGATTTTACATCTATCTATTGTTAAACTGATAAATACAAAATGTTATCATTGTATGTATTCTCTTATACAAATTTTGTTGTACTATGTTTTTAAAAAAAGATTATTTTTATTTTATATCTTGATAAAACACAAAAGTGTATTATAAAAAAATATACATGATATATGTATGTATGTACACACACATAAACATGTATGTATATATACACATATAATTTTTATAAAAATATCTTTTTAATTGTAAACACCTTTTAATTGAAAAAGATACTTATTTGATTAAGGTTCATGTTAGTCAAATTAAATAATTAATTTAAAAATAATTAATGATAGTGTTTAATTAATGTCATTGCAAGTTTCGTGCCTTTGTTTAATTGTAATTATAATTATCCTATTATTTTAATTAAACAATAATACTCCATTAATTTACATTATTAAGAGCATATACACATAAAAAACTATGTAAATATGAAAACTGTTTAGAATATTCTACAAATTGAATTAATATATTGTATATTATAAAAATATTCATATACAAACATATTTATATATTATATATAATATAGTATCTCCTTTCATATACAAGACATACACACAAATTATCGATATATATATATATATATAGGTTGGCAAATATCTCGTCTTTTAAATATCTTGGTCTTTTGAATTTCGCTAATATGTACAAAAAAAAAAAAAAAAGCGGAAGGGAGATACTTGCCAACCTAATATATATATATATATAATTTTTTATTTTATCATTTTGATAAAATACTTTAAAAATGTATTTTTCTAATACTTTTGAAAGACATAAAATACAAAATTATTGTTTTCTAGCTTTTAAATAATAAATGAATATTCATGTATATTTAGCCTTATGTGAAAAAATACATTAAAATTGACACAAAATGCAAATGAAATTAATAAGTCAAAAACTAAATAGAAATATTCATTATCAAGAAAATAGTTATAATGATTATTCATATTTTAATTGTGATAAAGATTCTGGAGAGAAATAAAGTGAAACATATTTGAAATGAAAACAGTTATAATAAAAATAATTACACATAATATTAAAATTAACAATTAATTAAATTAAATATGAAGAATAAAGTCATTAGTTTTAAATTCATGATATTGTTAATAAAATATTTTTTTATAAAATATGTTTTATATGTATATATATATGTGTGTGTGTGTGTGTGTGTGTGTGTGTGTATGTGTGTGGGTGTGTTTGTGTGTAAACTTAATTATTTACCTGTAAACATATGTATAGGGACACATGTGTATTGTTTCTTTTTAATAAAACACAAATCTAGGCGTTACATTTGGATGACCTCTCTTTCTTTCTCTCTCTTTATATATATATATATATATATATATATATATATATATATATATATATATATATATATATATATATATATATATATATCAGAGGGAGTGAGAGAATTATATAATTCAATTCTAAAAACCTAGTTTTTTAATATACGTATTATTACAATAAGAATGACTAAATTAATCAAGATATTTGCCAATAACTGGTAATTTACTAAATCTCATAAAAATAAATATCATTTATTATTAAACAAAAATCAAAATTGTGAAATAAATGTTTTTTTTTAAAATAATCAATTTTTAAAACTCTAAACTTTGCCAAATAAACTATTGGTTGCGTAATTTCTGTAAAGAAAAATAAATAAATTTAAAAAGTAAGGTTAAAAATCTTAAATAAACTTGGCATTTGAATAACACTGTTATTTTTATAAAAAAAAATGGAATTTATGTTAATATAATTTTTAATTTGCCAAATTGTTATCATAATTACTTGCATGATTTTATAACGATTTTATTACTTTATGTATTTTTGTTTATATTTTCATTTCTTCAATAAACTATTTTCAACATTAAATTATCTTCTTCAGGTAGCTCAATCGTAAACGTGTTTTTTAAAAAATAATCTACTTTATAAATAGTTGTTTTATGTACCTATTAACACATAAATAAATATCTATAGCCATTAATATATAGTCACATACATACATATACGTGTGAACGTTTTCTACGTAAAATCTCAATGCCCCTCATTACAAATAACATTAACATTTTTACTTGAAGCAGTCAATAAAAAAGTGAAATATTTCAGTAACAGCACCAATAGAAATTAACTTTGAAACATAAGATGATGGAATCGTAAAAGTTATTTCCTTAAGCATGAGAAGGGCGACTTTTTTTTAACTGTTCTCAAAGGCATCACAAACATAGCGTATATGGTATAGGTGCAGGCGGGCACATAAATTGTTCGACTTTTTTATTTCCTTTAACCAGTTATAAAGGTGACCTATATTCTTCCAGACAAAACGGGTTTGAATTTTTTGCAGTTAATACCTTGCGTTCTGTTTCAATATTTATTCATTCTATTTAATGGAACAAATGATTCAATTTCTCGTCATTCATTTTCTTCTTTTATTACGTGAGGTTTTATAAATTATATATATATATATATATATATATATATATATATATATACATATGTATGTACATGTGTGTAATATTATATATATTGTATCTATAAACAAGAATATAGCAACATCATTTAGCAATATCATTCCAAGTAATAGAGAAATTGTAATGCAGAAGAAAATAAACAACTTTTTTTTATAATATACATTATATCGAAATAAACCTATTATACATAATTGAAAATAATAATGTATTTATGTTATATATATATTTGAATATGTTTAATCATATGAAAACATATTAAAAAATAAAATTATTAGATATTAAACAGACAAATATCAAAAAATAATAGCTATTAAATACATCCATAAAATTTTAATGCCAAATATAAACAAATTATTCTATTTCTGTTTACTATAATTTTATTTCATACAATGTGCACAAACATATTGATAAATTAATGAGTTTAATTTATTATGAGTTTATATACATGAGTTATATTTTATATAAAAAATATATGAATATAGTAAATATTTACAATTTTGATAGATTTTTTTAAAGATTCATTACAAATTTAATTAAATGTTTTCCTTTTAACGTTTATATTATAATATATATATATATATATATATATATATATATATATATATATATATATATATATATACCCATAGATTTTTAAATACATAATTATGATCTATATATAAAAAATATTTTCCTGGTGACTTTGTAATACCAATTATGTTTGACATTGAAAATAAAAGTACTTTTAAATATATTTATAAATATTTAAGTATTTTACATAATATTATTAATTAAAAAAAATATTACTAATTACAAAACATATTTTAAAACATTATTATTAATGAAAATATTTTGTCATTTCCTAATTTTTAAATTTATTCTTTCAAGAAAAATGTTTTTTAAAAATATCTTGTTTTCATGCTATTAAAATTTGTTTAATATTACATTATAAAAATTAATAAAATGAAATTACATTAGAGACAAATATATGTATACTTGTCTTGGAAATGAATTAACTAATCTTTTATTTTTTGCAAAATAAAATTGAATATATTTTAAATATTGATATAAAGGTGTTTTTTAAGGGAGATACAACTTTAAATTTAATCCCTATAAAAAGTTCTATCTATCCTAAAAACACCCTATATATATATACATATATATATATATATATATATATATATATATATATAATGTTTTTTAGGTTAAATAAAAATTTTGACAGGGATTCAATTTAAAATTCTATCACACTTAAAAACACCTATTATTATTACAGAATGAATATGTTGTTGAGATTATCCATGATTTAGAATTTATATAAGTTCGTTGTAAGCATTTCGTATAGAATAAATTTAATTTTAAAAGAAATTAAAAGTGTAATTTGATTATAAATAAATACATATATGGTAAAGAAAAAATATAATATTTGTTTAAAAATAAAAGAAAAATGTTTAAATTATAGAAGAAAAAACGCTCAAAATATTAATGTTACATTGATGAAATTATTTTTTTTTTTTGTAATATAGCACAATAATTGTATTTAGTTATTATAAAATCGATGATTTTTTTATCTATTTTTATCAAGTTCTAATTTAGAACCTATTTTAACTTTAGACAACTACTTAGGATACTCTTTAGGTAACTTTTTATGATACTACACTTACTTACTATACTTTATATTAAGTATCTCGATGGTATAAATATTTTAGTTCATATTTAGTGAGATAAATATTACTGTTATAAGTATTTTGCGATAAAATGATTATTTTTGATTATTTATGAAATATACAAATTCTATTATTTGTTTTGAAAATGTGGTAAATTCACTTTCATACAAATAAATTATCAGTCACAACTTATTGAATACTTTCAATTTCTAGTGATATTAAGGTTGATAATTCATTTGTATAAAAATACAAATTATATTTCAACAATATTATTTTGTAAAGGTATGTTTAATCTACTGAAATATGATGATTCATAACTATATAAAAGATGCTTTTTAAAATACTCAAGTAACTTCATTTAACATAACTATAGAGATGTAAAATACATACAAATAAAAATAGATAATTAAAATGTTCAAATATAAAAAGGCACTTAAGTTACCAGTATATTTGAGCGTCAAATAAATAAAAATTGATATTACATTTAGATCAATATTCATTTAATGATCAAAATTCCGATAAATATTTCAGAAGTCATTAGTAGCAATATTTTATTTCATTGGAAATTGATTTATTATAGAATGACGTCAACAATATATATATATATATATATATATATATATATATATATATATATATATATATATAATGTAGACATAAATTATGAAAACATGAATTATGAAGATACGTAATTTGTAAAACAATTAATTTCTAATTTTTAATTTACAAAGGCAGAAATAAAAAATGGTCATTTTTAATTACTGCTGTCATTTAATACTACACACAAACACACACACACACATATAAATAAATATATATATATATATATATATATATATACACCCACAAAAATATACTTTGTTACAAAGAGAAATAATATAAATTTATATTCGTGTAAGGGTAAATTCTATATAAATTACGTTTTTATACTTTGAAAGTATTTTAATTAGATATAAATTATTCTTCTCTTTTAAATAATATTTAAACATCTTTTCTCTTATTTTTTTAATATTAGAATTGTTTTTCATTGCAATGAAAATCTAAATATAACTTGTTACCATTTTTTTAAAAAAATCGATTTGTATATATATATTTATATATATATATATATATATAATATTTTAAAATAAAAATTGTTGTCTTAAAATAATATAATTTATAAAATATTTGTTTTTCTATACATTTATTACAATAATTATTTTGTATAAAAAACTTTTATAGTCGGAAATCATAAAATACCTAACTCAATTTACACCCAAGCACATTGATAAATCTAACAAAGATTACAGAACTTATTTAAAATATTAAATTTGTAATTAATCATTGCTAGTATTTTTTAAAAAAAAGATATGTCACAGAAATATATTTCGACTTCATTTTTTTCCATAACAAATGGATACTTGTAAAACATTTCACAAACTTAATTGATTTATAAACACAAAGAAAAAGATTAACAAAAACTATTTGTTTTATAAATGTGTCAAATGTATTTTAGTAAGAATCGTAAAAAACTTATAATATTTTCCCAAAAAATTTATGATTTTTTATATTATATATATATATATATATGTTTAAAAATTAAAATTAGCTGTTCTAAAAAATGCAATTTGTAAAATATCTGTATTTTTTATACATTTATTACTATAAATATTTTGTACGAAAAAAGTATTTATATAAATATAACAGAAAATTTATTTAATACAACTTTCTTTGATTTTTTTATTTATTCATTAAATAATAATTGAAAAATGAATTTGGTGTTTTGAATATATATATATATATATATATATATATATATATATATATATATATATACACATATACACACACGTGCGTGTGTGAGTGATATATAAATTGCGTTTCTAGAAACCTATGTCTAACATGAGAATTAAATAAATTCAAGTCATAAATTTTCGTATATAAATTAACCGAAGAAAAAAGAATAATAACGCCGACGTCATCCCTCGAAATAACAAAACAAATTGCACATTTTTAACGATAGCTTAAAACCGTCATTATTCGCTCCCACCACAACGAACAATTGTCTACCTTCATCACATCATACGCTGTGCTATAGTAAACATATTCGGAAATTACCTTTTAGGCTCCAGACAACTGACTTTTTTATCACCTTTTCGTTTGCTATGTGTACCTACAGGTAATATATCCACGGGCAAAACAGGTAAATGTAACATTAGCCAGGTATTTCCTTTGCGTATGTAGGTATATATCCCTTACACAAGTAAAAATGTTTAAGGTACACATTCATATCTATTCTGTATTGGTCGGTACCTGTAGAATGTCGAATTGTTTGTACTGGTTTCTTATAAGAGCAATATAGAGGTAAATGCTTGATAATTTTAATGGACTTTTTTATTTCGCTGTTGCTACCCGATATCTAATTGGCGCGGCAATAAGATTTGTTTATTATTACAGACGAAATTGGTGAATAAACAACCTTAGTCATACTTCCATTATAAAAGTTTAATTGTTGCAATGATCATTAATATTTTTACCGGTTTGTTTATTTATTATTTACATAAATAATAATATTAACATTGTAAAAAAACACTTATGCTCATTTCAATTAAACGAAACCAGTATTATGCAGATTATCTTCTCTAAACTGACTTAATGAGTTTACAAATGTTTTTTGTCAATATTTAATGTACGCAAATTACATTTGAACATTTTATACTTAATTTAATATACTGTATATAGTTGAAATGTATGTGCCCACTCCATACTGTAATGTTTAATTTAATTCTATCCTCATAATAATATATTAATAGCTTCATAGAATTTAAAGAAGAAAACAATGTAGCAAGTCGTGTCCTTATACATATATGGACATACGCTATGTATAAATTTTGTTATTTATTTTTATTGGATTTTCATTCACATAATTAAACAGTTAATTATATTCTCCTTTATTTTTATTTGATTCTAATTGTGATAATTTTCACATAGCTTGTAAATATTTTTTACCTGCAATTATAATATTACCTCATTTACTTTTTTATCAATGCTTACTCTTTATATATATTTATATATATATATATATATATATATATATATATATATATATATATATATATATATATATATATATGCGGGAGATTTAATAGTCGGAGAGTCCCTCGTTATCAAGTTCGAGGGTTAGCAAATTTGACAACCTCATCTTGTAAAAATTGTCGATTTCAATTACATAAAAAAAATCACCTGGTAAATAAATATTTTACTTATGAAAGAAATAATTTATTATATGTACATAATTAATTAATAATAAAAACATTTGTATAAATTATCAAAAATATAAGAAATAAAATTATTTTACTATGCATTATTTTTATTAATATTTTTATAAGGTATTAGATTTTTCATAAAAATACTTATTTAAATAATTGATAAATTTGAATTATTTCTGAACATTATTTTCATTAAAAAGCATGCTTAATTACAATAATTGTATTCTGTAACATAAATTTTATATTTAATAGTAACTAGTACATTTCTTTATGTAGCAAATGGTATTCAAATGCATCTGTTGATGCAGGTGGGATTATGTCATTTCCATATATAAATAAAATAATAATCGCCTGTACTATATATACATACATGTGTGCGTGTGTATATAATGAATGAGAATACTCTTCAATCCTTACTTATATCAATAACATTAATAAATTCTTTCAATACATTTTTTCTTTTTAATATCAACAATACTAAGTTAAAATATATTGATTTTAAAAGTGTAACGTAATTTAATGAACACAGTTATATTCAACTATAAAATTGAAAAAGTTTTCCATTTGAAATTGACTATTATGCTATTAACGCAAACATACGGAAGATTTGTTGTTAACAATACAACTATGTAACATATGGTAGAATTATGTTAAAGAGTTTATTTTTACGAATGATCAATAAAAGTTTATTCGGATTAAAAGAAATGTCAACGGACTGAATAATTGTATACATTTCAATATATACACATATGTGTATATAGAATAGACATACATCATGCACACACAATACACACACACATACATATGTTAAAAAAATCATAAGTAAATAATTAAAGAATGAAATTGAACATAAATTTATTTTAATATCTTAACTGAATGTTTACATGAAATATTAATTTTATTATATGTACTCTTATCAGAAATAAAGAAATATAAAATAAAATTTCAATTGATATAGATAAAAATATCGTTTTTTTTGGAAATATTTTTTGATATTAAAATATGTAAATAATGATTCATTTTAACAGAGATTTTTAGAAAAATTTATAATTATTTTCTATATTAACTTCTAAAAGTATTTCTATTTGATTATTTTAAATAAGACACTCAATTCCTTATACAAAATTATTTTTTTATTACATGCATTTTATATTAAAATCGCATATTTTTTATCAATAAAAATATTTAATAGAATTTAAATGAATTAGATTTAATAATTTCAATTATAATTTATTTTAAATATAATTTTTAATACAAAAGAATATATTTTTTTTTATATTAGTATATATATATATATATATATATGTAATTAGTTTCACCAAAAATTAAATGTTTTGTTACAAAAAGAATATTATCCATGATTATATAAAACACGTAACGTCTCATTTTATAGCGTAAAAAATTTAATAAAATGAATCACAGTCTCATTAAACGGAAACTCATCTTATTTGGGAAATTTTTGCGGTCATACACTACTCAGTACTGACGCGGTTTCGTCGTAAATAATGAAAAAAAAACCTCATTGCACAGTGTCAGAAACTATTAAAATGTTTTAGGAACGAACAATTTCAGCAAATAATTATTATTCGACAAACATAGACACACAGACATACTGTTGACACAGTAAATTATTGAGAGTAAGTCAAATGACCTTAAGTACGTGTGCGGCACGATGTTACTGATCAATTAACATCTCTTTGAGGACCACCGTGATTGTAAGATATTTAATACCTGGTCCGATGTGACCGTGTTGTATGTACTCCTTACTTTCCTAGGTATCACAGTTAGATTAGCAATTTGAATGAGTCTCTTTTTTGTAACGTAGTATATGTATGACCACATATGAATTTTGATTAAAATCTTTTTAATTCGATACACTTCGAACAGTATCCAAAATTTTAATATTGAAATTTTAATGAACTAAATTATATCAAAATATATCTTAATTACACTTACTCAATTTTAATTAATTTCAGTCAGTAGAAGCTCCATATACATTTACAATAATAAAGTATGTATGTATATATATATATATATATATATATATATATATATATATATATATAATTTTAACATATTGAAACCTTCAGTAAAATAGTAAAAAAAATTCCATTAATTAATAATAGATCAATATTACTATTTAATTTTTTTAAATATAAAATAAATTTATAATACACAATTACATAATTTTATTTTTGGTAAATTAAAACATGAACAGTTTAATATTTTCTAAAGTACAGAAATAATAACAATCACATTTTGTGATTATTTTGAGTTCGTTTACAATTAAGTATTTTTTTCTGATGAGTCAGATGATAATGACAATAATGAGAATTGGCACAAGTTTAAAATGAAAAATAGATTTTGAAATACAATGAATAATTATCAAACGATGTTGCGGATTGATTAAATCTCTGAGTCTCTTGATGAAATATTTTGTTTTCTATTGTTCTTTATACATACTAGTAAATACATACATACACGTATATATATATATATATATATATATTATAGATGGGTAGACAGATAAAAATGTTCGTTAGAATGGACTGGAAGAGGATGAAAGAAATTATTAATTGCAAACCCAGAGATGAAAAAAGTGTAAAAAAAAGTAGATAGAACAAAGACACAAGAAAATTCTTTGGTTTGAAGTGGATAAGAAAGGCAATGGATTTCTACAAGTGGAAATCTTTAAGACAGGGATTCAATTATTATAAGATAGTACAAGGCTGATTATAGATAATAATTAAAAAACAGATAAATATATTTTCAACAAAATAATATAAAGAATCATCCAAATGTGACGCATAGATTTCTGTTTTATTAAAAAGAAACTATACACATGTTTCCTTTTATATCACTTAATGCACATGTTTTTTTTTTAATAAACACAAATCTAGGCGTCACATTTGGATGACCCTATATATATATATATATATATATATATATATATATATATATATATATATATATATGATAAATGAAAATGGGACAGAGATATACGAAAATTTGTCGAAATGGACTGAGAAGTGAATGGCATTAGATTGATTGAAATGGAAAATTTTAGGAAAGGTCTCCATCTAGTAGTAAATAGAAAATAAGGTGATTCTATCTCTCATTCTCTCTCTCTCTCTCTCTCTCTCTCTCTATATATATATATATATATCCTTATAATAAAATATTGTTTGGAAAACTATTTGAGATATTTTTATGGTATTAAATATTTAGATATTTTAAATGTTTATACAAATAATAAAAACGTTTGTATTTTCGCAAGATGCTTCATATTACAATTTTGAGTATATAATGAAATAATATTATACTATTATGAATAATATTATTTCATTATATTTATAATATATAAGGAAATATTATAATTCATAACAAATAGTGAAATAATATTTCCTGTTGTATAGTTCCTAATATTTTCATCATTTATTTGCACATACAAGTCTTGTTTACTCTACTTATGAAAGATAAACAGACATGGTCTTAAATTTGGCATACCTTTTCTGTTGTACGCTGATACGTTACCTATTATTATATATCCCTTATATTATAGCGGGTGCATCGATGGCAAAAAATACAACCGTTTTTCAAGGACATATATTTCTATATGTACAAGGGTTGCATGTATATATATGTACGTATATATATATATATATATATATATATATATATATATATATATATATATATATATATATAATCAAGTCTTTTAGAGATGTGAGTATATTTTTTATATTTTTTCAATGCATATTATAGTTTTATATATATATATATATATATATATATATATATATATATATATATATATATATATATATATATATATATATATATTATATATATATATATATATATATATTCATTAAATAAATTACTTATTATAGACAATATTAGGTCTACCGGAAAGTTCTGTCCGTTTTTGAATTAAAAAAATAATACATTTTCAATATATTTATTAATATTTACTGAACAATATAACTTTTCCTTTATTACTAATGACCTCTTTCTAGCGTGATGGTAATTTGTGAATTCCATTTATGTAGAATGACTCATCTTTGAAATTTCAGATGGCATTATCGGACAGAACTTTCCAGCATATCTAATAATATAATCAACTGAATATTAATAATAAAATGTAAACAATACGCCTATTCAATGAAAATACATTTTTATAAACATATAAATAAAAAATTGTGATATATTAATTAAAATATATTGGTATTTATAAATTGTCGATTCATATTTTAAGTTTATTTTTCATTAAAAAAAAATGTACTTACAATATATTTAAAAGAATAGCTTTAAAATAATATATAAAACCAACTTCAGTAAAAGGAACTATTTAGTACTGAATTTTAATTATATACTTTTTTATATTTGCGTATATATATATATATATACGTACATACATACACATATATACTGTCTGGATTCAGAATTATAAATCAAGAACAGTTAGAAGAACAAAAACGGAACTTATTAATAAAAAGACTTGCCATTTTAAGACAATAGGATTGAATAGAAGCATTGTTTATTTTAAATATATTTTTTGCATAGTATATTTAATTGATCTATTTACAAGTTAAAATATTTCTTTTAATATACAGAATAAAAATAATTTATAAAAAAAAACACATACTATAACATTTTTTCCAGAAGAATTTTATTGGACATATAAATCTAAAATATTTTCGAAATGAAATTTTTTTTTATATAAGTATACTTAAAAAGTCTGCTTTATATTATGTTTCTTCTTACTCAAGATGGCTTATTGAATTCAAAACATTTTTTTTTATGTTATTAGTTAATATTTATGATTGCATGTATGTTTTATGCACATGAATTTTAAACTACAGACCTAAGCAGGTGTATTCATATGTTTATTTAGATTATTAACACTATTTATACAGCGACAAACACGCATTTATTCGAAGTATTTTTTTCGAAATAAAACTTTTACCTGATGCATTTTGATGTATTTATTAACTGATTACAGAGATTAAAAAAGAATTCTTGTACTCTATACCTTTTTTCAATTTTAGAATTTCAGTATATTCAGTATGTAAAAAAAATTAATAGAAAAATTAATATATTTTTTTACACTAAAAATTATAACATACAAAGATTAAATGTTTAATAATGGTATACAAAGAACTACAGTAGATATTAAATAAATTTTAAACTTTTCAATTACAAAAAAATAAAAGCTACGTTTAAAACACCAAAATTCAAGTCGATTTTATAAATTGTATTTTTTTTTGAATAGTTAATAATTATTTTTAAAATATATGCGAACATGAGAAATGAAAGCAAATAAAAAAAACATGACTAATCAAACTTTCATCTTTTTTAACTATAATTATTTCAACTATACTATTTGAAAATAAATATGCAAATTGCACATTTTTTTAATTATACAGTAATGAAACCAACCAATCTTTTACAATGTATATATATATATATATATATATATATATATATATGTGTGTGTGTGTGTGTGTGTGTGTGTGTGTGTGTGTGTGTGTGTGTATGTGTGTGTAATATAAACGTATATACGTATAAATGTATGTGTACGTAGGTATTTTTACTCTCAACTTAGCTAACTGTCAATTTACTAAATAAACCACATGAACTCTATTAAATAACGAAGTATAACAACAATCAATTAGCTATCATTTTGGCATGTTGGACGTACAACGTCAATAATATGACGTTCGACATCATGAAGCATTATAATGCCAGCATGAGTTGCATGTAACTGCAGTGACCACTGACCACCGCTTGACCATTTGAGAAGTATCATTTATAGTCTATACCTTTTATTAATTTTAATCGTTGAAATGTAGAACGAATCAGAATTTTTATAAATATATTATATAATAATATAGTTTTTAATTAAAATATCTCACACTTATTACAAATAATATTTTATTAAACATAATATATGATTTTTTTACACAAAAAAATCAGTGTCACAAGAGTATAAAAAAAGTGTTCAATAATAAGTTATTATTTAATATTCATAAAATTCTTTTTGATGTGAATGATATTATTGTTATAGTACTGTATTTTAATATAGCGTTAATTATTTGAGTAAAAGTGAATTATTTACAAATATATAGCAGTTTCAATTATATGCTGTTGTAAACGAATTAAATTTTTCAATTTAATCTTAATAATTTTCAAATATTTTTATAAATTTTTCATTATTATTCATTTTTAATATTAAATGAAAAATAAATTTTAGTCATATTAAATCTAATTTTCTAGAAACTAAATTAAACTATTTACCCAATTGCAATTATTTAAATTTTTTAAAAAAAGAAAATTCCAAACCTATTAAAATTGCTTTAATTTGCAGTAATATTGATTTACACATTCTAAATAACATATGAAATTAAAATTTTCAGGTTATTAATATTTTTTTAATAGTATGAATACATTACTAAACTTCTGTGTAAAAAATTGATTAAAATAAAAATTATATAAAAAATAATTTAATTTACTTTTTTAATAAAAGATTTTATTGTAATCTCCTAAAAATTAAATTATTATTTTTGAAATTTATAAATAAGATCAAAAAATTAATTTGATCAAAAATTATATTAAATTTTCTCTTTCCCCTAGTCTATATGTATATTAAGAAATACTTTTAAATTGATTGAGTACTAAAAGTTAAAAATATTTAACATATTTTTAACTGACGGCGAATGAAATAATAATATTTATTTTCATCATCGAATTAATATTTCACAAATTATGATTTTTTCCAAAAAATTCTTTATTATCTTACTATACATTTCGATAAATACGTACGCATTTAATTAATACAATCATTATCATTAGCAGAGATACAAAAAATAGATGTTTTTGCACTTATACTAAATTTTGAGAATATTATTATTAAAAATGAAATTACTTATCAAAATTTCCAGAACTTTTATCATTCTTTGAATATTTTAAGAAATGAATTATTAAAGTATGTAAAAATAATTATAACTATTTTATAATAGTAAACTTAAGTATTAAATATAATATATGACAAAGTTATAATGTTAATAAAAACAATTCATGTTTTATTAAATTATTTCTAATTGTACGATAAAATGTATATAATTTTAAAATTGGAAGCTAAATTAAAATAAAAAGCAGAACTTTTATTCAGTCCTGATCTACGTTTTAAAAAGTTATTAGTTTTTTAAGCGAGGATATGATAAATAAACAAGTTTCAAGTATGAAAAACTTAAAAGATGTTTTGAGCATAGTATGATTTAAAAATGATTTTTTTATTTAATGAGACAAGAAAATGTACAAGTATAAATTTTAATACTTATATTTCTGAACGATATCATATAAAAATATTATAAAGTGTATAAAAATACAAATATTTCCAAATCAGCACAGCTGATATTTCCATTTTGTTTACTATAAATAAAATTCATATCTTATTAAACGAATATATAGGATTTTCCGATAAAAATGTCAGAATTCTGACAGTTGGTGGTAGCCATGTTTGAATTTGTTTTCGAGTTTATTTTGACATTTCAACTCAATATACGAGGGTCGTTTGATAAGTATGGTAAAAAAATAAAAAAAAACTAAATTGACAAATTTAATTAAATTAAACAATAAATAAATTTACCATACTTATCAAATGTCCCTCGTAGTAAACTACGAGGGACATAATAAACGTTCTATGATTATTTGCTAAAGCAAATAATCATAGAACGTTTACCACTTCAAAAACATTTAGAAATTATAAAAAACTTCAATAGATTTATTGAAATAAAAGTTTAATGAGTCCATTAATTTACGAAATGGATCAATCAATTGGCCACCAAGATCATGTAATCTAACTCCATTGGATTTTGTGGTGTTATGTGAAATCATTAGTTTATGTTGATAAACCACAAACAACAAAACCATTAAAAATAAACATTGAACGTGTAATTCATGAAACTGGACTACAATTATGCAAAAGAGTGACTAAAAATTGGACTAAACGAATACATTATATCAAGAAAAGTTATGATGGTCATATGAGTGAAATTGTGTTTAATCATCAATGCTATAGAATATGCTTGAAAAAAAACTAATTAATTAAATAGTTAGTTTTATTTTCATTTAAACTTCTGAAGTGTTTATTGGAAAGCCCTATATAATAATAAATAAATAAATTCTCTTTTATTAGATATAATAACCATTACTCTTTTATTTCGTATATATTAACGTTAAACATTCTTAAATATATGTGTTTGTAATATATCTATACACATAATAGATCCTGTGGAGATATATGCGAGGATTTAAAATATATTTTATCATACAGTCCTAAACCATGAATTTTATATGTAAATGAAGCTAAACTTTATACATAATTAATGTTTCTTTAATGTTTTGACTGCACATTTGAAAATAAAACATATCTGGCACGGACTATAGATGAACGCTGTAGTTCGTGACACGTCCGCCGTGCGGCGCGTTCATGTAACACCTATGCCCGGAGGCACGGTAGCTGTCAGGACCACATTTCATGACGGAACCGGCGTCTCCTGGAGTGATCATCGAGTGCGGACTCATCAATCATAAACGTTGTCGTGTGCGTGAATATAGATCAAATGGTCAGTACTGGTTTGTGCATACGTATGTTACATTACACTGCAAGAAATCTAATGCAAACAGTGAATTTCCGCTAACGGAAATAATGTTAATTGTAGTTTCAACGGGATCATTTTCTCCATATATTACAATATTATATACGAGATTGTTTTGTACATAAACTAATATTTATATAAATATCATTTGTATTAGAAAGTAACGAGTAATTATTAAATTGAATGGATAAAAAGAAAATCAATATATACAGGGTCATCGAAATGTGACGCCTAGATGTCAGCACTGTATAATATTTATACGTCATGTCTTTTCAAATCACATAATAAGCGTTTTTGTTCTAGTAGAAGGTTATAATTATAATCATGGATAGGTATATATTTCAACAATGCTTTTACATTATTCAAATTTATTATGAAAATGGGCATTCTTTGAAAAATACCCATCGTAAAATTGGTGATTTGTTTTGGTGTAAATAATCGGCCAAATCAGTCTTCAATTCAAAGATTAGTAAAAAAATTCGAAGAAACTGGTTGTGTTGTTGATAAACCAAAAAGTGGAAGACCAAAAACTATATGCACAAATGAAAACATTGTTGTTGTAAGTGAAAATGTTGAAAATGAACCAATGAGAATGAAAATTAGGCATATCTTATGGTTCTTTATGGAGGATTTTGCATAAAGATTTGCATTTACGCGTATACAAAATGGAATTAATCCAGGAATTGAAAGAAAGATCATTTACAACGTTGTAATTTCGCTAGTTGGAATATTGAACAACAAACAACAGATCCACTGTTTTAAAGCAAAATTTTATTTAGTGATGAAGCTCATTTCACAATGGATGGATTTGTTAATAAACAAAATTGTCGTATTTGAAGCAATGAAAATCTTCGTGCTATTCATGAAAAATATCTACATCCACAAAAAGTTACTGTTTGATGTGCATTTTGGGTGAATGGAATTATTAGACCATTTTTCTTCAAAGATAATGCTGTAAATGATGTTACTGTGAATACTGAGCGATAACAATCAATATTGAGTGACTTTTATGGCCAGAATTGAACGATATTGATGTGTCTGATGTCTATTTCCAGAAAGACGGTACTACATGCACACAACTCGAGGAAACATTCAGTTTTTGCGATCGAAATTTTATAAACGTGTAATTTCACGAAATGCAGATTTCAATTGGCCTCCAAGATCATACGATTTAACATCATTAGATTTTTTGTGCGTTTTTTTTTTAAAGTCGAATCTATGATTAGAAGCCACAAGCAATTAATGACCTAAAGAAATTATTGCATTATAACATTTTTTTATTAATACTTAAATACAATTCTTCAGTACTTAAAATAAAGTTCAATATGCAAATAATGAACTTGTTAAAAACTATTAAGGATTTTTAGTATGTAATTATTTATTGTTTCCAATACAAACCTTATTTTATTTTAAATCATTACTCGTAATATTCGAATTTTGTTTTAAAAAGTTACTTTTTGATAAACAATTTTTTGAAAATAAATTAAAAATTAATGTAAATACAAGTCATTAAAACTATTTTGTCAATATCGATAAATTTCGATTGAAACGAATCTGAATAAAAGAGGTTTTAAGAAGAAAAATATCAAAAAAACGTCGTCCTCTTAAACCAGGACGCCGGGTCAATTTGAATAAATTTTATATAAAACAAATTTGTTTAAATATATATATATATATATACATATGTATGTATATAATATATTTGACCGTATAAACATTTCTTATTTATTTAATAGCCATTCAACCATAATAATGTTAAGCTGTATATGTTAATCCTTTCTTTTGCTGACGCAACAAATGTAACAAATATTTTTTAAATGCCAATGAATTGTATATAATCTCAAATATATGTTTATTGATAGGTACATTTAATCATTGTAATAAATAAACTTTACATATAAGTACATCATATGCCGTATTTCACTTTCACAATGTAAATCCGTGAAGAGGTAAAAACTGCTTTGTACATTGTGAAGCAGCATTTTAATGCTAGGATTATATATTTTTTTCACAATAATATATTTCAGTCACAGAGCAATATAAAGTTACAGAATAAAATGATTTTAAACGTTTTAAATATGGTTTATAGAAATAAAATGTTCTGGAATATAATACAGTATTTTTATACATATGAGAACTTATACATATACCTTTTTCTTTTTATGATATATTATGTCAGTTAGTAGTTTTTTTTTTAAAAAAAAACGGAATTACAGTAATTTAAATGTCTATTAAAAAATAATATAAAATAAGTGTGTAAATAAAGATAATTTAAAATACTTTTTTATAAAAACACACTTTCACTAGAATACATAGTCTGTATAAACTGGAAAAATATTTCATTTAATAAAATATTTTTTTTTACGTTTGAATGAAATTTTTGGATTAGATGTATATATATATATATATATATATATATATATATATATCACGGATTCCCATAAGTAATGATGTATTACTAATCTATTTTTAGAAATGTTCCGTGCCTGACTTGCGACAAACTGGTGGTATTTCAAAACTCAAATAAACACATACGACACTATGTTGTTCAATGTTCACTGTGGGTTGAATGCATCAGCTACAATTAAAAAATGTGATATCTATGGAAGTTTATAAACGTCAACATTGGTTTAAAAAATTACGGAAGATGACGTTGATCTTTTTGATATACCTCGAAGTGGAAAACCAGTCAAATTTAATAATAACGTTTTAAAATCTCTCGTCGAGTTCGAACCAAAATTTACCATTGAGGAATTGTCATAATAATTTGAATTTACACGATTAATAATTCGCAGATATCTGGAAGAAATTGGCAAGATTTACATAAAGAGAAATCGGTTTCATACAAACTGTCTTCGGTTAAAAAAAAATAATTTATAACTCACTACTAACGAGACATAACAGGGAGTAATTTGTCCACAGAATTGTAATTGGAAATGAATAATGGGTTCTATAAACAAATTTGAAACGAACTGAGCAATGGATTTGATCCAAACAAGCTTCAGATCTAATATCGAAGCCCAGTTTGGTGGGATTTCCATCGGGTGATTCATTTTAAATTGTTGTAACCTGGAGATACGATAATGACTGAAGTTTACTATTAGAAAAACTCTTAGAAAAACGACTTTCATTGATCAAAAGGAAGGGTATTATCTTACAGCACAATAATGAGAAATCATGTACAGCAAAAATCAAGCAGAAGAAAATCAAAATATTGGAGTGAGAAGTGTTACCGCATCCTTCTTACTCAATGGACGTATCTCTATTTGATTATCACCTGCTCAGGTCTCTAGAACAAGTGAAATCACTTGCTGGATAAAAAATCTCAAATATTGATGAAATAAAAAATTATCTTGTCATTTTTCTCTTTAAAAAAGCCAGAATTCTTTAAACGAAGCATTGAATCTTTGAAAAGAAGATGAAAAACGTGATTAAATCATTGATTAAAAAATTACTAGAAAATATAAAGCCCATATTATAAAATTATTAACTGAAGACATCATTTAAAAATGTAATTAGTTAAAAGAAAGATAGCTGAAAGTTTTCAAAAATAATGCACAAATTTAAAAAAATAATCAAAAAAATATATTTACTCCAAAAAATTATAACTCATTTCACATAAGATTAACTATAAAAATAACAATTAATAAGAAAATGTAACATGAATAAAATGTAATTATTTTTAAATATGGCAACAAAAAGAGTGTGGAGAAAAATAATTTTAAATTATTTATTACAAGATATTAAGAAATCGAATATATATATATATATATATATATATATATATATATATATATATATATATATATATATATATATAAATGTACAAGTAGTGTAATAAAATGAAACAATATGAACTTTGTTTGAGGCACGACTTGTGGAAATAAATCATAAAACTTTCAAAAATTATAAAATGAACAAGATTAGGACAAAAATTAATTTGTATAGTGCATACCAATATTTATTTATTTTAATCAAGGTCCATAAATCATAGACCAGTGTAGCTCATTATTACGGCCAAATGGATTAAGTAAACTAATTAATAAATTTAATTTAATTACTTCTTAAAAATATATAAAATAAAAATAAATAAATATATATATAAATATATATATATATATATATATATATATATATATATGCATAAATTATATAAAAGTAATAAAATATTAAAATGAATGATTATTAAATATTTTTTTCTAAATGACTTAGAACAATTAATATCGAAAACAATTATAAACAATATTATAATTACACGATAAACGACAAAAATCAATTAATTGAACTAAACAAATTAAATGAAAAAGTACACGTGAAGCTAGTTAAATATTTCGTTTTTCACCAATTTGATTACAGTAACGAGTGCTAAGTCATAACGCGTGACGAAATCTAAAGTGCGCTACCATAAGTCTCATTCGTGATGAGGTTTAGTATCTCATTTCAACACTTAGGTTATCACCCATCTTCATCGATGCTGTTGTTTATTTTTCAAATAACCGGTTGCAGAATAGATATATTGTAAGAATGTAACAGTTATTTGTTATCGTTTACTTGTCCAGACAATACAGTGAATATTGTTATGTATCTAAAGTCATTTTTTCGTCTTTATAAAACAAGTAATAAAGAAGTCATTAGAGAAGATCACTGATGACATTCAGAAGTTACTTGTTTTATAAACAATTCAATTCTTTTGAAAAATTGAAACTTGGTTTTTATTTACATTTAAATTTAACACAATGTTGTTAATTATGTATATTATTTTTGTATATTCTCTGTTAATAGATAAATGAACATAAAAATTATATATGCAGAACAAAAATCAATCAACATATAATGTTTTTTCATCGCATTGTCCAATATTTGATTAATGCTTATTTTTACAAATCAGTTTCCATATTTGCAATAAAGTCATCATTCTTAAAAATAGAAAAGGAAGTGGTTAAGCAAAAATTTTCTACGTGTGCACTCTAATGACTTCATATTTATGTATCAAAACAGAAAACTAATTATTAGAGTTTAACAAAGCATTTTAAAATGTCATAATTTCTTTAATTAATAATATATTACGATTTTAGAAAAATTATATTATAAATTATTTAAATATTATATATTAATATAAAGTATTAATAATTTATTTAATGTTTTAAGTCCATTTTGAGATTAGTTTAATATTGTATCAGTGGAAAAATAGAACTAAGAAAAATAGGTTTTAACTGGTTTGGAATTAAAAATTATTTTTTTAACAATTTGTAAGTTGTTGAAATATGTGATAGTCAAACAATATAATGTTACAAGAACACAAAAGACAATCTTAAATTGTCTTTAAAAAGTTTTAATAACATTTTGAAGACATATATGAAAACCTCTCTCAAAACGTTCCATTTTTACTAATCCAATACCTTCTTCTTCCAGTCTATTCCAATGAATTTCCTTATCTTCCCTGTTCTATATAATCATGAGTCTCTTCTTAAGTCTTTTTATACATCTAGGTTCCTAGTTAACAACTTCTTTTGTGTATCGATAATCTTCTATTTCTGATATATGGTACAATTATTTTCATTTTAAACTTTTCACTCGTGTTATAACAGAACACCTTTGGACATTTTTCGATTCCACTCATTTCTCTTCCTATCTATAAGTGTTATTTCTAACAAGCATTTTTTATATTTCTTTGTATTGTCTAGATTCGCTAATTTAATATTTTTAAGATCATATTTGTGTAATTCACTATTAGATTAATTTTTTGACTTGTTTTATCAAGTTTAACACATTTTTTAAGAAAATAATACCCTCTTCAGCAAATTGGATATATATATAGAGTCATCCAAAAAAAGCGCCTACATATTTCTTTTTAATAAAACACAAACTGTTTGGAATTTTTTCAAGTTTTTTTTCTTATGAAATTATAATTCATTACAATTATACGCGAAACAGAATATCGTTTAAATATCTACCACGACTCCGTCTGCAGGAATCAATTCGAATATCGAAATTTTTTAATGACTTTTCGAGATGTTGCTGGATTTATTTCACGAATGGCAACTCGAATATTGTTTTTAGGTCATTAATTGTTTGTGGCTTGTTAGTATAGACTCGACTTTTCAAACAAACATACAAAAAAATCTAATGGTGTTAAATCATATGATCTTGGAGGCCAATTGAAATCTGCATTCTGTGAAATTACACATTGACTAAATATATATATTTATATATATATATATATATATATATATATATATATATATAAAATAACATTTAAATTAAAAATCATTACAAAATTGAAGAAATGATTATATGTAATACAATAGAAATAAAATAGAAAGAACAAATTTCATTTCTGCATTAAGATATAAATATTTACTATTGATCTATTGAATTATTATATCGTATGGTGTTAATAATGTTTGGTCAGTTCTATTTATATGTAGAGAATGATCACAAATAAATGCAATCATTTTCAGCTATTTGCTTTCCGTCGCAGCCAAGTTTGATTGGATGCGCTCATTTATAAATGGCAGTTACGGCTGAGCGCGGTTAATTTAGACTAGTTGCAATTGTTTGATAATTGTATTCCGGTGTGGTAAACTCTACGATTGGTAGACTTCATATGAGTAATTACACATTGATTCAATTTGTTCTATATATATATATATATATATATATATATAATATGATAAATATGAAAACAATACGTACTTAATACAAAAAAATAATTTTGGAAAATACATATGTATGATTTAATTGTTACCCTTATAACTGAAACAATATTACAACAACTTATCCCAATCTTATAATTATATACTGCAAACAGTAGTTATTTATTACAAAGATATGTTTACTTTTTGTTGTAGACTACAGCTAAGATTCTTTTTTATTTTAACCAACAAATTGGTGTATTTTAAATCAGTTTATATTTAAATTTATATATATAAATTTCTATAAACTCGACACCAACTCATTAATTATTAATAATTATGAGTAAATATTTTTTTTATAATTATTTAAATATTCATTTATAACTACTTTTTATATTGAGAAAAAATTTAAATAAACGTATATATTTCAAATATGTCTAAATACCAATAACAAATACATATTGCTCAGGAAACGTCTTTCCTTTAAATTATAAAAAAAAAACTTTCTAATTTTTTATGTAAGACAAAAAGTATATGATTTCCTTTCTTACTAAATACGCATGTAACTATCTTTCAATCAACTTATTAATTTATTCACTAGTAATTAAGTTGTAGAATTAATATCAAAGTAATAAATATATATTTAAATGTTGTATGTTTCTCTAAAAATATGTTTATGTACTGAATAATAGTTATGAAAGTTTACTTTGATTTTTATTCAAAAAAATGTACGTGTATATATATATATATATATATATATATATATATATATATATATATATATATATATATAATATATTGACATAGAAGTATTCACATAAATATACACACACTCACACACACATACACACACACACACACATATATATATATATATATATATATATATATATATATATAAAATTGCATAATATATTATCATAAATTTCACTTCAATTATTAACCTTTGATTCGAATTTAAAATGATAAATTATTTTAATTTTCGAAATGAAATAAAAAATATAGAAAAAGAAGTTTAAGGACTGTTAACTAATCTATCTACATTCTAAAAATTATACGTTAGTAATTACTCCATTTACAAAAATGTTATTTGTAAAAACATTTTAATTTTCTTATATATTTGTAATTAAAGTGTTTAAAAAAGTAGTATTAAAATTAGTAAATATTTATAATATCAATTTATATTTTTTTAAATGATTTACTGAAAGATATCATGCATGTAACAAAAATGATTTTAAAGTATAGTTCTCATAAGAAAATTATAATCAAACTACTTACTTTTTTAAAAAGAAGTCAACTAATGACTAGTGTTTTTAATTTTTTTCTTTTTCTAGTCACAACTAAGTAAAAAATATTTTTATGTTTTAAAAATAAATATTTCTCTGATATACTCTCTTAAGACCACTTTGAAATAATCATGTTTTGAATATACATACATACATCTTTATATATATATATATATATATATATATATATATATATATATATATATATATATATATATATATAAAGAACAAAATAAATAGGTATTTAAATCGTTCCGTGTTTATTTTATTTTCATCTAATAATACAATTCAATATTTGTAAAAACGTTGAGTGTTCTATAAATACTAAAGAATTAAGCTGAATAATAATGTTTAATATATAAATTATTTAAATCAATACATTTTTGTTTATATATATATATATATATATATATATATATATATATATATATAATAAATAGTTATTTAATCATATCATTATTTTAAGTAGAAAGTGAATGATTTTATTATTCAGTAAAAGTATATTCAGATTAATAGGATAATTTTAAATAATTTATGTATAATATATATATATATATATATATATATATATATATATATATATATATATATAAACTGTGAAGAAAGAAAGAGAGAAAACATATTTTTTCGTTATCGACGTTACAGTTTCCCTGTAGGCAAACCAATCATATACAGAAAAATGAATTGTTATTTGGTTTGATAGATCAATATTATACATAAGGAAAGTTACTGACCGTTTTATTACATTTACTGTTTTATTTGAAAGTTAATTGGAATGATATTACGATATAGGTATTTTATTTTTAACTTATTAAAGAAGTTTTTTAATATAGGTATTTATATACTAACTTAAATTAAATTTGTTTGATGGTTGATTTAAAAAAAAATAATCGCGAATTTAAGTGAAATGTATTTTTATTGTTTACATTATTTTAGAACGTATATACGTAATCAATAAATTATCTATTACATACACTTTACATTATACATATTGTATAGTTTTGTTTTTAGTGCAAGATGGAAATAATTTATATCTTAAAATACAAATTATTAGCTAAATTGAAAGCAATTATTTATTTTACCATATTACATCATTTTATTTACAAAAATGTCTAAAAAATAAAATAAATATTTGAGTATCAAGTAAATTGTAATATTTTTTAATAGAATTTTATAACGAAAATATAATTTGGATTATTGTAATTATTAAAAAAAATATAAACTAAATAGAGCAATTATTTTACACAAAAATTTTAATATTATTTATTTAGCTTTAATTTATTTAAAAACATTTTTTCTGCGACTACATTTATACATTTTAGTACAGTACAAAAATGAAGATATATATATATATATATATATATATAATTTTATTTAGCTTATATCAGCCCACTGCTGAACGAAAGATTCAATAAATGTTACCATTCACTGGTATTTAATCATACTTACTATCCTGACAAGGCGGGTTGGTGACGATTTTGTATATATATATATATATATATACATATATATATATATATACATATATATATAATTTAAAATGATATAAGAAATCTTTGAAAGACGTTGAAATTGATATAATGATTATATAGTGATTTAAGAAATTTCAGTATGTCGATTTTGATTTTTTTTCATAAATCACAGACCAACGCGTGTATTAAAGTTTATCTTATTTAAAGTTCGTAAGAAGCAAATTTAGGTACCAAATGAAGAAATTACTGGAAGATGGAGTAATATTTTAGTTTATTAAACACTTTAAATATATTTCAAAACTAGAAGTTTATAAAAAACATTACTACAGTTTAATAGATTTGGACTTGGAAAATGTGGTTTTTTTTTTTGGTAAATTCAATGACAAATATTTTGTCATTTAATATTCATTGAAAATAAAATTGATCTATTACAACAATATGAGGCAAAAAAAGTAGTTGCTATTTAGTGAAAATGTTAAAATATTATTATTTATTTAGTAAGATACAACTAAATAATCTTTTATAAGTTAAGATCTTCAAACGAAATAGAAACGATTTAATATTAATAGTAGTTAGATTAATGGAAGCAAGTAGTTAAAGAAAAAACGTTCAGTTTTAAAATAAAAAAAGTATCATCATACATTAGAAAATACTACAGTATAATTTGATTTAGGAACAATAAAAATTAAGAAAAATCTTCATATTTCATATTTTAAAGATATATTCTTATCAATATTTTTATCTATCAATAAACTAGTGAAAATATTTGGAAAAGAAATATGCAATAAAAATGTTAATTTAGTTTTTTCAAAGGGATTCAAATTCAGTACACGAACTCTGATGTAAAAAATAATAAATAACATCTCTTCACTTAAAAATGACAGAAAGCTTAAGTGCAGACAAATAAATATATGTAAATATGGATTGCATATACATAATAAAAAGAAAAAGTTGACCATTAGTTGGAAATGCATTGAATAAAGATAAGAAAATATACAAGAAAGAAATAGTATATAAATCTTTTTATAATACATCTCTCTGATGATGATGGCATTGTTATTGAAATGCACATTAGTTTATTGTTGTTATAAAGAAAATGATTAAAAATAATTATTGAACATTTTTTTATTAATTTGAGGTGCTGAGGATGATAATTGATTTATGTGGAATTTTTCTCTTTAATATGATTTGCAAAAGATGAATGAAAAAATGGTATTAACATTTTGATTTATTTAAAATGATAATTAGATAATATTAATGAATTTTATTAATTCATTATATATATATATATATATATATATATATATATATATATATATGTGTGTGTGTGTGTGTGTGTGTGTGTGTATGTGTAGTCAAGAGTTTCCAAAAATTGTTCAACTGTTACAAGAAGTATTGTAGTGAGATATAATTTTAATCATATGAAATATGATTTTTTAAATTTACTATTTTACTGTTTTTAATTTTCTGTTTATACATACATACATATATATATATATCAATATGTATGTGCGTATATGTCACATATGGATGTGTGCGTATGAACGTTCCTATATATGAGTGAATTGCGAAAAAAGTGACAAGCACATAGGTACATCCCAAGAGTAGTGCCTACACAATGAAAAATAAATTAAGAGACGATGCAGCCAACCACCTCAGCGTGACAGAACCGTGACAAGGGTCGGTGTCAACACGATGAAACTCTTACGCGTTCGCGTGGATTACTTCTCACAATATCTGTCACGGGGCGCTGGGCGTCGAGCGAAATAACGATCCGTAATTACAAGTTGTAACTATACGGACGTAAATAACATATTTCATTCGAGATAAAAACATCGTGGAAAGAGACGCGTGACGAATACACTGACCGTGATTTCGAAACTTCATTCTAGCATCAAAATATAGTTGTTTTCGACACAATCTGAAGAACTTGTGTATTCTTCTATTCCGTCTAATGGATGTTGGGTAATACGATTTTCGATACTATTTATATGTTCAAGTTCTTTCATCTAGTTTTTCATTTGACTTATTATATATATATATATATATATATATATATATATATATATATACAAATAATGTAGATTTAAAAAATTCAATTCTTTAAAAAAATCTATATTTGTTTTATACAATAGTTTTAAGATTTCTAAAAAAAAAATTAACTTGCTTTTTAAAAATACATCATGGTGTACATTTTAAAATTCTAAGAAATTATTTTATAAAAAAATATTGAAATTTAAAATTACTGAAATTATTTTACGACTTTCTCAATGTTAACATTCATTAACTGCTTTATTTAGATTTTATGTTAACTACATTAAAGAATTAATTTATTTATAGATGTAGTTAATGATTTTTTTTATTTTTTTTTTATTACGGGAAAAATATTTTAAAAATTTAAATAGAAAATTTCATTAAAATTTATTTTATTCTAACTATTTTGTAATAAAAAAAGTTAGAAAATATACTACAACAATAAAACATTAAAAAAGTAAAAAAAAAACATTATAAAACTCTTTTCTAAAAAATGAAACTATTTATTTTAGTTTTACCACCAGTAATACTAGTTTCGTTAATGATTATCTATAAATGTCTCAATATTGTCCACACATTAATTAAACTTTTTTTCAAAATTAAAAAAACATTATATAAATATATATAACTAATAAATTGGAATTAATACATATGTATTAAATAGATTAAATTATTTATTAGTAAAGAAATTACTTCGACGTGTTTCTAGTATAATATATTATCAGGTCATGTAATATGAAATGTCGGATTATTCAAAAAGAAACTGATGAGAAATCATACATTTCATATGTTTTCATATTTCATGACCTAATATATTTTAATTTTAAAAAAAAGATTCATGTTGAATTCATTTAATAAGCAATATTTTTCTGTCATTAATTTTTGCTATTATTTTTTTAAAAAAGCTATTTATTTCAAACATTAATTATAAGTAAAAAAGTTATTATTAAAATTTATTTCCAGTTTTCACTACTCAATCGTCTATTTAAAATGATTATAACATTTTCATTTTTCAACTATCTTCCTGTAGATAACAAAGTATAGTACAAAACCATAATTTATAAATTAATAAGAATAATTTATTATACACTATTTTTCCATTTATTTCAAAAATTTCGCCTCAGCTTTCGAGTTGATATGAACATTTCGTTTCTGAACTTTCCAGAGAATTACGAAAATACAAATTTTATAAAAAATTAAAATTAGCAAAATAATATAAATGTTCAAGCAGATTTTAATAACACATTTTCGGACAAAATAAATTTTAAATGTATTGTTATATATATATATATATATATATATATATATATATATATATAAATATATGTATATCGAGAGAGAGAGAGAGAGAGTGAGAGAGAGAATCTGTTGAAACGTGATAGAACTTGAAATTGAATCTCTATCGAAAGTTCTATCTAACCTAAAGAAACATCTTTATCATACCTTTATATATACATACACACACACACACACACACACACATGTGTATATATATATATATTATATTATAATAAACATCATCTGCATAGAAACGTTAACATAGCTTTCTAAACATTTTATTTTTTATAATTTATTTACGTTTTTAAACAGAAGCAAATTCGGGGGTCGACGAACGAAGCAAATAGAGGTAGAACCTCCTGGTTAAATAAAATGTAGTTTAATATCTCTGGAAAAAATATAGGATGGCTTAAATGCGACTGAAGGTTAATAAATGATAATAAATGTGTAAAGTATAATAAATGATAGTAAGCAAGTAAATATATATGTAAACTATTTACAACAGTTTCATTTGTGCCACCTTATACAAAGTCTAAGAAGTACTAATCGAAAAATAATTGAAAAATATTTACTTATATTTAAATTAAACGTATAACTGTAAGTTATTTTTTCTACCGAATAAAATGGGCTAACTAAAAGTTATTAATTTTTTCTTAATATGCAATAGATATTTTTTAATTATTTAAACTTTTTGTAAAATTGTGTAGTTCTTTATTACATTAATGTAAATTGATGAAAATAAAAAAATAATAACCAAAAATATAGAATTTACTATTAAGAGTAATATATATATTTGGCATTAAGCTTTTTTAAAAACAAACCTTTCACTTTTAACAAGTACAAATATTTTAAATAAGCAATGTACATGTTATCAAAAATTTCAGAGAATTCTTTTTATATTTGATTACATAATGTAATAAATAATTTAAAAATTTCTTCTTTCTCAACATACTTCAAAACTTATACGTACAAATGTATATATACATATTTATGTGTACACAATTACATCCTTGTACGATTTTGCACCAATAAAGATTTCTCATTTTTTATATCTATACTTTATGTATACTTTACACATTTATATATACACATTTATATATATATATATATATATATATATATATATATATATATACACGTGAATATGAATATTCAATGACCTCTGTAGCAAAATCTTTGGCATTCAAGTGATAGTTGTATAGTAGTTTTATTTAATACGCAAATGAATTCAATATATCTATTCTTATTTAAATAAAATCGAATCACAAATAACAGGTTTCCTAAAAATTATTTATTCGTTAAGCCTCATTGCAAATTAAAAACAATATGATTAATGTGTTTATCAGTTCAGTCATTAATTACTTTCAATAATAAAATAAATCTCGATTTCTCTTGATATAGAAATCAAAACAACTACTATTATAACTGTTGAGTAGTGACCGCAAAATACATATATTCACTACAATTTCTCATTATCGTTCGAATAAATGAATTTCTTTAATAAATATCAAACTGAATTATAAATGACACTTTAACGAACGTCACGATATGAACGGTAATTAATATTATTTAGGGTTTATTTAGACTGGATTGATTGTTTAAGGGTAGATATGGGTATCCTTTTGTAAACTCATTAAATATATATGTATGTATGTATTTTTTTCCAAATTGAAAAACTCATACCCTATTCAGGAAGTCTACATTTTTTGCATAACTAATTATATTACATATTACATGAAAGAATCGAATTAATAATAAAAAAATAGTATTATACAAAAAAGGGTAGATTTAGATAAATAGAAAAGATTAATATTTAGAATTGATTAAAGTAGTTTTAATGATATTGCTATATATAAAGGGAAAGAATTGATTACACGAATTTGAAAAAGTAAACTAAGATTTTTATATCGACTTTATAATAAATTTGATTAAGACGTTGACAAAAACTTTTATACATGTTTATATTTTGTATTATAAAACCGGATCGATAATATTTCATTCAAAACGAATATCAATGAAAACGCAATCAATGGAACATTTCGTCTTTATATTAAGATCACAATTCATGCACGCACAAAATTTGTAAACAACCTGCCAAAAATGTCAACCTAGACAGAATTCCTGTCTTTAACAACTCTTTCAATCTGTGTCATGTGTCAATCAATAGTATTGTTTTTAACTTTACTTGTATTACTTTGGTGATGAAAACTGTAGTTATTTATATACACTCGAAATTGTATTTTCAAAAACTATACAAATAGATAACTATTACAGATAGATATATTATTATACAAATGTATAAAAAATTGTGTTATAATTATTATTAAGACTTATTAAAAAATTATAACATTGAAGGAATTTTTTGAATTACATAAATGATTAATCATATTATAAAATATTTAATAATGTTAACTTAATAATGAATGAATGTTATAATTTATTATTCAAAATTTAAAACATTCAACGAGATTTTTGAATTTTATAAACAATTAATCATATCATAAAATATTTAATAATGGTAATACTAATAATGTTTCACTTTTTATTTTTTTAATGTATACACACAAATATATATATATATATATATATATATATATATATATATATATATAAATATATAGGGTTTTCAATAAGAATATTAGAACTTTGAGAGCTGGTGGCAGCCGTGTTTAAAATTTTTTTTAGCTCATTATGATATTTCAACTCAGTATAGCTTGATAAATTATCATAAAACATTTAACATTTCAACAACGTTTAGACATTGTAAAAACTTCAATAGACTTATTGAAACAAAAATTAAATGAATCCATTATTTCACAAAATGGGCCCATCAATTGACCATCAAGATGATGTGATTTAACTTCATTAGATTATTTTTTGTGGTGTTATGTGATATCATTGGTTTATGTTATCATTGGTTAACCACAAACAACAGAAGCATTAAAAATAAAAATTTAACATGTAATTCGTGAAATTGGACCACAATTATGTGAAAGAGTAACTAAAAATTGGACTAAACGAATGCACTATGTCAAGCGAAGTCATGGTGATCAGATGAATGAAATTGTGTTTCATCATTAATGACATAAAATATGCTTAAAAATAAAATAATTTTATTTCTATTTCAACTTCTGAAGTATTTATTGAAATTTTCTCTCTCTCTCTCTCTCTCTCTCTCTATATATATATATATATATATATATATATATATATTCATGAATTTTACATGTTCTCACCTATGAAAGTGAAATATGAGTCTCGAATGCCAGAATAATTTAGTGGCTCTAGAAAACACAAAGCAAGAAAGTTACGAATAACACGAAAAAATAGGAAAAAATGAATGGATCACGAAGAAAATAAAAGTTATGGATTTTATAGTAAAAGTAATAAGTTTAAAATGGAAACAGGCTGATCATATAACAAAAAGAGGAGACCACCAATGAACAAGGGAAGTTATTGATTAAGAATCTAGATGTATAATAAGGCCTTGCAAAAAAACTCGTGGTTAGATAGGACAGAGATATAACGAAATTCGACGAAATGGACTAGAAGAGAAAGTAAATGGACTGGATGAAGTGGAAAATTCTGCGAGAGGCCTTCATGCAGCAGTGAATTGAAAGAAGATCTTGGTGATGGTTTTATATATATATATATATATATATATATATATATATATATATATATATATATATATATAGAAAGAGGGAGAGAAATAGTTTTGCATATTTGTGAAAAATGCCATATTATTTCAATTTTAAATAAAAATACTTTTAAACAAAAATTATAAATCACTTTTAGAAAAATCTGAATTTATGATAAAAAAATATTTTATCTTTCATTGTAAAATTAAGTTATATACTAATAAAATTAAAAATAAGTATTCAGTAATATATATATATATATATATATATATATATATATATATATATATATATATATATATATATATATATATAGAGAGAGAGAGAGAGAGAGAGAGAGAGGCCCAAATTAGACCGAAGGGTATAAACCTTCAGTCTCGATTTACATTCTTCAATCTCCACCTTTATATATATATATATATATATATATATATATATATATATATATATATATATATATATACACACATGAATAAACCTATTTATTTTAAAAATATGATTGTTCATAAGAGTTCAATTAAGAAGAGTGTGTATAAAAGTATTTATATATTATAAATTTATTTATCTGTTTTGCAAAACATCTGTCATATTTGTATTATATTAGGTCTGGTAGAAATATATTAAAAAAATCTTATATCTATTTTAGATAATTACCTATTTATATATATATATATATATATATATATATATATATATATATATATATATATATATATATATATATATATATATATATATATATATATATATATATATATATATATATATATATATATATATATATATATATATATATATATATATATATATATATATATATATATATATATATATATATATATATATATATATATATATATATATATATATATATATATATATATATATATATATATATATATATATATATATATATATATATATATATATATATATATATATATATATATATATATATATATATATATATATGTTTATAGATTCAGTTAATATTTTATGTATGATATTTTAAATTTATTCATTTTCTATTATGGGTTTCTATACGTTTTTAGTTCGACATTTGAACTTCTGACCCTTTAATGTTCACTCTGTTTGTTTTAAAAATACAAGAACATAAAATTATATTAATAGTAATATTCATATAATTAATCTAATTCTTTTTGAATGTACCCACATGAAGTATTATCTTGCAAATCATTGTTATTCACTGAACGTTTAGAGGATTTAATCTGCCTTATTCGATTTTTATTTAAATCGTTTTCATTTATTTTTTGGTTATTTCATGTACTCATGCATAACGAATAAAATTACATATAATATTTTAGCACTATTTTCTTATTCACGAACTAATTAAAATGGCGGATCCTATAATTCAATCATAGCAAAACAAATATACGAAATTAGAACGTACGTTCGAATTATTCTAATCTATAATTTCGTACAAGAAATCTGATTATTATCTGTTAAGTTAATAAAACCATATTATGATCTATACAGGTGAATTTAAATAATACGTTGGTTTCGCTATTATGTTCCCATAACTGTTCAAACATATCTCTATTGAGAATGTATTGTTGAACATCTCTATCGCACGTCTCGATATATACTTGCCAATTACAGGTTAAAACATTTAACTGTAATAACATGTTAGACAACGACAATTTAATTTCACTACCATCACGGTTTTTATATTATTTATTCACGTCAGTACCGTCTGTTGTTATTATAACGTGAGGAGGATTTTCTTACACAATTTTAATTATTATCACATTTAAAATTACATATTTAGCCCCAAAATAATTTATATACTCATTTGGAATAATATTTATTTTCTAATAGAATAATGATTTATAATATAAAAATTCTTTAACCTAAATCATTTTAATAAATACTAAACAAACATTCAGTAATCTCTTTCTCATTAAAAGAACTGCATTTTTATGTTCTTAGTTTTTGAAATTTATGAAAATTGTTTGAACGTTATTAGCAGTAGGGCGTAATATTTAATAAATAAATAAGTTTTATGGATTTTAAAGACCGTTGTTGGAATGTCTCTCTTTTAATAAAAACTTCCCTTTTATGTAAATGTAAATTTATAAATTTATATATCAATAAAAATGTGCCATTGATTACTTGGTGCTCTAAGCATAGAGTAATCAAGAGTATTGTTAATTAATTACGCGAATGATGTCAATAGGAATTTGAAAAATATTTCAACTCATTATACAAAACTCATCGATCTGTTGAATGTGATACTAGTTTGTATCACAAAACAATAAACTTCAGTAATTATCATTTTGAGTTTAATTAATTACACGTTAATTATATAAAAAGAATTGTATTATATATATATATATATATATATATATATATATATATATATATATATAGGGTGCTTAAATGAGACTGAAGGGTTTAGATATACATTTACTTTCTTGTTATCATTTACTATTTTTAGTTCCATTTGAACCATCTATAAAAATCTTATTTCATTTCATACGTATTTTAATAATATAAATAGCTACATAAATAAAATTTATCTAAATATATTTTATGTGCATAATTAAATCTTACAAAGATAATAAAATTCATATTTTTAGAAAAATCAATACAGTCTATTTAAAGCTCAACACACATTTTCAATATTATTTTAAAAAGGTTATTCTACTTAAAAAATATTCTTCATTTTTGGAATCTAAATTAAATCGTATAGGTCATATTCATTGCTAAATTATTGTATTTTAAATGTATTCTTAGGATGAGAAAAGAGTTATTATTCAAACTAAATTCAGTCCAACAGAAGATGTTTAAACTATTTACATAAAATGGTTAAAATGAAACTAAGAAATCGTAAAGGATAATAAATGACAGTAAGCAAGTAAATATATGTTTAAATCATTCATCTCATTTGAACCATCCTATACTTACATGCATTTAGTATTTAGTAGAGCTAAAATAATAAATGACTTTTAAGAATTTTTTCTTTTTTTTAATGATGATTGTTCATAATATATGACTATAATCATTAATTTATTTAACAAAAATTATTATATTAATAAAAAGAATATTTTAAAAAATCGTTGCTATTATTTTTCTACTATTTAATTGAGATTTAAATATAATAAGTGTGTGATTTTTGTAATATTGTAAATATTTTATTTAGTTGTGGATTTATAATGACAAATCCAGGTTATTTCATTACTAATTACAAACCAGAATATTTCATTTAAATAGTTTTTACATATATTTATAATTTTTTTTCCAATAATCATTTGTTATTCAAATTATATTTTTGCTACAATATTATTAAAACAATTTTTATTAATATTTAAAAAAAAACGGATTGTTTGCTTTATGTATGATTTTGTTAAATAAATTCGTATTCATTTAATTATTAGTAATTATATGTCCTCTACGAAAATCATCTTCAAATTATTTTTTCATTTTTTAAAAGAGACTAAAAATGAAAAACACCACATTTACCTAGCAACATTTACAGAGTACTAATAAATATTAGATACAATTCCTATTTTTGTAAAAAATTAACCATTTTTTACAGAAAAAAATAATATACACATATTTATTTCAATATGTATTATAAAATGATATACAAATTTGATTTATATGTTATCCAAAAAATGTTTTATGAAAACAATAAAGTTATTTAGACATCACTATATTTGTAAAAAAGTATATATATATATATATATATATATATATATATATATATATATATATATATTTTAATCCCTACTAAAGATAAAAAACATCAATCTGTTTACAACATGATTACATTTGTACAAAAATGTATTTGTTTATTACATTCGTTAAATATTAAATTTCTTAAAATGATTAAAAAAAGTAATAAAAAATATAATAATTTAATTTATCTATTAATTACAATAATGATATTTTGAAAAAAATAAAAATATATTTAAATATAATATATATGTGAATGAAATTACTTTTTTTTATTAAAAATAGATATTAATTGTAATTAAAAATTTCTTTATATAGAAATAATTTTTCCGATTTATATAAAATCATTTATATAATTAAACTAAGCAAAGTTCATTAAACACTTTTACAGTTAAAAAATAATTACACTGTATGATTAAAGTAGTAATAAATATTTATTTTATTTCACTACCTTTAATATTTCAGTACTTAATAAGGTATTATATTTACAATTATTTTTTATTGTTTTATGTTTTCAAAGAAATAACAAATAAAATAATAATTAGTACAATGAAATACTATCAATTCATGTAATATTATTAAAGAATCTTATTTAATAGTAAAAAATACGTACATTATATTTTATATTATTGTATCCAACATGCATTAAATAATTTAATAAAGTTTATTACAATAAAAATAAATGAAATATTTTTATGAAAACAAATTTCAAATATTGATTAGATTATTTGTAATTTAATTAAAATATGACAACTTTAATTAAAAAACAGTCATATGTTTAATAAGATAGGATTTGTTGTAAAATTATTAATTTAATTATTATTTATATTAATTATTATTATTTGTAATTTATTATTTATATTTTATATTTACTTTATAATTAAAATTGTGAATTAAAATAAAATAAATAAATGGATATATATATATATATATATATATATATATATATGTGTATGTGATTACATTATTTATATTTCTGTTATTAGTTTATATAAATTTATTTCAGTTTCTTAATTACCTGATGGTTCTAATTAGTTAAACCAGTGTAGGTAATAATTATTTTTAGTTAAATATTCGTGACGACTATAAAGTAAATACAGTATAACAATTTAGCAGCTTTATCAAATAACATAGATTTGAATTATTTATAATTGTAAGTTATCATAAAATATGTTTGAATTATAGAAAAGTTAGAATATTTATCCGAAACGTCATCAAATATAAGCATACATTACTAAATAAGCAATAAATACAGAGTTATTTTAATATTAAAATTTGCATAAACTTCATACAACATGACAACAATTTTATTTTGGTTGTATCAGACCTTTTTTGTGAAAAATATGAAATTATTAAAAATATGATGAAATGATAATAGTTATTGATTAGCTGTAAATAGGTAATTTCAATATTTTAAAATACATCTCAATAACTAATATGTTTATACAATTTAATTAATGCAAAATATAACTAGGTATAATATACATCTTATCAGATTGAAATTTGACACTGGAAGAACTTATATGTGAATATATAAATAGTATTTACACGTATAAAACGAAGAAATAAGTCATTAAAATATTAAATAACATGACAATTGAATAAAAATGTTTATGGCTTTATAGATAAAAATGACATATTATAAAATTTTTGTATGTAATTAAATATTAGACATTTACATAAAATAATAATTATTCTTAATTGCGTGTATATTTTTGTAAAAAAGTGTCATATCTTAAAAAGAAAATGCCTTAGAGAAAAATTTACAGTTCATTATACGAGTATGTCAAATAATTCAATTACGTTCATAGTACAGCGTAGGTTTCACGATTACGCTAATATTTTTTTAAGTCATTGAATAATAAAAATTGCTAAAAAAATAAAAATTATACACAAACTTAATGAAGATTTTAAAAATCAAGTCTATATTCTAGAAATATGCTATAATATGGATTTATTTTAAATCTATTGATTAAAAATTACTTACTACAATATATTATACAGAGGTGAACCAAATGAAATTGAAGGATAGTAAATAATAGTAATAAAATAAATGTATGTCTAAAACATTCAATATCACTTAACTCACTCCATATATATATAGAGGGTGGAAAAAGAACTTTTATTTTGGTTTAAATGTAATTTTGTTGACATAAAGAAACTATTTTATTTTTGTTAAAATTAATAAAATATTTTCAAGTAGATCTTTTATACAAAGTTAAATAAAATTCTCTAAATATTATATTTTATTTATTTGTTTTTTCTAATTGGAAGAGACAAAATTGATCAATGAGATTTTCAAATACCATAAAAATGATTTTACAACTTTTTTTTTACTGGACCTTTCTTTTCACAAAAAGTGCGTAGATATATCTTTTTTGTAATTCTAATCTAATAAAAAAGTGTATTTTTGAGTTAAAGAGAATCAACTTCCGAAGAATTCTTTAAAAATCACCCCTAATAAAATCTCATTTAAAGAAAAGTCTTGAGTTCGTTGAAAAATTTATATTGGAAAGTGAATTGTGATCATTTGCTATTTTTAATGACGAGAAAAAAATTAATTTGGATAGCTCAGATAGTTTAAAGTACTATTTGATTTGAGTTAAGAGAAAACAATCATCTCACGGCGCGCTTGTGGTGGATGCGGGGTATTGTTATAGACGGGTTTCAAAAATGATCAACGGTCGAATATTGCATTCATTTTTGCAAAAATAAATACAAATCAATATTAGAACATGCTTCACGACTTTTGTTACAATTTGGAAACCGATGAAATTGTTTCTTAACAAAATAATCCTCTCATTCAGGTTGTGTAATTTACAGAAATGGTTTTTAATTTTGAAATCAAAGTTCTTTATTGGCCATTTTTGAGCCTAGATTTAAATCCAAATGAGAATTTATGGAGTATTTTAACAAGAGATGTTTACGATCTAGAAAAAAAACATTGCTGAATCCAAGAAAAACATATTGTGTTCTTGGAATTCAATTAAAAATAAAACATTTTTGCATTCAATTAATAGTATTTAAAATAGGATGGTTGAGATCATAAAAAAAAACAAATATTCTATTAATTATTGAGCTTGATTTTATTTGTTTGGAGAAATAAATCTATACTTGTTAACAGCTTTTTTATGATTCTCTATAAATTAAAGTAATACATTTTTTGCAATTATTTAATTGTTAAAAATTACACATATTTTATTAAATTTGTTGATATGATTTAATATAAAAAGATCAGTCTATTATAAATCAATAAAAAATAATTCAAAGTGTAAAAGTTCTTCTCGAACCTATAATTTTTTACAACACTGTATACAACTATTTTAAAATATAATTTGTGAGCACAATGCATGTTGAACATAATAATACTTAATTAAATTTTAACAAATTAAGTCAAAAATTAAAAAAAAATATTTTAATTATTTTTCATAAAAGTGCTCTGTAAATTACAAAATAATAAACTGTATTTTTTAAGAAATAAATCAAAATACCAATTCTTTTTTAAAATACCGCTAAACATTCTTAATAAATAATAATTACTTTAATTTCTTAGTATTATATAATTAAAAAAATGATCAGTTATAAATTAATGAAGTTTTTTAAAAAAAAGATACCTTCTTTTTGATTTGAATATGATGAAATAAATTTTAATATACAATTTTGTATACATATTTTTGAATGATATTGATTTATATCAATTTCTCTTAATTAATATATTTCTAGTTGAATATTTAAATAAATATTTTTATATACTCACTTCTTAAATTATTATGAGAAAATATTTTTTTAATTACAAAAAGTATTTTATTTGAATTTTTGTTAAGCATTAATTTCTATAAATAAATATGAATATAAATTAAGCCAAAACTTCTATTGAAAATTTAATTTGATTTATTTTTACACAATTCAAAATTAAGAAATTTCATCAAAAATGAATAAATTTTGAATAAGAAGTACGGATTGACTGTATTCTTATTTATATATTTATTATTGTCTTCTGATATAACTAAATAGTTACAAAAATTTTGATTTTTTTTATTTTCATTTCATTTAAATTTTTATAAGTTTTTTTCTTAGATTAGGCAAGCATTAATCATAAATAAAAATTGGTGAGAATTTTTAATTAAATATTGTATTTAATAATAATAAAACATTTACTTAGAATTGAAAATTCGGTGACAGAGGTTGCAATTTAAAAACATTTGCATTATGGCAAATACCCTCTCAAACTGACTTTTAAAACCTTAAATAAGGTAGGAAGTGTTTTAAAAATATAGAAATGTAGAACATTATAAATTCGAGTACCTTTAAGAAAAATAGATAGTCCCTAACATGTAATTACCCAATTTAATTTTTATCATATGATCATTTCTGCATATAAAGAAGTTATTTTTTGATTAAAATCCTCCTGGATCGAATATTCTACAAAAGCTTTAAATATACAAACTAAAATCGTGAACTTCCATATATTTTTCAAATTTTCACTTCTATTCTATTATTTCATTAGAAATATCCCTTCTAAAATGTCTACTTAATACGAAACGAGCTACCTTTTTTAAATTCTTTTTATTATTAAATGTGGATTCCATACACTTTTATTATACTCAAGCAATTTTTTCATCAAAATAAAGTACTTTAATGATTATATTACATCTGTTAATTATTATTTTTACCAGATTTAGATTTTTATAGGTTATGTTTATAATATTTGAAATATGACCAATGTATAAAAAAGTGACTATGTTTAAAATAATTTTAATTTCAGCTAAACAAATCGTTGTATAAAAAAACGAATAAAGGCACTGAATTATCAAAACTATCTATTATGTCAAGATAATTATAGTAAATAATAAAAGTATTTTTTAAAAGTCAGGGTTTTCTATTTTTGACCTAGAACTTTTCAAACGATCAATATATATATATATATATATATATATATATATATATATATATATATATATATATAATGTGTTAATATATGTACAACTAAATTCAATGTCATCATATTTTTCAAATATTATTTTCATATTTTTCTTTAATAACATCTATTAAAAAATTCTTATGTTGAAAATATGGACATATAAATGAGTAAACAAACAAATATTATAACTTTTACTTGAGTTAATCTATTTTGAACTAAATAATATTTATTTTTTATGAAGCAGTTTACGTTTTTTTAATTTCATTTCTTTAAGGATAATACATTTAAAGAATAATTTTTATATTTAATGCTTAAGTTATAAAAATGCCATTTTTTATTAAAATTATAATAAAGTAAAAAATTGATGATTTTCTGGTATTGGAAAAAATTATTCAGGAAATAATTTTACTTTTTAGTAAATTGACAGGATTAATTGAAAAAAATTAATTAATGCATTACGTATGAATATGTATTATAAAATAAAAATAAATCATATTTAAACAAAAACAAATTATTTACAGATTGACTGTTATTTTTTGAACGATTGAGAATAGAACCATTTTAGATTTTATTATATCATCATAGTAAAATATTAAATTGCAATCTTTTGTTCTATTAAATAAGATCTCTGATAAACGTTTACGAAATCTAATTTATGTACATCATTTATTTCCAAACGAAATCGTATCCATTTCTTATATAATTACTCACGTTCTATATGCCTTTATTCACAATTACTTTTGAATGACATGCTTTAATATTTAATTAGAGTCAATTTATATTGAACAAAAATCGGAACATAAATCATAACGCACGGTCCTGGTTTTGACCTCGCACAAAGCATACTCACGTACCGAATGTATTTACCACTTCCTGCACCATAATGAAGTTGCAATCGCTTCAATATATCACTCCGCAGTTGTGTTAATGCACGTTTAATGATGTATGGTGTCTAGATTATTTATTATTGGGAATATTTGGGTGGCCAGTAGCGTGCATTCGTTTCATATAAAAATAATATATATAGAACAATTATTAACCGTTTTATAAACGAATATAACTTGAATTAATGTCTTATAGAATAATATTAGATAATATAAGTGAACGCGACGAGATAAAAAAGAACGCAAACAGATTTTATTATTCACGTGAAGAATTTAAATTATCGTATTTATTAAATTGATTGAAAGATTTATCAATGACTAAAAACAATTAATTTTCAGTCGTAGAAATAAATCGTACAACTATTTATTTATACGACTGAATCACTCAATGAATGTTTTCGTCAAAGAAATCAAAACTACAGGTTTTTAATAGATAATATTATGTCTTCTTAGTATTTTCATTCGCATTATATTCAATACGAATTCATTACGTTCTTTTCGCCAGTTTCCGCTAAATAAATATAAAAAAATATTGCGAAAACTAATTGCTCGTCTTTATGTATTATTGGCGAAATATATTACTATTTTTAAATAAACGATGCGTACATTTTCGTTTATTACAAATTAAAATTTTTAAATTAACATCATTCTCATGTTAAATCAACGACAATTTAAATTAATTATTTTATGTCATCTAATCTTAACGCTATAATTTTTAAGACTGGAATTTTAACAGTAAAACTTTATTGCTTTTTATATTAGCGTGTATATATATATATATATATATACTTACATATGTGTACGAAGTAATATTTGTATATAGAATATTCATATTAAATATCCACTATTCATTATAAAATTTACTAGAATATTTTCAGCTTTTAAATTTGTATACAATCTTACATAAATTAATTTTTTTATGTTCATATTTATATCTTGAAAAATTTATTAGTAAAACATTTTTTTATAATTTTTCAAATAATTATTTTTTGATTTTTTCATGAAAAATTCATATGAATATTCTTGTAAATATTAAAAAAATATCTAATGAAAATAATTGGGATTTAGATGTGAGATAAAAGTATAAAATAACGAGATAGGAGTTTATAATAGCTGATATGCACTTATATCAATCCCAAAAATTTATATATATGGCAAACAAATAATTATTATTAACATCCATCTTATTTATTTGTCATTTGTCTGTTATTAGAATCATACGATTTTTGAAAATAAAAATTTGGTTTATCATAAACTATTTCAAAGTATCAAAAATATGAAGAAAAAATTTAATGATTTTTTAAAAATTTAAAAGAGAAAGAATCTTGAAAATACTTGAAATAAAAGGAACATGTCATATGTCAGTTATATAGCCGAAGATAAAAATGATCTAAAAAATGTAAAATATTTTAATTACTTCTTTTAACAAAATCGTTTTTGACAATCTTGCTAATTGTTTTATAGGCATTTATCGCATTGACTATTGTAATAGTATATTTTTTATGTATAATTATTAAGTATGATTTTTGGTAATGAATCTCTATCTACCAAACATTAGGTCTACCGAAAAGTTCCATCCACTTAACACACATTTTTCAAGCAGGTAGAAAAGTGTTTTAATAAAAAGTACATGACTTATTCTTTTAACTATTATATTTTATCATTGGCGCCCTTCAATATACACTAAAACAAATGTTTTTTCAAAAGTATTTACCAAAAAATAGTGAAGAAAATATATATGTTAATAAATTTCATATATGGTACTGTATACATTACGAATAACATGGAAAGAATGTTGTAGGAGCATAAAGAAATTTGTTAAAAGTTTTTGGGCATGCAGAAGATAGCTCGAGAAATATAAAAATAGAGACTTTAATCTTAAAGACAAACCACACTCTAGAAAACCTTATGTAATCGATCATGATATTCTTTGTAACATTTTGAAAGAACTCACATTTTTATTCACATTAGAGACATATTTAAGTATGCAAGATAAGTAACATATGAATTAATTCCTAGGAACAGGTAGGACTGTGTAACTGTTTGCTTATATCTACTTTCATGTAATAAAAATTAGCCATTTTTTGGAATTCCTCTTAACTAGAGGTAAAAAGTTGATCACATGTGAAAATTTACTGAAAAAAAGAACATACTGTAAAATTGGATAAACCGCTCTGTCAACATCTAAACTGAGTTTAAGTTTGAAAAATAAAATATCTAAATATCACTTGAAATATCACTTTTAAAACCAAATGAAATTATTAATTTTGAAAGATATTATCAACAATTGGAAAATTAAAACAATGTACTTTAAAATAGCATCTGGCTCTTGTTGATCAGAAACAAGTTATCTGATAGCATAATAATACAAGGTCACATATTTTTTTAGCAACCCAAAAAAATAATGGAAATTGATTTGGTGGTTATAAGCCACTCAGCAAATATTTCAGATAGAGTCTCTTCCAATTATTATTAATTTTTGGCTCTATAATTTTTTAAAAAAATAAGTAATGAAGATGGAGATGTGAAAAAGGCATTAGAAGAGTTTTTAGCTTCCAAGGACGATTCATTTTATCTAATAGGAATTCAATTTTTTCCAAGTTGTTAATATTAATGGGTAGTATATTGTTAATTAAATATTAATAAACGACATAAAAACTTATTTTTTTTACTTCAAAAATGGACAATTTTTTCATTAAATTTAATACAAAACACCTGATTAAAGTGTTTATATATTGAAATAGTTTACAGTAACAAAAAATAATATATTAAAAAAACTAACTTTATTACAATTTTACAAGACTATTTTATGTAGATAAATACCTTCGATTAGTACTTGTATACATAACATATTTTAATTAGCATATATCATTTAACATATTGAAATATATAAACAAATTTCAAATGCTATAATGTACAAGAAAGTATTATATTAAGTAATTATTACTGTTATAAACTATACTTAGACTAGAAGTTATTTGAAAGCTGTGATATTAACAATTCACTAATACAAAAACTACATCTTAATTATTCTAGAACTTGTTAATAAATATTAATAAATACCTCTATTACTTATGCAATGAAATTTGAAATATGTTATTACAAATAAAATGTTATCTATTCCATTAATTTATGATCGATTTAATAATATGATAACCGCAATGTATTGCAAAAATAAATTGTCTTAAATACTTATTAAAATTATTGCATTTAAGTACATATATGTATGTATGTAAATTATATATATATATATATATATATATATATATATATATATATATATACATATACAGGTAGCCTCCGTACAGCATGGCATTCCTACAACACGGTTTCGTTCTAACACAGTTCGAGAATTGGGAGAAATTCTCATATAACATGATTTAAGAATTTTGATAATATGAATTTTGAAGATATCCAAGAATTACTGGTGAAAAAAAACTGATGAAGCAAATTTAGTGGAAATGACATCTGGAATATGCCACGATAATTAAGAGGACGATAACACATGTGAAAATGAAGAAGTTAAACAATTTACTCTAAAAAGCTTGAAGAAAGATTTTGACTTAGCCGAACAGTTGGAGCTATATTTCCTAAATGAAGATCCTTCCACTGAAAGAAGCACAAAGTTTAAATGAGAACTTCATAGGTGCTTAGCACCATATAACGAAATTTATAAAGATTTATCAACTAAAAGCAAGCAATCTAAAATAACAGATTTTTTACAAAAAGTACAGAACAGAAGTCAAAATAATGCTAAAGAAAGTTTAGAAAATGAAGATATCTTGTCAAAAAAAAATAAACGTCCTTGTTTATTTGTTGTTTCGAAACTGTGGCTGATTCACTTTACACAAATGAATTTTAACACCACAGTAATTTAAAGTGTTCAATAATCACTAATTGTTCACTTATTATTTATAATTATATAAATAATAAGGTTTGGTTACGCCATCAGAGAAAGGCTCTGACAATGATGACATCGCCATCGAAATGCATCAGCTGATATAATTATAGATTATATAATTATAAATAATAAGTGAACAATAAGTGATTATTGTACACTTTAAATTATTGTGGTGTTGGAGTTAAAATTCATTTGTGTAAACGTCCTTGATTAATGGTGTTTAGTGCGATGACGAAGAAAACATTATTTAATACATATTAAAATGTTTCACTTTTGGTGAAAACTGCTTTAATAAAATATTTATCTTCATTATAAAAATATAATAGTATTTTTTTTAATTTTTGGAACCTAAACTTCTTTTTTGTACTAGTTTTTTGTTTCGTATAACACGGATTTTTTTTAGAAACCTAACAACCATATTATACAGGGGTTACCTGTATATATATATATATATATATATATATATATATATATATATGTGTGTGTGTGTGTGTGTGTGTGTGTGTGTGTGTGTGTGTGTGTAAAGTAATTTTAATGAGACTGAATTGTATTATATTATTATTATTAATAATATTTGAAATATATATTGAAAAACTGTATTTAGATGTGTCTACATGACATTATATATATATATATATATATATATATATATATATATATATATATATATATATATATATATATATATATATATATATATACATTGTACGTGCATATTTTTATAAAAGTAATTGTTAATATAATAAGAACAAATAATAAATCAAATGTTATTTTAAAGTAGGACTGTTTATTACTGTATTTACCTTTCGAGTTTCTAATTTATTGAGAACGTAAATGCGTTCGTATAATAAAATGTTATCCATTACACGCCACTGTCATAATATACTACGTGCTTACGATCACAATACTTCACACGTGTTGTACCTGTAACTATCTTCAATAAAAATAATTATATCGTTAATGTGTGTACGTCTGGAGATTAAGGGTATCAAAATACATTTGTAGGTACGATTTCGTCATCGTAACAACAAAAGAATTTTAATTGAACTTCGCCTGTATTAGACAAAAAGTATTTTGGTGATACGTTGCGAGTTTCATTTATATGGACAATTATTATATAGAGAAGAAATAATAATTTTCACATTAACGCGATAAACTGGTCTCAGAATGTTGGTGAACTGATGTTTTTGTCGGAACTATTTTTATTGTAATTAGAATTGACTTGTGTAATTAAAATGCTGGCGTTGATAACGTTTGTGATTAGTTTGATTGGTTAATATTAGACAATAGAATGTAAAATAGAAAGAATAAATTTTTAATTTTAGTTAAATATACCCGATGCATCTGCTTAATATTAATTTGAAATTATTATTATTAACGTAACATAAACGAATATACTTTTATTTATAGTAATTACTTTAATAATTACATTCCTAAAAAAAACTGTAATGATAATAAAAACCATCATTTATTGTTTATACATTTTAACAGTTCTTCAGAATAATTATATTTTGTTTTAATTAATAAATAATTAATTAATATTTAAATTCAAATAGTTAATGTTTAAATATAAGTACTTAATAATATATTAAGGTTTTAAAACTGCTGGCGTTTATTTAATTTTAAGAATGAAATATACATAAAACTTATAAAAGGTGTTTCTTTTCTTTTCTAATTAATTATTTAAATGGATATTAAATTAATCAGAATAAAATTTTAAAATATATAAAACAATGTTTGTATTTAATGATTATATAAAAAAATTAATCGTGATTTTTAAATGTTATCATCAAAGTAAATTTTCTAGTCTCAATAAAACTCTATTGTTATAACGTATTTTTAAAAACAGATTTACAAAATTGTTAAAAACAGATTTTTTTTCAACAATATGTTATTTGTAAAAATATGTAAATATTTCAATAGTATGTCAATTATAAAAAAAAATGTATTTAATAATAGAAAAAAATGATTTTTCTTAAATTGCTCTATTTTTCAATTTGTGAAAAGATTAACTTAATCATTAAAACATATCATACTTATTTCTAAAATAAGTGTACAAAAAATAATAAAGAAACTAGTTAGTATATAAACGATTATGTTTTTTTTGGAAGATTTTCGTAAAACATAAACGTACTGTTTTGTTATCTTATATATGAAAAAATTCCGAAATCGCATGCCGCCAAGACATTAATAATCGCCGAATAAACTACTCGTGCGTTAAGTGTTATTACAAATTAATATATTATTATCGTATTGAATAAAATAAAGCATAACTTCATTTCCCACACAAATAGCCACACGGTATCATAAGTATTCATTCGACTGAGTTCAAAATATAACCTTTTGTTATTTAAAGGTGTGTTGTACATAATTACAATTCGGAACAGTAAAACGATCATCAGTCAAACTTCGACGATAGATGAACTAGTTCAACTTTGGAATGACCTTTAAACAGCATAAGTACTTATTCTTTGACAGATCATTCGTTAAATGACTTCAAAACATGATTAACTATGCACATCCTGAATAGTTCATGGTAACATTGTATTACTTTTTTTTCGGGACATCTATTATTTCTTGTATGTAATAATTGAATTGTGATTGCGATGTATTTTAGTCATAATTGAAATAAATTAATGTATATTCATTTTAAAACCTTTTTTTTATATTAGTAATTGATCATAACTTTTAATGAACTCTGCTATTGAAACATTAATACCTATATATATATATATATATATATATATATATATATATATATATATATATATATATATATATAAATGATTAAACAATTAAATATATTTTTAATTTAAAATAAATAAAAACTTTTAATTAAGTACAATCGTGCAGATATTGTTTTATTAAAAATGTTTTATTTTTATTTTTATAGATTTTTTTATTTTATAGCAGAGCAATTATATTCATAGTATATATACATACTTATATATATATATATATATATATATATATATATATATATATATATATATATATACACTAAGTACATATATAAATTAGATAAATACGAATGTATAGAGTGTTTGTTTTGTTTCAATATTAGCACTGATGACACTTTTATTGAAATTTTAATGAAAAATCAATTATATTATATGCATTCACAATTATAATAATATTGTTAGAGTATTCGCACATGTTTGAAATATCACATCAATTAACGAGCATAATGTTTTTATACATGTAAAATGATCATTTAAATAGTTTTTTTTATATATATACATAGCTACAAATAATCTAAAATGTAATTATCTTTCAAAAGTGAAATTAGTTAAATAATTTGAGATAATAAAATCCAAATTTAATTAATGCAACGTAAGAGAAAAAAATTAACACAGAAATATAATTGATATTTCTAGTATTATATTAAAAGTTCGATGCAATAAAAATAGTTTTGAATGTTCAATAATTATATATATATATATATATATATATATATATATATATATATATATATATATATATAATCATTAAATCATAATGATTAAATAAAAATATATGTAAATAAGAATTATACTTAATTTATTTATATATAATACAAAATTTAATTTGCATAATATTTAAAAAGCAAGTTTGTCATTTTTAGGTGTCTTATATTAGTAAAAAAAAATAATCGTATTTTTGGAAATGGTTTTAAAGTAAATTAATATTGAAATGTATTTTTTCCAAAAAAAAAAATCTCGTAAAATAGTTTGTATTTCTTATTTTACGAAGAAATTATTTTTTAATTGGAAATTATTATTGAACATAAATTACGTATTTTGTGACTTAAAGATTTAAATTTACACAAAAATGTTGAAATATAAGATATTTACGTTTTAAAATAAATTTAAATAAATTGAATTTAACTTTTATACGTATACACACACACACACACATATATATATATATATATATATATATATATATATATATATATATATATATATATATATATTTGTGGGTGTATGTAAATATAGAATGTAAATAAATAATTTTTATTATTACTATCTTCATCAATTATAGAATTATATGATTATTTTAGATTTAAATATATATTTCTTTATATCAATTTATATCAAATCAGATTAAAATGTTTCCTTTAATATTTTTAAACATTTTTAAAATATCATTTAATATATCTCAAATAACAAATAAATATTAATTTATTAATTTTTTTATTGAAACTTTATATAGATATAAACATACATAAAATCCACTATTGGTTTAATAAGAATTGTTTTGTAACAATGTATTATCTGTCCTCTTAATAATATAACTAGAAAAAAAGGATGTGATTAATTTGAAAATAATACCATAAGATAGATGACTCAAATGAGACTGAAGTATAATAAAGAATTATAAATGATAGTAAGAAAATAAATGTATATCTAAATCCTTCACTTTCATTCGGGACACTAAATAATAACTGAAAGTTTTAATTTCTTTCATATAAAAATTACTTTATAAATATATTCTATTTATTATTACGTATGGTTATAAATCATGAATTTTAAATTTCAGAATAAAATAAGTTAAGGATAATAAAACGAAATAAAAGACAAATAAAATTTATACGAAAACAAACTGATATTTAAAATGTAATAATAAAATTTAAAATAAGAATTAAGGCAAAGTTATATAGAATAAATATGACTTAAATAACAGTTTAATATAAAATGCATGAATGGAAGAAATAAGGATATTTACAAATCAATTAAAAATGTATGAAAAAGAAGTTGCATTAATACAAATTAGAAAAACTTAGAGGAGATTTTTTTGTCAATGGATTGTTAAATACTGAATATGTTACTATAAAAACACGCACATTATATATATATATATATATATATATATATATATATATATATATATATATATATATATGTATGTATATAATAACAATAAAATATATAAATGTACATTATTTCACAAACAAAAACCCACACTTGACCGCATTAAAATGTCACATAAAAACATTTAGAACATCAGATGAATTTATAAATTCAATGTAGCAATATTTGAAAAAAATGTTGCCAACGTTTATTTTACTAATTAATCTCACCAAATATAAATGAATTCTGTATTTATTTTCGGAATCCCGTATATTAAATAAAAGTTTCAAAATTAAACGTTTGCATAAATCACTTGAATATAAACGCAATTAAAAACTAAATTTACCATAAAGTTCTAAACTGTATTTGTAAGCCAATACTATTTTTATGATAAAATATTTCAATTTATCAATTAAACATTTTCAGCGTGTCGACTCTAATCCTCGTATAAGTTCAATGTGTAAATTAAGATTTACGACCCGGATTAAAAAATATAAATCAGATGCTGTCAATTTACGGAATGGACGGTAGTAAAAATATTCGTTAGTTAGCTACTTGATATCAAATAATACCTACAACATGCGATTGTGGAATAAATATGTTTTTTTTTCAAGTCTACATCAGTAGTACGAAACGAATAATATTTAATTCCTGTCAAAAGGTATAATTCACTAATGTTAAAATTCGAGAAAAAAATATATATACATACATTATGGAATTTGTTACCTATTGAAATTTAAGAAGTGTGCATGACTTTTCATAATATTTCAAAATTCATATTGCGTCAGGTATATTTGAAAAAGGTTTCCCTTATAAGTCGTTTACCACTCTTGGTGCTCTATACATCTAAAAAATAACATTTCACATTTTTTTTTCTTTTGTAAAATCAGCAGGTATTTGTGTGTAAGTAATCTCTTATTGTTGTCAGCTCAACTGGAATTGACTTGAGATAAATGTTGTACTTGTCTTTCTTCATCTTACTTTAGATCATTATCGCTGATTCTTATTCTCGGACTTATTTTTCAATATTAAATGCATTACAGAAACTCGACATGTTATTTTCAATTCAAAAATAAACTCACACATCTATTTTATATTTTTAAAGTTATGACCATATTTATTTAAATTTATAACAATATATATCATTTATTGATTTATTTCAATTATACAATTATCTATATAAATGTTATATTTAGAGCTATATTACCTATTTTGAAAGTTTAATGAATTATTCAAATTTTATTTTTATTATCTGAATTTGATAGAGAAAATTTATAAGAAAGAAAATCACATTGTATATAAAAACAATATGACTATAAAAATAAAACCAATTCTTCAAAATGATTTACTACAATAAATGTACCAATTGAACGTAATCTTCAAAATAATCCCACGTTAATTCTGTAAACCAATGCATATAATTTTCTTGTTGTTAAAAGTGTTGAAAGCATTTCAGATGTGTTTAACTGTTAATCTCTTTAAAAGAATCTTCATTCTTTTACTTTCTCAAAGTTTATTTATATATATATATTAAAGATAAATTGAAAATAAAAAATAAAATTAATCTTTTAAATCATTTTATAAAACAGCATAATTATGTATTTTTTATTTTTATTAAAAATCCATAATTAACAGTATTATTAACTTAATACATTGATTTCTTCTTAAATATTAAACAAATTAATTATAAAACATTTTTATTATTGCAATATAATTTTTTAATATTCAATTTTTTTTAAAAAAAAATACAAATATTAATTTCATACAAAAAGCTAACATTTCAACTTCAAAAATAAAATTATTGATATTTATTATTGTTTCTAATATAATAACATAAACAATATAGGGATTATACTGAATAGTATTTCATATTTGAACATACAGTGCTTTTTAAAATTAATTATATCCTTCGGTATTCAAACCCTTTTGTATTATTCACCTGAGGAGATGTATAACTAAACATTGAAAATTATATTAAAATGAATACTACTGTACAGTAGACGAGCATATAATGGAACATCGAATAAAAATAAATTATATATCGACTAAACTACCAATTTCAAATCAGACGAGTTTTTTTTCCAATTCGAATATCTCTTTGAATAATTTTTATTTGATTTGACTACCAGTGCAATTTTATCCACCAATTAGAATGATACACGTTGTTAATTCTTCATTGTTTTGAAGAGAATAACCTGTTTCAATATTACATTAGATATTAAACAATCATGTGATCATGAATTTATATTAAATACGTTTATATACTTTTATATATATATATATATATATATATATATATATATATATATATATATGTGTGTGTGTGTGTGTGTGTGTGTGTGTGTGTGTGTATGCATGTATATAATTAACAAATAGTATAAACGAACAGATGAATAATCAAAACCCGATGACATTATTTTATAAATACTGTTTATTATGTTTATACGTACATACGAGTATTTAAAAATATTTGAAATTAATCAGTATTCTGAAAATTTTAGTAAATATCAACTCGACAAAAACTCATTATAAATTTTTACCAATTTCAAAGAAATCGTACGTGTTAATGCTTCCTAAATTGAGATATATTTCGTACTTTAATAAAGTTGTTTTTTCAAAATGAATATTTTGTTAAATTAATTTTTAATAAAATAGAAAACAGACTCAATACTAACAAATTTCCATCATTATATATATATATATATATATATATATATATATATATATATATATATATATATATATAATTTATTGCTAACTCTGGATCGTATGAAATATTCTTTAATATCAACAAATTTTATATAAGAATGAAAAATATTAATTAAGAAATAAATATAATTTTAAATTTTAAACTATGTTTATTTCTAACTATGTTTAAACTAATTCAAACTAACAATAGTATTTTTTATCATCAATTGTAAAATTCTATAGGTGTTTTTTTAAAGAGAGATAGAACTTTAATTGAATCTCTATTGAAAGTTTTATCTAATCTTAAAAAACACTTTTATTTGAATGTATATATGTGTGTGTGGATGGATAGATGGATGGATGGATGGATGGATGGATGGATGGATGGATGGATATATATATATATATATATATATATATATATATATATATAAAGGTGTTTTTTAGGTTAGATAGAACTTTCGCTAGGAATTTAATTTAAAATTCTAACATGCTTAAAAAACACCTATATAAGTTACAATAGAGTTTTAAATCGAAATGAAATGGCATTTCATGACATGTATAAAATTTTATCTTGCTAAAAAAAATTAGAAAATTAGAAATTTAATGATCATTTTTCAAAATGAAAAGTATATAAATTTATCATTTTGATCTAAAACATAAATCATTCATTGATTAATGAAATTTTATTAAACGCTGTAAACAATGCCTTCTAATGTTTTAATATTTTTATAGAATATACGGTAATGATATAATTATTATTTTCACTTCATTTTAAATAATATGTATATACTTTTAAACATTTTTTTATATATATGTTTACAAAAAAAAAATTTATAAAATTATATTCACAGAAAATTTATACAAACTTCATATACATACATACATATATATATATATATATATATATATATATATATATATAGAGAGAGAGAGAGAGAGAGAGAGAGAGAGTACAAACTACTTGAAAAAAAATTAATTGGTACTTTAATACGATTTTCTATAAATTAAATTAGTAAGGCGATAAAAGTTTTTTTATTTATAGTGCTATTAAATTTGTTTCTAAAATAAATAAGACAATCTATAAATAAAATAGAAGTAATATAGATTGATTTTCAATATTTATATAGCTGCTCATAAAAGACTGAAGGGTTTAGACTTACATTTACTTGCTTACTATCATTTATTATCCTTTAATTTTATTTGGGACATATTTTATATATATATATATATATATATATATATATATATATATGTGTGTGTGTGTGTGTGTGTGTGTGTGTGTGTGTGTGTGTGTGTGTGTGTGTGTGTGTTATACAACTGACTTCAATGTTCACACACTATATAAATTAACCTTGAAACTTAAAACGACGATATTAATGAAAACAACGACTGAAGCAACCAACCCAATTTAAGGAAACAAACACAATAAGAAAAACGAATATTAAATAATATAAATGTATTTTGTATTCAATCAATACTAATTACATTTGTTTATATTGTGAGAAATTATTAGTAATAAATTGTTAGTTTATAAACTATTATTTATTTTTAAAAAGTAATTAAAAAATGTAATTATAATTAATGAGAATACGTTTTATTTAATATTTATTTATTTCAAATTTATGTAATAAAGAAATCGAACATTTTAAACTAATAAAATTTAGATTTCCTGTATCTATATTTTTAAGCATATGATTATATATATATATATATATATATATATATATATATATATATATATATATATGAAATTTTACGTATGGATGTATATATATATATATATATATATATATATATATATATATATATATATATATATATATATATATATATACAATTGTAATAAATTAATAAGGTTGTATAAGTTAGGTGTATTATATAACATTTACAGTTTTATGGATAATTTCAATAGAAATAGTACACCTAATACAATAGAGGTACCAAGATTGAAAGAAGCAAAAGGCCAAAGTATATGATTTTTATGATTTTTGTTAACGGATTTTACGACTTTCGTGTCAAAATTTTATGTCTTTTGGTTTAGTCATTAAATATTATTATTATATTAGAAAATGCATTCAAGTTTGTTAGGTCGGCGGACCGTAATTACAAAATATTTATTCATAATATATTTTTTTATTATTTTTATTTCTATTTCATGTCGGGAAGGGTACCTACTTTTTTGATGACCGTTTTTAATGACAAACACAACTCTTCTGCGAAGAGAATTTTATTATTTTCAAATAGATTTATTCTCTACTTATCATTAGACGATACTCTTGTAGGTACTAAAAACAAGATTTAATTATTTTCGGGTCTACGTAATCATTCTTATTTCAAATTAAGAAAAAAAAACATCTTATAATAAGCCTGAGTGCTAAATGAGTTTTTTTTATTCGTTCGCTGGTTTTATTATCATTTAAAACCCGCTTATAAAAATTTCATATACGCAAACTTCTAAATAATTAATTTATTACGCAAAAAAAATAATTTAAATATTACTGGTACTGTGCATGGCTTCGTACTAATTTTATGTTTTATACTGACGGTCAAAAACTTTAGTTCCTTTAATAGAATTATTAATTATTTTATAATTTATGATTCTCGGCTTAGAATTTATATAGTAATTACAAATGAATATAAAGGTTATACTTGTTTCTGACCTCTAATTAATTTTTTGTTGAATTCACTAGCGAATAATTACAATATAGACACTGCACAAAATAAATATATATATTGTGAGAATGGAACGTATATATTATTTATGTTGAATATTTTCGGTGAAATTTTTATAAAAAGTAGAGCATTAATTAATAAAATCAATAATTGATAAAATCAATACACACACACACACACACACACATATATATATATATATATATATACGAGAGAGAGAGAAAAAAAAGAAAAATATTGCAAATTTATTCAAATTATGAACTCTTTATTTTTCTTTACGTTCATATTAGATTTATATATGAATATTATATATTAATTATTTATATATGAATATACATTTTTTTTCATTTTGATATAATTATTCAAAACCTTCCTTTAAATTCAAGTTCACTTAATTCTGTTAAAACATTAATTAAATATGTAAGTACATTAAATGAAAATATTTCATAAAAAAAATTTAAGAAAAATATTTAGGGTATTTTAATAAATTTATTTTACAACTTTTTTATTGATCAATTTTGTTTTGCAATTAATTTGAATAAAATAAACTTAGTTTTTATACTTCACTAGTATTGACATAAATAAATAAAATTAAATAAATAACATATTTTATTGACATTTTGATTTTATTACGTTATACCTTATGTATTAATAAATGTAATTTCTAAAATATTCTAACCTATACATACACACAGAATACATATATATATATTTATATATATATATATATATATATATATATATATATATATATATATATATATATATATATAAAGAATAGTTACACGTTAATTAGCATTCATTTTTAATATATTTCTAACTTTAGTTTATTATTAACATAAATTAGAAGATCGTTAATATGAATTAGTATGATATATAAAACACTTTTAATGACTTTGAACTTTATCTCGAAAAAATAATACTATTTAATGAAATATTTTAATTCCAGTTTTAATGATATTTTTTATTATCTTTTAAATATGTTTATTGTTTTCAATACTTGTTAGTTAAATTTTATTCTCGTTATAAGGAATTTGTAATTATAAGTACGACATAATGAGTTTTACTTGATCGGGTCAAAATATTTTATATATTTATTTAAAATTGAGTATATTATCAAGGTTAATGTATTAAAAATGGATTTAATTTTAATAATCTTATATTTGTTTTTGTAGTTGCTGTATTAAATATAAATACTTCAAATTTATCTCAACAAATATATCTTGAAAACACACCTGCCTGAGATAATAAAGAGATTACATATTTGTCTGTATTTTATTATTTTAAGTATATTATCTGCTGGTTTCATCTTTAAAAAAATTATTAATTTAATAAAATGGAAATTAAATAAATCTCGAAGGTAATTGAGATATTCTAATAATGAAATTTGCTATTATTATTTAAAGAAATTTCTGGTATATTGAATTTCATTATATATATATATATATATAATGATTTAAATAATTATTACGTAAGACAGAAATAGATTTAAGAACATTCAAATGAAAATAATACAAAAAATAAAACTGTTTCGTATGTCACAAAATTTTAGAAAATGTTTAAATATTTTCTTGAAATACATTTTTAATGCAAGACTACAAATTTAAATATACAAAATATTGATCAATAAACAAACATTTTTTCAGTGCAATTACTATATATATATATATATATATATATATATATATATATATATATAATTTGACTACTGTACAACGAATTATTCTTGTAAACCTAGTTTTCATGTTTATGGTTCATATAACACTATCAGTTTGTATACAGTACAAAGAACAATGAAAGCTTTTAAACAAGAGAAACGTTTCTAAGTTTCTGTGGAATTGTTTGTAGATATTAAGAAGGAAAAGTTTAAAATATCAATAAGAAAACATATTATATAGAGCATTTAATTTAACAAAGTTTATATTATAATTATTTGTTTGAACATATTAATTAATTAGATACTGGAAAAATGATTTATAAACACACACACTATATATATATAATAATTATAATAATAATAAAACTTAACAAAATAACATTTTAAAAAATATTACTACATTAAATATTATATTTGGATTAAATTTATGTAAGGACCAAAATTATAAACGTTAAAAAATACGTGAAAATCATTAAAATCAGCAACTAGTTTTGAAAAAATCTTATACATTTACTATACTACATATCCTGAATATAAAAAATGTAAATATTTTTTATAACTAGTAATGTTTTTTTTAAAAAAATAGGAAAACCCAATATTCAAATGAACTGATATCTTTTTTATAATTTTTAATTCATATCAAATTTAATAACTCATTTTATTTATATTCTGATTAAGAAAAGAAAGAGTAGAGTTGCAAGACTGACATGGAATTAGATTGTAAAAATAGGGTAGAGAAAATTAAAAAAACGATAATACAGTTTAGAAACTCAATTGAATGAATTAATGATACTGAAAATAATTATTATTAAAATAACTAAATGTGAATATATATATATAGAGAGAGAGAAAGAGAGAGAGAGAGAGAAATTGGTTATTAGATATTAGAACACAAATTGAAAAATTTAATAAAGACATGTACTGTACAAAGAATAAAATAATCTTCACTTAACAAGATTTTTTAACTAACTCCAAATATCATTTTTTCAATTAATCTAAAATAAATATTAATATTTTTGAAAATCTTTTTTAAATCTTACTATTTTATATATAAAATTAGTTTATTCAGTAATATAATACTTAAATCAAATGTTATTGTGAAGTTTTAATATGTAAATAATAAATCAAACTGAACAACTAAGAAAATAAACTTATTACAAAGTATTTTACATTTGAAACTTTATTTAAAACTCGTTTATTAAAATATTTAACTTATTTATTAAACATAAGGATTATATATACATACATATATATATATATATATATATATATATACATATGTTTTAAAAATTTATGAACGTATAAATTCCACATTTTATCACATTCATTAGTACATATGATTTATGATATATAGCATCGTTATAATAGAATACCATAGTATCAGTTTAATATAGATGTTGTGACGCTATTTTATTGAAAACATTAAAATCGTCGAATATACACGATCAAAATTCCATATTTTTTCATACCAGTTAAGGAAACATTAAACTTTAATGTTCTAATAAAGAATCATCGATTATTTCGTTTTATTTCATTCTGTCTCATTCCTTGAACTTCGTTAATGTATATTTAATTAATTTTACTATTGATGATTGTTCGTCGAAACATGTGCATACTTCTTTGATACACATATGAATATTTGAACTCTAAATTCGACATCCGTTTGATCGTTATCGTACATTTAAGTGCAATGATTCGAAAGTAAGCATCTAAATATCATTCGTACGATTCTAACCGTTAAGTAACAAACAACCAATAATCTCTTAACAAGTTTACTATATCAATGTTACATTTGAAACATTTTAAAAATATGTCTTGAAGAATTATTTGAAATTGCATGTGTACTAACAATAAACGGCAATATATCTAAAACGCGTTGTCTTCATCTGTATAGAAAAATATCGTAATATCTGTTGACCTATACAACAGTGACAGCTCGTTTGAAAATAAATAAACATTTTTATTTGTAAAGAATATTGCGACAATATTATAATATAACGTCTCTTACAAAAATAAATATTAATCTAATTAAAACATTTTAATATGGTTTTTTTATCTTTAAAAATGTATTTTAGTGATTTTTAATATCTCAATTTGCAAATTTTGTAATTAAAATGTTCGATAATTTTTATTGTTTATTAATTAATACTTATTTGTAAATTTCTATAACGTTGAACGTCATTAGACTGCAAATAAACATTCTTCTCAGATTAAATGCTCCTAGAATAGTATTTGATTTTATGTTATTAGAATACCTTCATTGCCATATAAATATCCACAATTTAATTATTATTTAATACTTTAAAATCTTTGTGATATTTTAAATGGTGATTTATTTTAGTAAAACTAAAATATCACTACTTAAAAAAAATACAAAGAAGTATAATTATTTTTTTAATTCGGTTGTAATAAAGATCTTGATTTATGTAATAATATATCAACAATTTAAATAACATATTTTGATATTTATAATTGATTAGTATAATATTTTATGATTTTCTTTTAAGTTATTTTTCTTTGAATGCTTAATAATTGATTTCTATTATTATTTTAAATCTATATACGTCTTTGTAAACATAAATGAAAGTAATTAATTCCATGTCAACAAACACCATTCATTGAATCATAAAATAAATTAACTAAACAGACAACAATCATAAAGAAATATTAATCTATTTTAAAAACACTATCTTTGAGATTTTTTTATTACATAAAAAACATTAGATACATTTTAATTAAACAGAATAAAATTGAATGAAAATACAGGAAAACGTGTTGAAAAATTAAAAAAATTGCTACTAATATGTATGTGTGAATTACAGTTATTACTTATTTTTTTAAAAAAATATATAAAACAAATACGTGTCAATAAATTTTGAAAGTAATCGTTAATGATTTGTAATTTTAATATTAACCCTTTAAGTGCCAAAAAGTGATATTTCGCTCTTTTATACATTTATGAAAAATTCAAAGAGCGATATATCCCTTCTCGTTTTTCTAAACACTATAAATCATAAAAAAACAACTTTGCTTCACAAAAAGAACGTCAAAAGATAATGCACTTATATTTTAATGCATTTAATTATATTTATTAAGTGTGTTTTTGAAAGTATAATAATAAAAAAAAACCCGAAATCAAGATATACAAAAAATAAAACAAAACTTGAAATTGTCACAAATTATAAAAAATAATGATAGACGTTGATAGATCTGATACGATGCTGTACACAAAACTAGATAAACTAAAAATTCTTAAATTTTGGAAAAGTTGTGTTTAACATTTTCGGAAGAATGGTGCTAAACAAGCTTGTTATCTGTCAGGAAACTATAATCTATGAAAAAGTCCTGTCTAGAATTTACAACATCGATAATAAATGATATAGAGTAGAATAGTTGGTAGAAAAAAATAAGCTGTTAAAATTCCTCATTATATCGGTCTTGAAAAACTATCAGGCCTTAATATGAGACGTTATATCGTATGCAGCAATAAGGATGGAGGGGATTAACAAAAAATCCGGTCATTTGTGTTCAAAATGTAAAAATGCCTTCTCAAATTTTGTCTGAAAGAATACAAATATACATAAAAGTTTCAAAGTCAATTTTAAGGGTTGAACATGAGGCTGACCACCTCAACTTGTAAAAAAACATGTGTAGAAAAGCTTTGACAAAGAGAGACTCTATTGAGCTGGCATTGTCAGAAAGGCCTGGGATTGAAATAATCTGTGAAGCCAATGATGATAGATACTTATAGATCTACTTATAAAAGTTATGATTTATAAAAATAGTCAAAATGACTTATTCTAAAGGATAGTAAATACAATTTTTTACAAAAAAATTTCATTTTCATGTTTTATATATTTTTTTCAAAATGTAACTATTTTTTGAAACATTTTAAACTTATTTTTAATTTTATTAGCAATAATTGAAGTTCAATACGTTATTAATATTGTGTAAGAATTTCATTAACATCAATTCATAATTAACTGAAATATTTTTTTTTTTGCTTAAAATCCTGTGGCATTTTGATACACGTATAAAAATGTCTATTAGCAGTCGATGGGTCAAATAAACTTCAGAAAAAAAGCATTAAAATGTTTTTTACGAAAAGCAATCACATTACGAAATCTTATTTCAAAAAATAAACTGTAAATTTCATTATACGTTTTGGAAATACAATACAAGCTGAAAATAATATAAATGAAATATATACTATTATTGTTATTGTTGAACTTATCACATAAATTGATATTGTATGTAGATAATGCATAATAAATTGTGTTAATTTCATACACATAAGAATGAAACATTAATATTAACATATGTACAAAGTACTTATTATAATCATGTACGCTTTATTGAAATAATCGCTAACAAATACTAACCAATATATCACAATAAGATAATAATCAGATAAAACAATCATATGTATTATATATATATATATATATATATATATATATATATATATATATATATATGAATGTGTAAAAACTGATATTAAAAAAAATAAAGAAAAAAAAAACGAAACGAACCGCTACTGAGCAACACAATTTTTACCTATGCAAAGCGATTATTTCACGTAGAGTGTTTAATATCCATAGCGAACTTTTAAACGATGCTACGTATTGGATTTATATACAGCAAAAAAAATGTGATTTATAGCAAATGAACATACGTTCAACACCACATTTATATCATTACAGTTGTTCTAAAAAAGGTTACTCCACTCATATACGTATTTACATGAACATCTATTTGTATGGAGCTTTTCTTATGTTGTTTCAAATGAACTTGAACAAAATGAACTACCTTTCATTAGTACGTTCATTTGTGCTGTGTGATTTGCTCAGCAGGAAATCACGAACCTATGATGGGAGACACCTTAGTTGAAATTTACGTTGATTTATATATAAATGTTTACCACTACTGTATTAAATATTCATAAACAGATTTAAAGAATTCGAAAAGAGGATATTCATTTACGCAGTTAAATGTTAATACATTTGTACACATTTGTATAGTTTAATTGAAATATGACGGAAGTAATATCCAATTCGTATTCTTATTTTTACAGATACAGTTACATACACCCACGTACGTACACAAATATATATATATATATATATATATATATATATATATATATATATATATAAGATTTGGAATAAAATTAGCATTTCTAAAAAAGGTGTATGAACAATTAAAACTTTATGAAAAGTATTTAATATTACTGGTAATAAAATTCAGCATCATAAAAAATATGTTATAAAATTAAATTACTTTTAAATAATTTTCTTCTCTACATCTTTAAAAGAAGAACCTGTAGAATAAATCCAAATTACATTTATATCGAAAAATGTCATAATCAAAGAAAAAAAATAATAAAAATCATCCCTTTACAACAAATTCAAAAAACAATTGGAAAATTATCTATTTATAAAAATAATTTTAATCTTATCTTATTTGATTTTTATTTATTGTTATATAGATATGATTTTTTTTTCTATTCAGTTGATACTGTGGCCATTTAACTTTTACACAAATAAATCTTTCATCTTAAAACCACAATATATATTATTAAAAAAATGATTACATCGTTGTTATAAAATCAATATTAAAATTTATAATATTTTTTTTAATACAGTACTCTGATAAAGATGACATGACTGTTGAAATTCATATAAAAAATAAAATGCTTATTGACTAGATAAAATTTATAAACATTACAATAAACGATTTATTTATATAAAACTCGTTGTTTTTTATTTGTTGAACTAACGCTAAATATAGAATTTACAAATATTTTCTTAAAAAATATGAATTTATTTCGATACAAACATTATTCGTAAAAAACAAACTTTTACAAATTATATATTTAATACAAGTGACCTTAATTTTTTTTCTGGCTTGAAATTGATATCTCTTCCCTATTACGAATTAATATCGATTTAAAAGCGATCTAATAAATTGATTTTTGTTAAATCACTTAATTTAGTTAAAATTATTAAACATTTTAGATATTTAAAAATAACCGAAATAAAGAAGATAACAGAATTGAAATTATTTTTTTAGGAAATGTACTTTAAAGGTGAAATACAATTAAGGAATATATAAAATTTATATATATATATATATATATATATATATATATATATATATGTATGTATGTATGTATGTATGTATGTGTATATAAATTGAGTAGATATTTTTATTTAATGAGATACCTACGCAAAAACTTTTCAAAGCCAAAAAACGATAACTGTTCAAAAAATATTTCTTTCATATTGAATGAAATATTCTTAAGCAAATGTTTCATTATCACTTCAAGAGCAGCAATGTTAAATTGCAAACGGCATTTATTATCCATCGCCGCTATCTCAATTATTTTATAAGAAATGACCACCTACCAATGCAACTTAAAATATCATAAAATGTATGAACAAATATAACGCCTACGCATTGAATTTATAATGCGATAGTGTCAACATCGTGTTTAAATCTACTAATTAAAATTTCATACTAAAGAAGACAATAATGGTATACACACAACATTTATATGATATATTGAAGAACATTTCTGTAATCTATTAGTAAGTGCTCCATATGGCATATGGTCGTCCGATAAAAATATATAAAACCGGACAAGAACAATACTCGAGCGAATGTTACACGCATGTTGTGCACATGTCATCTCACTCTCGCTACTCACTTGCTATAAATTGTTTCGTTGTTCGTATTCTTGCGAGCAAAAACCCTAATATATTGTCTGGCATCCATAGAAAAGAGAGCATATGTAGATGGAAACCTTGCAAAGAAACGTTTCATTTAGTTTTTCGAACACATGTTACGTAAACAAACTTTTATATTCATCTATTACAAACTACCCTTGGGCGTCTTTGCACAGTAAACATTGCACTTCAATATCTTACCCTTGTCTCCGCTTTAGTAAGTCATGTGCATGACTTCACCCACGCCTTTTACAAAAAGCAAAAATGTGTTTCTGGAGGTCAAAATCCAGTATGGTAAGTTGAAACTGGTACATGTTTTGGAGACACGTGTGTGTACGTTTGTACGAATCTATGAATGTGTGTATGTGTGTGTGTGTTATAATGTATGAAATTTGAATTTTAATTCAAAACTACTTATGTATGTTTATAATAATTATATAAACTGTTAAATGTCACAATAAAGAGATATTGACTTGAATACATGTTTTGTTGCCGTTACTTGTAGAATTAATTACTATCTAAAATTTATTCAGTATATTGAAGATTTAATCTTTGAGATAGAGCAAAAATCACGAAACACTACGTTTTTAATATACAGACGTATTATTGTTGTTGAACATGATGAAATTTGATATTTTACATGCAGAAAATATTAGTTTTACAAGATTTCTTCATCTAATGAAAATTATTTGAATTTTTATTATTCACTTTTAATAATCATTCATGATTTTTATACGTTCTTCAATACAATTTAATATATTCTAATAAATGTATTACACTATAATATTTATTCACGTTTCATTCGCTTATATTGAATATATTTTAATATTATACAAACGTTTTTTTTTAAAAAAATAATCCTCGTCTCGATAAACCTGTAATATAAGAATTACGCATATTTTATTATTTACTTCAATGCCAATTTTTATTATAATGCCGTATATCTTTATAGATCAAACCTAATTATCATAATACAAAGACTATTTTAAAAACTATTACGTCAACGCACCAATCAAATAACAATATATTTCGACATTGCAATGTATTTAATAGGTTCTAGTGTTACACTTATTATAACTGATTTATTATATTTAATGCAAGTCGTGTCTTTTTCTTTTTTATAAATGGAATTCTTTATAATAAACAATTGTGTTTCTTAATAGCCCAATTAAGTTTTAAAATAGCACACCATTTTAAATACACAGAAGTATACAAGTTAATATATGCAAGTATTTATTTCGTTTTTGAAACTCATTTTCAGAAAAAAATCATTATTCAAAAGAATATAATTTAGTATTCGTTATTAATTAATATTTAAGTTAATATTTCTTTTTTACTAAACCTAAAAAAATGGAAAATTACTTGGAAACTTTACTTCTTTAGCACAAATTAATCACTCATTCTAACAATACAAAATTTTATGTATTCAATAATTATCATTATTCATATTTCTTGGCAATATTTTTTTCAGTAGTCATGCCATAGAACTATTTTATAATTTTTTAATTCATCATACTGTGATGATAATAACATAGTCATCGAAATGTGGACTAGTAATTAAAATGAATAAGAAGTGAAATGAATAAGAAGTGATAATTGAATATTTTTGGAAAATCTTGCGATGTTAAAGCAAGTAATTCATTTAGGTTCAGGACAATCTCTCATAGTACCGAAATAATGGATCCTTTTTATTAAAATTAATTTGCATGAAAATCGTAGCAAATAATTATTATATTTATTTTATCTATATGGATAAAAATAATTTAATACTATAAAAGCTTCCGATATTTTATAAATAAAAATATAAAAAAAGAAACAATTTTGTACAATTCTTGATAACAAAAATACATATGTAAAAGTTACAAGCTCTGATTCATTATTTTGTAGTCACACTAATTATTGTGTTTGATTATATATATATAGGTGATCTATGACCAAAAATTAGATTAAGAATTAGAGCAACAAGGGTAATATTTGGAAGACTGAACAACATAATGAATAGTAAAATATCATTGCTCCTGAAACATAAAGCGTACAATAAATGTGTACTATCTAATTGTACTTTTAGATCAGAAACTTGGTACTGAATGCAAAAATGAAGTAAAAAAACTTTTGACAACCCAACGAAATATTTAAAGGATGATGTTAAAAATTTCTAAACATGATCAGAAAACCAGTAAATGGACACGAGAACAGACAAAAGTAAGAAATAGAACGAATTAAATTGATGAAATGTGCATGGGAAAGACGTAATTAAAAGAAAAACCATAGATGAATAAAAGTAATTAAAAACTAGTGACTGAGAGACAACAAGGGACCTAGGAAAAATTCTTCCCGAAAATGGACGGATAATATTGTAAAATATTGTGGAGGTGGTGGTTATATGAAATTAACATACATGAAACAATGGGAGAACCTTGGGAAAACATTTAAGAGGACCATATGACATTCAATGAGGCTTTTTTCTAGCAGTGAACTGATGTAGACTATTATAATTATAATTATATTTATATATATATATATATATATATATATATATATATAGAGAGAGAGAGAGAGAGAGAGAGAGAGAGGATTCTCATCATGAACCCACTATTTAACAATGAAATAAAAATATCATAGTTCACTCAAAAAAAGGTGAGTTTTATTTAAAAATGAAATTGTGCGCTCCTGACGAGGCATCTCTCTCTCTCTCTCTCTCTCTCTCTCTCTATATATATATATATATATATATATATATATATATATATATATTAACAGACAGAAAAAAAATGAAATAAAAAATGAAATAAAAAATAAAACAGGAACAACAATTAATTTTAGGAAAAAGTCAGCCTAATTTAAGTCATTAAATAAATTAAATAATTAAAAAACTTGTTTTTTATATTTCAAATCATAAAACCTGATTTAATATATAATGAATTATTTTCTAATCCATACTGTTCTTATTTCCTATTATAAATATAAAATACAATATAATGTATTTTTCAGTCAATTAAAATTGTACGTATTTTTATTTAAAAATTAACCTTTTACATTAATACTTATATTAGGACGTTTAATATAAAATGTCGGATTATTATATCGGAAATAATATAAAAATCAGATATTTCATATTACATAACCTAATATATACACATATATATATATATATATATATATATATATATGAATGTGTGTGTATGTATTTGTTGTATAAAAATAAATATTAAATGTCAGTGCCTATAATAAAATATTGTAGATAAAAGTTAAGGTACATCGTAAATTTCCATCTATAACCTATATGTATACATTAATAAAAACAATAATACAGATATTAATCTATTATAAGAATGACAATTATATTAATTATGTTGTATTGTTCAAATCAAAACAATTACATATACAATAAAACATTTCATAAAATGTCTGACATCATACTGCTGAATGACCTTCAATTACTATAATTAATTCTTGGTTCTCATATTCAGTATTGTTAATTTCTTAACGCCATATTTAAACAGTCATTTTCGTAAATGTCATATCAAGAACAATTTTTTAACAACTTTTTTAATAATTAATATCATAATTACTACGTAGTTTTTTTAAATAACATTAGAGCTGTGAGTAATCTTTTACGGATACATATTTAGGAAAAAACACACTAATTAATACAATTCTAATTCAGAGATTGTATAATAGAATTTATGAGTCTAATTTAAAGTTCAACTTTGAAAAATTAAAACAAATTTATTGATTTTTTTTTAATCGAATTTGTCTTTGACTTTTAAGTATATAATATGTATAAAGTATTAGTATTTTTTTCTATTTGAAGATTTTTTCTATTACAATTTCTTATTTTGACAATTCATTCTAATAATAAAATAAATGTTATTTAATATTTAATTTTTTTAAACGAAAATCGATATCTAATATTTTTATATGTGTTTTTTAAAAAATAAAATTATATAAAAATACACACTGTACAATATTTTTTTTTGTTATTCATAATTTATATCCATTCTACAGTAAATTGTCACGACAATAATTTATTGAGTACTTACACATTTAACGTATATTTATTTTTCAATAAACGATGTGATAACTCACCTGTAACAAAAATATTCAATTAAAATTGTTATAAAAACAGTACGTATGTATGTTTATATATATATATATATATATATATATATATATATATATATATATATATATATATACACATATTAATGCAATAAAATCGTGTATATAGTGACAGCAAGCAACGAAAATTTGTCTGTTGTGTAGTGCAATGAATGATCTTTTCAATAATCTTACTAAAGAAGCAACAAAATGCAAGTCACGCGTAATATTTAGATATATCTAACAGACCCGCGTCAACCAACCGCATCCTTGAATCCTTGAAAATATTCCGAAACACAAAAATTGAATAATCAATAATTTTATTATAAAACTAAAAGAACATATTCTATATTTAAAATATAGGGTCATCCAAATGTGACGCCTAGATTTGTGTTTTATTAAAAAGAAACATGTGTATAGGGTGGTGTATAGGGAAACATGTGTATACTCTCTTTTGATTTTGTTTTTAACAAAACACAAATTTAGGCGTCACATTTGGATGACCCTATATATACATTTAATCATATAAATAATAATATTTTTTGAAAACTTAAATTAATTTTTAAATATTAGTTCCTATTAGTTACAAAATTTGATTTTATATTTAATTATATTATTTTATTAGCTTTTTCGTTTTCATTAATATTTTAATAAAAAAAATATTAATAGTTATATTAAATATATAACTTATCATAGAAATATTTCAAAAATAATTATAAAATTTATAATTTATTACTAATTTCATTTATATTACACAAAGAACATATAACAAAATAGAAATAATTTGCAAATATTATGTTGTTGCAAAAAACGAGAAATAAGTAACAAAAATAAATATTCTTAAATATAAAATCAAAAAAATACTACAAAAATTTGTCGGTATTTTAAACGATAATACATTAATGAGTTTTAGAAAAACATATGTGAATTAAAGTGTTAAAGAATTATTATATGAAGAATATAAAAATCGAAATAAAAAGCCAGTTAAATAAAAAATTACTACAGAAATCATTAACTATCATTAAACTGAAATTTTTTACAGGATTTTTACAAAAGAAAGAAATTAAATATATTTTTTATTTTTTTAATTACATATTTTTCAAATAATCAAAAATATGTAAAGAAATATGAAAAGAAGTTGTAAATGCTAATGGAAAATATATTTTAAATTCAAATTACAATGTCAATTTTTTGTCTTATTTTAAAATTTTCTCTAAAAAATACATTATTTATGGGATAATCAAATAATTTTATATATTAAATAATTCGTATAGTTTATCAATATAAGGTAATTTGATAAAAATTAAAATTGATTTATTGAAAAAAATATTTTTTTTAATAAAACATGATATTTCATAATGATAAATGTAAAATTAATAATTAATATTAGATTGATTATTTTTAAAATGTATGTTTATTGAAAGTTACATAAAATTAATTATTCTTATTGTTTGTTTTGGAACTGTGGCAGATTCACTTTAGCACAAATGAATTTTTATCCCCAACACCATAGTGGTTATGAAAAATTCAATAATCACTTATTGTTCAATTTTTGTTTATAACAATAATCGGCTGATGCGCATTTCGATGGCGATGCCATCATCATCAGAGCCTTTTTGTTAAAATAATAATAATTTTTTATATTTTTGTTATATTTTCTTTTTTTATCATAAAATCTTTGACGATGATGGCACTGCCATCGAAATGCACATCAGATGACTATTGTTATAAACAAAAAGTGAACAATAAATGATTATTGAACATTTCATAACTATTGTGGTGTTGGGGATAAAAATTCATGTGTGTTAAATTAATTACTGTATTAAGAATTGTGTACATATATTTTTAAATAATTCTAAAAAATGAAAAATATTCTGTATGAACCACATCTATTTATTTCAAATACAAGACAAAATTAAGTTAATAAAAATAATATTAGAGAATGTTTCAATAATATTTTCATAATAAATTACAGTTTATTTAATTAGTTCACAGACTGATTTTAATTATTTAAAACGATCCTAAAAAATAACTATATTCCAGTTTGATATATTAATAATTTTAAATCATAAAATGGCACATCGCATGCATTCAATATTGGCAATAAAACAAATTCAAATGTGTGTGTTTTTTTTTATATCGCATATGTATATGTGTTTCGTACCATTTCCAATTTTGGGTATATAAAGGAACGCTAAAAGATATCCCTACAAACGTTGTGATAAATCTCAAATTTCACAACGCGGTTTTGTTTCTTCACCCCACGATCCCCTCAAACGCGAACAAGTCACCCCGGGACCGTTTACCTGCTGGTACCTGCTGCAATTCCACCCTCAGAAATAAATTCTTTACAGCAACAACCAAAAAAAAAACAACCCTATAAAAAAGATGTATTTATCGCGTTCAGTATGGATACTTGCGTATAGCGATATCTTCTGTTTCAATATGTGCAAACACAATGTTATTCTTTTGAATCGTATTTGATATACGTGGACAAGCTGTAGCACTGCTGTGTTAACGCAGTAAGCTGACTTTTAGATGCAGCAAGGTGTTTCTCTGACGATACTACTTATTGTTTCCCTTATTTTGATCTTTCCCTTAGGCATTTACGTAGATTTTAACATACAATTGTACTGTACTGTTCAGGATATCACATAAAAATGATAGATGTGTTTAATGCTTAGAGTTTTTTTAAAAAAAAAAATAAATAACACTTGTCACATAAATTTAATATGTAAGGTTTTGTTAATATTTTAGATGTTATTAAAAAATAATAAACTATTTTTCGATTCAAATCTCTGGATTATAAATGAAATCATTCAATTTTTTTAATTACTTTAATATTTAGAATGTTATTTGTTAAAAAATTTGTATTTTAAATGTTTGTAAATTACTTCTTTAAGTAATATACTTAAAAACTAAGTAAAAAAAATTGATTGAAAAATTTTGATAATTTTTATTATATAACTCATTTTGAATTTTTTCCATATTTGTTCGTTACTTTTTCGATAAGATTTTATAAAAATGTTCGATAAATATTAATTGTTCACTTTATTCACTGATATGCATTTATATGGTTTTGTTATAATTATTGAATCAATATATTAAAAAAAATGTCTTTATTAATAAAATAACCTAATTAAGAAAAAAGTTTACAATATTACACAAATAAATATTAATTATTTGTTTTGAAAATGTGACAAATTCACTTTTACATAAATGAATTATCATTCTTAACACTTTGGATTTTATAACACAAGTCTCTGACAATGACGGCATCGCCATCGAAATGTGCATGTAGTTATAAACAAACAAAGTAAACAATAACAATTATTGAACACTTTCTAATAAATTATGGTGCTGAAGGTGGTTATTTGTGTGCAAATATTTATTATTGAAATAATAATTTTAAAAAACAGCATAAATGTAGAACAAGTGTTTGAATATTAAATTGTTTTAAAAAGTAATAACATTTTTATAAAATTTCAATAATTATTTTTTGAAGTTATCAATTCTGTTAAATATATATTTTTTAAACAAAATACTCAACATGAATAAAAATTAAATATTGTTTAAATATAATTACGTTATTGAAATTTTACAATATTTTGTTATGAAATACTGAATGGCATTGTTTCAAAAAATATAACTAATAAAATCTACAAGTAAATTTAAAATTTTCTTCTAACAACGAATTTTTAATATAATTAAATATTATATAAGATGTTAACATATTCTGATTTTTTATATTTTATTCTGATCATTATGCTAAATAATTATTGATCGTAAATAAAAGTCAATAGCATATGAAATAACATTCATATAAAAATATCTTTTTGATCTTCGAAACGTTATATATATATATATATATATATATATATATATATATATATATATATATATATATATATATATAAATTCTATACGATTTTATTAAAGATTACAATTTGTTTACTTTTTCACGTCAATTTTAAAGAATAACAAATGTGGCCAATCGACCTACTTGTCTACATTCAGATATTCAAATATAAATACGAAAAAAAATAACATTAATTTAAAATTCAATCTGATTATTTGCTATATACAATTTCATTTTAGTACACGTGTTGTATTTGATGATTTTGGAATTATCGATTTTAGATTCAGGTTAACCGTTGAACGATTGTCATTATCTCATGAAAGAAACAAGTAGTTTTATTTTGCAACTTTTTATTTGTAAATTATGTAAATAAAAAATACTTGAATTAAGATATTACAAAAATGGAAAAATTGCATGACAGTTAACAGTTTTGATCTTTTAAGATTTATATTATGAATATTACGGTTGTGTTTATAATAAATAAACTGGTTCGAAATTTGATATAAGTATTATTAGACATCAGTTTTATTAATTAAATGTTTTTTTCGTATTTATATATAATTTTTGAATTCAATGTATCTTTGACTAAATATGAAAACATTTTTTTTAATGTTAATCGTAATGAAAGAATATCCGTATAAAAAATATAAGTGTTATTGTTTTAAAAAATAGATCAATTTTAAATATAACATGTTCAAAGTTTAAATATTAAGTAACCAAAAAACTTCTGTCATTTTTGTGTAAACATATCATAATTCCAAGAATTGTTTATGAATTTTATGACTCATTACTCTGGTCTATTAACAGAGTAACAAAGTGCATTCCTTATTTGATTAGTTCATTGTATCTCAATGTATTGACTTTAAATTCAAATCTAATTTCAACCCTTCAAAATGTCAGTGAAAAATAATATAAAACGTGCATGTTTACTTTTCCAATTTAAACTTAGTTCTAATGCTGCTGAAGTTACAAAAAGATGTATCTTATTTAGAAAAAAAATTAGTTACATCAAAAATAACCCATTGGAGGTTTTAAAAAATATTTCAGGGAATTAATCATTAGAAGACAAAGCAAGATTATTATAAACACGATCGAAACAAATTCGAATTTAACGTATTATCAGTTTGCTGAAGAGTTCAAAGTGATGAAATAATTCAGAATCATTTGCATAAAATAGGAAAGTGGTGGAAATTAAGTAAATGGGTATCACATAATTTTAATTCTAGTAACAAATTATAGATTCTTAACATTTGTGCATATCTTATTAATAGCTAAAATCTTAAAACTTTTTGGATCAAATATTGATTTGTGCTGAAAAATGGATTGTATAATCAAACTATAAACGTAGTTTCACTGACTATCATCAAATGATCTTTTGCTACATACACCTAAAACAAAATTGTCTTCACGAAGAATTCTTTTTTGTGTTTGATTGATTTCAAGAGGAATTATTCATTATGAATATCTACAAGTTGGTTGTATCCTCAAAGGGAACATTTACAATGAATAGCTACAAAGACTGTATAATACGTTGCAACAAAAACAATCAGCTAGAGAAGTTATTGTAAGTGAAAAACACAAACGTTCTTATTTTATTTCAAAAGCGATAGAATTTTTTTGGTTACTCTTAAAATAATGATAAATAAAAAATATTAAGTTTATTCTGAAAGTACATTTAAATTCAGTTAATATAATTTTTTGTTATAATATAATAAAATGAACATTTATAAAAAATATAAAATATAAAAAAAAATTAAGAATATTTTATTATTATAACCTAGAAGTTAGAAATGTAAAAATGTAAACGTTTAATAGAAACTCCTTTATTAAATACAGTAATATTGTATTGTATATTAAAATTGTATATTTTTTTTTAAAAAAAAAAAACGTTATTAACCCATTAAACGTTTATGTCGAGTATATTCGTCATGAAAAGATGGCAATTTTTTGTTTAATGTCCAGTATACTTGTCATGTATAAAAAAATGCTTTAGCTATTTATTGTAAAATTTAGGTAAAAAAATATATATTTGTAATTTTAGCACATTTTAGAATATTTCAAAGCAACAAAACAAACAAAAAAATAAACACTTTTTAATGTTTTTTTTATGAAATCATTTTCAAAAAATAAAATGTTAAGTCCTATAAATACCGTTTGTGAACAACGAAAAAAATTTATTATTTTATTATAATTTAACTCAACCTTACAGCAAGTGCATTTATTTATGTTTTCGTCGAGTATACTCGTCATCGTCTAGAAATAATTAAGCACACCAGTGCACATTCTCAAAATAAAACAAAAAGCTTGACGGGTTAAAAAATAAAATTGAAATCTCATTATAAATTATTTATAAGACAATCTTTAAATATATTATAATATGAAAAATGAATGTTTTTTTTTATATTTTTTAAAAAAATCCGTTAATAAATTTAGTATGTGAGTAAACAAAAAAAAATCTAATATAAGTACATGTAATTTTAATTAAGAAACATTATCAACTGGTTGAGAGTTGAATATTAACGATATGTGCTATAAATCTACTACTAGACGGAAATCTTATATTTTGAATATTTCAATGATATCTACGAACACTGAATATTCATAGAGGAAGTAATAGAGAATGAAAGATAATTATGATTCAATATATGTAATGAATATCATGGCATTTTTTTGTTCAATATATATATATATATATATATATATATATATATATATATATTATGAACCGGTTTCCGACGAATAACAATTTTACGATTTAGACGTTTTACACGGTCTATTCTACAATTGTCTGCGCTAAAAAATATTATTATTTTTCTACGGCGATTATTAAAATAATTACGAAATGTTAAAAATAATCGTTTATAGGAAAACAAGAAAAAAAATCTGTAAATTTAATTCGCTAATAAAACGTGTATGTAATAAATTAGGTTCATGTCGTGTGTAATGAATGCCAATACACTAATATTTGTTTCTACGGACGCAAATACGTGACCATGAAACATATTTTCAGGCAAAAATAACAACCACGTTAAAAATTATATTCCTTCTAGCCGAAATGTGTATCTGCGCTGTTTACGATACTCAATAAACTGTACGTTATGACATCCCTGAGTGGCATCCTATTGCCGCACCCTCTCCATACCTCGCATAAATGCAGTTTATTGTGCGGTCGGCAATACAACAGACCCAAGCTGTGTGCTCATTATGAGGCGGTGGTCGAAAAGTCAAAAAGTCAGCACAATAAGTGAGTGAACATTATTTCGACTATTCAACAGCCAATAATTCAAACTGAAGCCTTGAAACATAGGTTCACATATAAAGGTTGGAATTAACTGCACGTACGCTCTGTGTGTTTGAAGTATAATATTTCGCTTGCGCTCGACAGAATTGAATATGTGTTAGAACATAAAATATCTTTTTTCAATAAGGGTAGATATACCTAACTACGAAGAAGACCAATAAAATGATCAGAATGTGACTAGATAGAAACATATTAAGAGTTATATACATCTAATGATCTAAAATAGCATTTTGTAATTGTATTTTTTATTTTACATTTTTTTAACGAAACTATCTAAATATTATAATCGAAGTTTTTATATAAAAATATTTACATTTCTATTAACTATTTTAAATAATTTCATCTGAAAAAAACATTTTTCAGCAAATAACATTTATTTAAAATATCATTACTTTAGTATTTATATATATATATATATATATATACATATGTATGTATGTATGTATTTACGAGGATCATTTGATAAGTATGGTAAAAAAGTAAGAAAAACTACATTGAAAAATTTAATTTAATTAATTAATTAAATTAAACAAATAAATTTACCATACTTATCAAACGACCTTCGCATGTATGTATAAATAAATTGTATAAGTGGATTAAATGAGAATGAAGGATAATAAATGTAAATGATAACAAGTAAGTAAATATTTATGTAAGCCTTTCAGTTTCATTTGATCTATTCTATATAAACAAATATTTTGATCAAAATTAAGTAATTCTGATTTTTATGTAATTTTTTATAGTAATTTTATTTTTTATTTTATTTAATGAATGAAAACGTCTAATCCCTTTTTGTAAATGTATTGAAAAAGTAATTTGTAACCAGAATGTTCCCTATTTTAAAATAATAATTTCTAATGTTTTTAGTAAATATAAATAATAATATTTGTTTTCTTTATCACATTATTAAAAATTGTTACAATTTAATTAAAAATATTTCCATAGTTTCAAAACTATAAAATTTATAGCTTTTTTAATTTTATATATTAAATCTAGAGTCATCCAAATGTGACGCTCAAATTTGTGTTTTATTAAAAAGAAACATGTGTAGGGTGGTGTATAGGGAAATATGTGTATAGATTCTTGTTAATAAAACACAAATCTAAACGTCGCATTTACATGACCCTATATTATCTAATGGATTTAGATCACATGATCTTGGTGTCAACTGATGGATCCATTTCGTGAAATAATTAAACTTTTGTGTTAATAAGTTTAGTGAAGTTTTTACAATTCTAAGCATTGTTTAAGTGTTAAACATTCCATAATAATTTTTGCCAATCTATACTGAATTGAAATGTCAAAATGAGCTTGAAAAAAAATTCAAACGTATCTTCCACCAACGGTTAAAATTCTGACATTCTTATTGGAAAACCCTATATACACTTGCGTTACAAAAAGTTTTATCAAATTAAAAATATAATAAATATAAGAATTATTAAAAAAACAGATAAAAATCATTAATTTAAATTGAACTAATAAAAATATATTTCATCTTAGATTCAATATTCCTGTAACCAATTAAGTACAAAAATACTAGTTGACAAAGAATATAATTCAATACTAATGAATTATTACTTCAAAAAAATTTTTAAAAATATTTAATAGTCATTTATTACTTATTTAAGTTACTGATAGTCATGTTATTACAGTATCTTAGTTTTAGGGATGATTTTATCACCATTGAAATTCGCACTAACGAACAAAATAAATATTAAATAATTTTATAAAATATTGTAGTGTTGAGATAAGTGATTTATGTGTATTAAAGTGAAATTATCACACTACCATATCAAATAGTATTTTATTTATATTTCATTTTTTTGTATTATATATATATATATATATATATATATATATATATATATATATATATATATATATATATATATAAGGTGGCTCAAATAAGGTTGAAAATTTTAAAAATACATTTACTTATTGTTTTGCTATTCTTTCCTATTATTTAGTCATATTTGGGACACCTATATACATATGCATATATATATATATATATATATGTATATATACACACACATGTTTTCTACTCACATTATATTGAATGAATGAAATGTATCATTAATTTAATGAAATAATAATCAGGTTTAGTAATTTTAACATTCAGGCATCTGTTTATTGTACATTTGGAAATGTTTTGAAAAACTACTATATAATTATAAATGTATATAATAGTTCCAACGGATCTAAACAAATATTTACAATCTTATTAAATCAAATTATTTAATTTAATTTAAATATATCATGATAAATATAACTTATTTAATTTAATTGGCATAGAAATCAGTATATCAAAATATATTTATATTTATTAATAAATAAAGTGTTTTTTTTATGTATTTGAATGCATATATTTTTACTTTTATAAAAGAAGAAATAAATAAAAATGTAAACTCCATACGATCGAATTTCATAAATTTATTATTCATGTAATAATAGCAAATTGATTATTTTTAAAATAAAAACAAATTATTACAGTTTCAATATTAATATAGAAATAAATATAAAATTTTCTTGGTTGCAATCTTACAAAAATAAACGACATTTTTTAATTATATTTTTCTCTGAAAATTCATATCGGTACTGTCAATTACGACATTGCAATTAATTTTTAATTAAAATTATATCAATTTAAAAACTCGTCGATGTATTAATTTATTCAATTAATTTTATTTTTCAACTTAATTAACCCAGTTATATGCTGTTTAATATATTTAGGTTTAATATATCAAGTACGTTACATTTTCTTTTAAAGCTACTGTAATTATAAAACTAATTGAAATAACATCGAATTAAGTTCTAAAGGAAATGAATTTATCTAATAAGATATTACTCTAATTTTTTATTAAAAAATTAGACATGCATATGTCAAAATATATATTTTTTAAATTTGCTAATTACATATAATGGATAAATTTTCAATTTGGAAAAAGTGATATACACGTGTTTATAAAAAATAAAAATATTATCTTAATATAATTCAATTTGATCATTGGTAAATTAATCCAAAATAAATGTTTTTCTTTTTTAAAAAAATAAATAAATAGTATAATAATTTTATCAGTTATGTAATGTCTATATTTTTTTTAAAAATACAATGGAATTTTATTTATTTAACGTGCTTGTTTATATTTTTTAAATTATAATTCTCTCTCTCTCTCTCTTTATATATATATATATATATATATATATATATATATATATATGTATATAAAATTAATAATTATTTTCACTTAGATTTTATACGTGAACAAATATGAAAATATGAAAAATGAAAACGAAAAAAAAGAAGCAAACCTGTGACTAACGTTCCAGTGAACGAATATTCTAAACCAGCCACCATAATAATAATAATATAATATTTTCCGTGAGTACTTGAGCAATCGACATTTATGATTTACGACGAAGACTCTTTTTAAAAATCATAAAACAATAATACATGTAAATAAAGTTATAAAAATCTGTTTAAGTTATACTTGTGGAATATTCTGTACCTACTCGCCGCCAAAGAAAAATTTATGACTCGGACCTTTGCAATGGCTAAACTTACGGTCGTTAACGCTTTTTAAAAATAGGCATGCATACCAGATATAAGATAAAACAGTGACTCAACATATCATCAATTCTTTAATTTTTATTAATTTTTAATAGCGACCAATGCACGATCAATTCGAATTATCGTACAGAGATCTTTCAACTAATATCAAAGCACGCGTCTATGCAGATGCCATAAAATTCAATCATTTATCTTGTGTATCCGACACAGACCGTCGTTTCTCTCTAATGGCCATACTATTTCATAAAGACGTATTATAATTAAGTTCAGGAAATGGTTCTTATTTTACTCGTTTTTAAAAATACCAGGGTAATTAAAAAACGTAAAGTGTCCGAACAGATATGTAACACATGTTCGGGTAAACTACCCTTAAACACGGTATATACATTCGTACATTCGAACAACAGGCACAAATATATAAAAACACATATGGCGAAAACGTATTTACTGAACAAAAGAGATTATACTATTTTTGTAAACACGGCTTTAAAAATACACGAAATTTATTTTTGTACATTTTATATGTTTACAGATAATATAAAAGAGGAACTAATTCTATTTGAAAACATAATCTGATTTTAAAATCAGAAATAGTGTTTCTTTAATTCTATGTATTGTATATTTATTTATGCAATCTTTATTTTTTACATATCTACAATCTACATATCTATAATATATAATTTTATTTATATCATCATCAGATCATCTTATATCAACCCACTACTGGGCGGAAACATTGAATGTAACCATTCACTGATGTTTGGATTTATATATATATATATATATATATATATATATATATATATATATATATATATATATATATATATATAAACTCAAATGAAACTAAAGGATAATAAATGATAGTTAAGAAGTAAATGTATGTATAAACTCTTCAGTCTCATTTGAACGACTTTATATATATATATATATATATATATAAATTATTTTATTTTTCAATTAAAAAATTACTTAGATCCGAAATTAATTACAAAATCAATAATTTTTATTGCTTCAAGAATGAATATTATTGTCATTCTCTAAAAATATTTTTTTAAATTCCATTAAATTATATAATCTCGATGATCATGTTGCTTTATAAAATTTGTTTTAAAATGTTAGAAAAATTGACCAATAGGTGTTTTTTAAGTGTGATAGAACCTTAAATTGAATCCCTACCGAAAATTCTATCCAACCTAAAAAACATTTATATATATATATATATATATATATGTGTGTGTGTGTGTGTGTATGTATATATAAAGGTATGATAAAGATGTTTTTTAGGTTAGATAAAACTTTCGATAGAGATTTAATTTAAAGTTCTATCACGTTAAAAAAACACCTATATATCAATAATTGACTATATTAATCAATAGAAGTTATATTTAACATTGTTATATAATCTAATTAAACACTTATTATTTTAGTACATGATTAAATATTCATAGTTTTAATACAAAAAATCACAAACTTTTCAAATAAATGTCATTACAGAATGAAACTATTCTATGACTGATTCTGAAAATGGTGTTATTTTCATACAAAAGTACATTATTTATAAATAATATATCGTAAATATTTTTTTTATTTAATTTGATTTAATAATTTTAATATTAATTATTGTGATAATTCATTATTATTTTGAAATTATTTATTTCGTTAAATTTATTATACAATATAATTATGTTTATTTATTTCAAAAAGTCCAGTTTAAAATAATCACTTATTTTATCCGAGCATAAAATAAAATACGTAAATAGTTATCGTATAAATTTATATTTAAAAGTTTATAGTAATAATGTTTGAAATTTGGAAAACAACAAGTATTTTTTAAATAAATATTGAAAAACATAAAATTATAATATTGTAATTCGATATATTAGTTTCAAAATTCAACGGAAGTAATTAGTGGTATTTGTGAAATTCCAATCGAACTGAATATAAATTAATTATAAAATTATGCAAACAGTAAAAATATATCATATATTGTAAAAAATGTAATATTTCGACTACGAAAAAGACTCAATTTGATAAAATATAGGAGTACTACATGGACATGAATAAAATTACTACGCTGAAAATATTTATATATAATGTATAGTTTGTGTATTCAATAAAATACTAGTGAGAAGATTAGAAAAAAATTGGAGTATCAGCAATCTAGAGAATAGGCAGATTTCAGATCAAATTTAATACAATGGACTATCTTAAGACACTACAAAAATTCAAGAATGATACAAATGAACAATCATCATGTTTGGCGTTTGTTGATTTGAAAAAAAAACGTTTAATTCAGTTGACATTTTATCATTGTTTTTCCCCTCTGAATGAGCAAGGAATAAATAACATTTTTTATGAAATTATTAGAAAAGATGTATAAAAATATGACAGCCTTGAGAATTGAAGATTTCTTAGGCAAAATCTGACTAGAGAAAGAGGCCAGACAATGAGACACTTTATCGTTCAAATAATTTAATGAAATTCTAGAATAAGTAATGAGAGAGACAAATTTCGAAAATAAAGATATTAAAATAAATGGAAAATATTAATCACATCTATGGTTTGTTGACGATTTATTACTTTTAAGTGAAAATCCAGAAAAGCTAAAAATGTTATTTGAAATCATTTCGAAAAAAGTAGAAGAGTTGGATTAACATGAATAAAAAAATCATGTTAAATAAAGTTTTAGAAAAAGAAAATAAACAGTTAGAGAACCAATGTTTGCAACAAGTAGATGAAGTAAAATACTCAGGAAAACTAAACTATATGATGATAACTGAAGACTAGAGATTAGATCAAGAATTGAGAAATCATGAGCATCATTTGAAGATTAAATAATATAATTAAAAGTAAAATACTATTGAATCTGAAACAGAAATCATATAACCAATGTTTGTATTTATTACCTGCTTAAATTTTCAAAAAACTTAGACATTGAATATAAAAATGAAGTAAAAATTTTTGAAACTCTCACAAAATATAGGAAGGATAATATTAGAAGATTTTAAATATGATCAGAAGTCTTGTAAATTGAGAAAAAACAAAGATAATTGTTATAATAAAGTAAGTAAAATCGATGAAGTGGACTTACAGCGAAAAAAGAAGATATAAGATGGACAAAAATCATTATGGAAAAACTTGAGGAAACATTTAAGAGGATTATATGACATCTGATGAGATGTTCATCTAGCAATATAGGCTTTAATGATGATGATTATGATATAGTTTGTGAGTGTTTATTAATCAAATGAACCAATATTAATAATACACAATTTAAAACTGTAGAATTTATCAGAATTTACTACTAAAAAAATTAATCTAAAATAAAAAAATGTTAAATAAATTATGAATTTCAATTCAGATAAAATAAAATATAATTCATATTTAAAATACATAATATTTAAAAAATCATAAATTATAAAAAGTCTATAAATGAATCAAACTTGGGATAAGAGAAAAAAATATAAAAGGGTAATTTAAAGGAAAATCGAATGAATTACGATTTAAAGATAATAATGTAGGTTTTATAATACTAGGGTAGATTAACAAATGAGATAAAAATAAACTCGTCACCATAATCTCTAATGAAAAATATGTAAATTGCAAATCAAATGAACTAATATACATAAATAACAAAATCCAATTTACTTCTATATTAACAAGCAAATGTTATCTTATGTTTTTATTACAACAATTACATTAAAATATAATCAACAAAAAATAAAATATTTCAACGCCTCTAAGTAAAATGTAAATTGATTAAGAAATAACAAAAATAAAATCAAACACATAAGTACTCCAACTTAGATGGGCGATTTGGTGAAGGACAGTTAGATAATAAATAAAAATACCATTAAAATCAGCCATTGTATATATCTGTTAAAGATACATTTATTCCAGTCAAGATTACTAAATTCGTAAACAGTATGCTCTCTAATATTACAAAAACACGTTTTTCTCATTTACAAAGTAGTTTCTAAATGAATAATGTACATACATAAGCATTATTCTTTAAAGTGCGCAATTAATTTTTAGTGAAACGATAGAATGTTTCGTATGAAAGTAATATATGGTCTGGCTTTATTATTCAGATTCGAAATATCAATTGAACTTTACCTTATGGTTTATATTTTAAATACGATAGGTGAACTTTAGAACTATATAATGTAGTATATATTGAATCGATAGTAACTGAGAAATATATTTTATCTTTTCAAAAATTATTAATTATATATTATTGGAACTTTATAAATGTTTAATCAACGTTATTTTAATAATAAACGAACTAAACAATTCAAACGCAATATGAAACATTGACAATAAATTCAAAAGATTAAATATATTACTTTTAAGAAAACTAAAACTGATAGAAAAGTTAGTTCATATGTAAATCAGAACAATTAAATTATAAAGATAATCTAATTCATTTTTTAAAATAATTCATTGAATCTAAATTTAATGTTATTTATAAAAAATTCTATAAAATATTGGATTATTACTGAAAATTAGATTTTTCACAAGGAAGTTACAAATCCAAATTCAAAAGGTTTTATTAAAATGTTTAATAATTATTTAAATTTAACTTCATTGATTTTTCAAATATCAATGATTGTTTTTTTGATATAAATACATAAAATCTAATATAATTATTAAACATATTACTAAAATTTCATGGCATAAACGTAATAATATTTTTGTGAAAAATTATTTATTTAAATTTCTCTAAAATCATACTTAAATAAAAATCTTTTCGATTTAAATTATTTGCAAGTAGAAAAAAATTTCACAATTACAATTCATAAAAAATCTAAATGAAGCTTTTACTTAAAAAATAATAATATGTATTAAAAGGTTAAACATAAACTCAAAAAATATTATTTTAATTTTTTATTTTTCTATATATTCAATAGTTTTAGTAATTACTATCTGCTAACCATATTCATAGAGAACAATTTAAAATTACTAGTTTCTCTACTTCATCCTGTATTTAATATATCTATATATTTTTTTAAAAAAAACCTTTTTTTAATACTGCCATCAATTTGGATTCTTTTTTAGTGTTCAAGATAATAACTTTTGCAATAAAATCTATAATGACTCATAAGTCACTCGTTTTCATTACCTACTAATGAATAGATTTATGAAGTGCTAATTGTTTAACTGTGACAAGTTTTGTGTATCCTTAAAATTACACTTTTTTATATTATATATATATATATATATATATATATATATATATATATATATCTTAAATAATTTGTATAAAATTATTGTAAGCATGTATTCAAAGCACTTTTTCTATATTAGGTTTGCCGAAAAATTCGGTTCGTTTTTTAAATAAAAAATAATAAATTTTTATACAATTTATTAATATTCAATTAACAAAGTAATTTATAATAATATAAGAATAAGAAACTTGATATTCTAAAAATTTTTTCTTATATAAATCTTTATTTTTGAAATAAGCAATATATAATTAATTTTACTGAGAATTATAGCTACATAATATATATTTCTTTAAAATATAAAAATATTCGTTAAAAAATAAGAATTATTAAAATGTTATTTGAAAACAATCATGTTATGTATTATTAATAATATTTCGAAATTAATTCAACATTTTTATAAGTCAAAAAATATACATTTAGATTTTTTTGCAACTGTTTTGACACCGTGGCAATATTCACTTTTTAATAAAAAAAATTTTCATATCACTAAAAAATTAACTTCTATAACATTGGATTTTAAAGCTGAAGACAAGGACAATAAAATTTTATCAGTGAAATTTTTTTGATATTGCATTTTGATGGTTATATTAGAAAAATAATATTTTACTAATTAAAATAAATTTTAAGACTATAAAACGTTAATAAACGAAATGACAATAATTAAATATTAAATAAATTAATTTAATATATAATACAAAACAATATCTGTTTATTTTTAAAAATGTAAAATTTTATAAATTTATTTTTAGTCAAATTTAATTAAATTCTTCTAATCAAGAATTATCTTAATAATCCCACTGATTTAGTTATAAAAATTAGTTGTTTAAAACAATTTTAAAAATTCTAATTAAATTGAAATTTATATATTAATTTTGAGATTTTTTAGATATTTCTTAATTAGATTATTTAGCATTAATTCCATATTATTAAATATTCTTTAATGAATGTTAAAAATAATAAACAAGTTTCAAATATCTTTAACTAATTGAGTAGATGTATTGACGACAAAAATAATAATTAGGAAATGTTACCAAGATTTATTTCATACAAAAAGAATTGGTTCTAAGAACATATCTCATGAATAATCATATATGTCAATATTTCTTGGTAATGCAATAATGTCAACTTTTAATTGAAATGTTTTATTTGTAGTTGAAATAAAAAAGTACCATACAACTTGTCATATATATTTTCTAAATAATGTAAATATAAATACATAGAAAATAATATTAGAGATACAGATTATTAAATATACCATAATAGTAAAAAACTGTAGTCAAATTAAAGAATTATTATGAAAATATTTATACAAATATGTGATAATTAAAAAATATATATAAAATATAAATTAGTTGTGCAAGGTGGAACTAAAACTACTACAAATTATAAAAACGTTGAAATGTGTTTTTAAATAAAATATTACAAATATTAACAAAGAAGGAAAATCTTCTGTATTAAACAGGCAAAACAATTTATATAAAATTCGAAGGACATAACGTAGATCTGTGAAGCATTCTTTTCACAAACAATATTTTCTTAACAGTAATTTAAAAAGACAAATGGTTAATTTAGAAGCGATAAATGACACTAAATCCATGTTTAAATTAACATTTTTAATTCAAAACATACAAAAAAAGAAACTGTATAGTAAAATACAATGTATATATATATATATATATATATATATCTATATATATATATATATATATATATATATATATACATATACAGATATACAGATATACATGGTGTTATTTTTAAATAAAAATACAATAAAATATGATAATTTTTTCTCAATAACTAAAATGTACAATATATTTTTTTTATTTAATTAAAAATAATATGTTTCAATATTACCTTTTCAACAAGTTTATTTTTTTAAAAAAAATACAGTACTTTAATTATTTTTAATATTTTAATTTAGACATGCATATATATTAATTATTTTAAAGTAAATAAATTTTCGATAAATATTTTATTTCATTCTAAATTGAAAATAAAAGTATATGTACTTGCGTTTGATTAATAAATTATTTTGTTCTATAGATTAAATGTACAAATTTCCAACCAAGCTCGAATTTCATACGCAATATAGAATATATAAATACTTTTGAAGCTTTCATGAGTAAATAGCTATGAAAGTGGTTAATATTTTTACAGAAATCATTTTTTTATAGTTTTTATAGATGTCATATTTCATTTATGACTGTAGATTGCAGCTTAGTAAGTTATGGACTTACTTTAACATTTTACTAAATCTTATTCAATTAATTTGAATTACTACAATAAATAATAAAATAGTTTTTTAAAGAAAATGAAACCAATTTTTTAAATATTCTAAACTTTATATATATATATATATATATATATATATATATATATATATATGTATATTACTAAAATTTAAATAAAAAATGAGCTTAATATATTAAATCACTTAAATCATGGAATACATTTTTTATCTGAAATAATTATATTATTTGAAATAAAAAATGTATATCATGACTTAAATGACTTCATAAATTGAGGTCATTTTTCAGTTAAATCTCATTAATCTATCTTACATTTAAATCTTTTTTTATATAGAATAATGTTTACAATTAAAAGATATTTTCAAAAAAGAATACTATTTTTCAACTTGATGTTTTTAAATTAACTCTTATGATCCTGGTTTGTTACAATAAAAGTTTAACAAAATAATTATTTCACAATATATATATATATATATATATATATATATATGTATTATATATGTATGTGTGTGTCTGTGTATGTATGTATGTATGTAGAATATTTTTACTTTGAAAAATGAAAAATAAAAATATTTATGACAATAACAATGAAATATTACCTATTACACTTTGATATTTCATTTATTTCTTTATTTTTGGTACATTTTAACGAAAACTCAAATTATTTTTGGTTTTTAACAATGAAAAACGTACACAACTGACGAAGAAAGAGACAAATTCAGTACTGTTAAAATTATTTTGGAGTTTTCTAAAAAAACATTTTATTTTATGTAAAATGAATTATGATCTTAAAATAAAAATTATAGGTGTTTTTAAATTGGTTTTATATATATATATATATATATATATATATTATATCTAATTATATTTTTTCCTGCGTTTGTCAATATTTATGTCTTACAATAATTCAATTAATATTTTATTTCATTAACTAGACATGACTATATAAATCTAAAAATAGTATTATTCTTAATACTCATTTAAGCATTCTATATTTCGTAATTTATTTATTATACAATTTAAATCATATTTTTATAATATGAAATTTATGACTATGCTATAAAATATAAATTTCAATACTGAAGGTTAGTTAGTTTTAATACGACTTTTGTCTTATTATACCTACTTACTAAATGAAATCATAACAAGTATTTTTAAGACAATGATGTGAATATACAAATATACACTATGATTTTAAATACGTATTAATTTTTTATTCAATCATTCGTACGTAAATTTAAAAATAAAATTTATATCATGCGTAGATTTAAAAAATAATAAATAAATACCATTAAAGCTCATATTTCAATTCATGTGATGTTGATTAATATAATCGAATTTGTGATTTAACTACCACAATTTAATATTAAATTTAGTTGGTGAATGAGTAATAAACATAATTATTATATTAGTAGTGCATAATAGTGTATTATCACATTAGAAATCTCGTTGTGGTTCAGCAATTTTCTTATTAATTATATTAGTTCTATAGAAAGTTTACGCCCTATTCAACATGAAGTAAACCACTTCCTACTTAGTTTTTTTTTTTTTAAAAAAAAATAGAAAATTTTACTTTTCATATTAATTTAGTTTTATAATTCACTATTAATTAGAAATGTTTTCAAAAATATGTTTTTTTTTAATATTTAATATTATTTTAATGGAGATTAAAATATATTTTTAATATTAAAAAACAGTATTTTTAACGACAAATTGTTAAATGAAAAAATATGAAAATAAAATGTAATTAGAATAATTAAAATAGAATCAATTAATTAAATATTTTGAAATAATAACTGATTCATTATTTATATAAAATTAAAGTAAAAAATATTAATTAATAAAATATTTCTTAAAACTATTCTAACTATAAATATAATAAATCATTATCACATTATAATTAGCATTTTATTATCTACTCCTGGATGAAGACCTAACTAAGGTTTTCACTTTAACCGATGCAATGCTTTTCTCTTCCAGAAATACTTTATATATATATATGAAAAATAAAAAAAAAATACAAAAATTAATTTATTTTTGACAATTTTATGACAATTAGTATTTTTCATATAAACCTATGTATTTATTGTAAATTAATTCATATTTTTAAACTGACTGATAGCATAAAATGATTGATAAAATACAAACATGAAAATGGATTGAATTACATTCAATATAAGTAATAAAAATCTGTGATTATTTTTTTTGTTGTAGTAACAATAAGCTAAAGAATAATAAATACGAATGGAGTTACTAGAGAATGAATTACTATAATATTTCCATATAAGATTTGATTTTTTTATTTTTTCTTCATAATTATTACGTATCGTCGTCATCGTCATCGTCATCATCATCATCGTCATCGTCATCAGTTCATCATTATCCAATACTTGATGAAGGCCTCTATCAAAATAGGATCATCCAAATGTGACGCCTAGATTTGTGTTTTATTAAAAAGAAACATGTGTATATTTTTTTTCTTTCTAATAAAACACAAATCTTTGCATCACGTTTGGATGACCCTATATATACAAGACCATATATATATATATATATATATATATATATATATATATATATATGCAAATATAGAATCAGGTTTTTTTATTATAATTAATTAAAAAGATTATATGATAAGCAAGTTTTCGAATATAAGGCATTCTTCATTGTTAATTAGATTATTTTAAAATGATATCGATCAAATTACTTATATACGTTTACATTTGTTTATTAAAATACCAATTGATTATAAAAAAGAATAATCTAAAAGTCAAATAGAATGAATATTTTCGAATTCCAGGCACACGTGCTTTTACTATTAAATTATTACTGTCATTATCATTATCATCAAATAAACGACAACTTATCAATACGTTGTTTAAAAATTAGCTCATTTTTAATATTGCCAACCATCAACAACAGCAATTTAATTGACGTGACTCACACTCGGTTTGGGCATATGAGTCATTGACAGTAATTGACATCGCGTATAAGTCATTTACATTTAATAATTTATTCAAGTAATACATTTCAATTGCACCTTAATTCGCAATAGCTGACTCAAATCAATAGATATTCGCATGTGGGGGGTTTTTCTGAAAAATTACATGCATGAAAATCTAATTACATACTGTTACCACAGGATGACCATGATCGCTTTACAGAGTACTTACAATTTGTACTCGGAATGAAATTAACGGAAACTGAGCAGGTAAAATATTACATATTTTGTCTAATGAGATTTAGCTTCATGGAATTATTTATCAAACTGTCTATATATATATATATATATATATATATATATATATATATATATATATATATATATATATATATATATATATATATATATATAATATATGATATATGATATATTACAATATATAAACAATATGTTTTAAAATTGGTATTACATTAATGAAATGAAATATTAATCTGGTAATTTTTAATTTACATATTAATGACATTACATAACATGTTTTTAAGGTATTAACTTATTTTTTAACATTTTTTTGTAGATAAAAAATGAAAATCAATAATTCTTATAGAACAACGTAAAAGGAACGTAACATAAGGAAAAAACACAAAATTACATATGAAATGTATTCAAATTCACGACTTTAATATAAAATTTTAGTCATACGTTAAAAATTGAAAAGTTTAACATAAAAATATGTATATCGATTTCGATAAATATAATACTTATTTAGATGGAGACAGTTTTTATCTTTTCAATAATGTTCAATGTTATGAGAATTAAAATGTAATCAAAAAATGTGAAAGAGTTAAAACAAAATATATTATAATAATATTTATTTTAATAAAAAAATTAAATTTAATAAAAAATTAATTCTGAAAGAGATATTTTTAGAATTTTATTAGATTACAATTGAAATATGTTCAAAATTTTCATACTATATTAAAAATAATTTAAATTGAAAATTAATTGTTTTGGAAATTATTGAATTATTTTTTTCTTGAAAATGTTACATATAATTATTTTTCTAGGATTATATATATATATATATATAATGTATGCATGTATAGGATCATCCAAATATGACGCCTAGATTTGTATTTTATTAAAAGAGAAACAAAAAAAAATATACACATGTTTCCCTATACATATGTTTCATTTTAATAAAACACAAACTAGTCACCACATTTGGATGACCCTATATACACAGAATGGTCCATAGGAGACTAAAGGTTGTAAAATAAGACTAAATGTTAAATCCTTCAGTCTCATTTGGACGACCATATAAAAATCACTTTTAATCTATTATTATTTACACTATCAGTTTTATTTTTGAAAAAAGTTAATATTAGTTTACAAATTACTCTTCACAATATAAGAATTCAACGATATACTTATTTATCTATTTAAAAAAAAAGAAAATACAATTCTAATATATATTTTATATTTATGGTGAACTATAATCTTTCAATAGTAACTTGAACATTCAAATTTTACAAGTTGACTTATTATGTAATATATTATTCTTTATAAAAATACTAAAAAAATATTTAAAATAAATGATTTAATTATTTTAAATACAATCCTATACAGTAACAATAATGTTAAACATATAGGTTTAAAAAAGGAAATTAATAATGGTAACAAAATCGTATTAATTTTTTTTTATAATAATCCATGATATGTACACAAACGCTTATACCCTCACACACACACACACACGCACGTATGTGTGTATATGAGTGTATAATGTGAATGACATGAATTTGTGAACATTTGGTTATGAATAGGAATTAAAATATATTGTATTTTAAACAAAATTAAATTTACTCAGTAGAAATATATGCTATTTTCTCTGATTATTTCATTTTCGTATTAAAATAATAATAATAAGACATTTTTCTTATGAAAAATATCTCTATAATTAACAAATTAATTAAATATTTGAATTATAAAAATCTATAGCTAAAATATTTTATTTTAAATATATAATTCTAAAATGTATAGGTGAAAAAAAAGGTTTTGAAATTGTAACGAATTCACTTTCATACAAATGAATTATCACCCCCAATACCACAAGATATTAAAAACTATTTAATGATTATTAAATAGTTTTTAATAATCATTAAATAGTTTTTAATAAATTTATTAATTTATTGTATTTTAATTAATTTATTGTTATTATAAACAAAGTGAACTTTAAGTGATTACTTAAAGTTCACTTTGTTTATAGTAACAATAAATTAATGCACATTTCGATAGCCATACCATAATCATCAGAGTACTATGTTATAAAATCTGAGATTTATAACACAACGCTCTGATAAAATTTTATAACAACACTCTGACAATGTTGATATCGCCATCTAAATGTGCATTAATTTATAACTTATTATAAACAAAAATAAGTGATTATTGTATAAATTATAATATCTTATGATATTAAAGATGATAATTCATGTGTATGAAAAAATATTTTGATAAAGTAAATGTGAAATTATACTTTTCAATTTTGTTCGTGGATTTTTTTTTAATTTTTATTATAATTTTCGTATGAGACAATTATTATTAAAGTGCATAAATGAAATAAAATGAAATTAATTCTAAAAAAAATTAGAAAGTATAGTACTTTTTAAATTACATATACGTATAAACGTTGAATTATTGTATATAATATTAAATTGAGAATCAAAATTTAAATGCAGGAAAATTTCATTAGTGTGTCATTATATATATATATATATATATATATATATATATATATATGTGTGTGTGTGTGTGTGTGTGTGTGTATGTATAAATGTGTTTATTTATATGTATGTTAACTAGAAGTGAAAAATTTTGGGTGAGTCTTTCATCTTAAAATGAATATAAAGAGAATAATGATATGTGTCAGAGTGCAATGTATGAATATGTTAAAATATTTGTATGTAATAATTAAATAATAAAAAGCAAATAGTAGTAAAAAAGCTTTCCTTTAAGTATTAAAAATAATCTTCTTTTATATAAGTTCTATTGACATAGAATTTTTTTTTGTTTAAAAAAAATCATATATTAAAAAAATGTATATAAGAAGGTCAATAAACTCAATAATTTAACTTTTATATCTTGTAGATTTTTGAGAAAGTTACGTTTTTTAGTTAGAAATATATTAAATCTATGTAATAGTATCAATAAACTATGTTTTACTTATTGTCGACATTTAAATATTTCGTGTTGCTAGTTAACATTTATTAAATATTTTCAGCATGATTTTTTATGTAAGAATTTTTTTTAGGAAATATTTCATAAAAAACACTTTTCAATAATCACTATATTTAATACGATAAAACGTTTATTTCAAAATTATTTTCTATATTAGAAAATACATAATACTATGTGATTTATTAAAATGTAAGTATTTGATACCACAAATTCAAAACGTTAACATCAATGATATTGATCTGGAAATTTACTAGAAAATTAAGGTTTTACTAGTGTGTTATTTTATTTTATTGGTCATGCTATTTATTCAATTTATATATATATATATATATATATATATATATTTCTATTGACATTTCTTTTAAATCTCAAACAGTGATCGTCTGTAAATTTCATTTAAATATATTTAACGGTTCATTCGGATGAAA